>CM060920.1:731109185-731709185 GCA_030737875.1 Allium sativum
AACATGATGGACATGACACTTAGAAAATATAAGTGTGACCAACTCGAGGTTGGGTTGAGTTTGTAGCGTAAACCTACCCGGAACCGACCGGCTTAACTAGTTGCTACAAACAATAGGACCCAATGTGAGAAGTTGGCCATGTTGTACCTTGAACCCGAGGTTAGACCAAGTTGTGGTGTAAAGCTACCCGGAACCGACCGGCTTAACTAGTAACCGCAACAAAGTCTAATGTGAGAGGTTAACGCGCATTAAATTAATTAATGCCTCATGATTAGGGTTAAGTCATGGACCGCTTGAATACTTAACCAATTAAACACGATGGGTTGGTAGGGTTAAGTCATGAACCTTGGGTACACTTAACCAACTTGGTACTTGAATGGGTTGGGTTAACCCCGTTTAACCCATTAAGGAAACCCTAGTTACGTGGTCCTTTGCACCAGTAACCCTCTTAGTTGTATCATGATACCCTAGGGACTAGGCTAGGGAGGGGCACGATTACTGGGATGCCATGTAAGCGACCAAAACGACGGCTGAGTAGGTGCGCCGGTGTAGGTTCAGACGGGCTATGGTCGTGCACATGGTCCGGAGTTGAAAAAGCAGGCACGGGCACCAGTAGGTTTAGACTGTGCGTGCATTGATTCGTGTCGGTGGTTGACACCCTAGGACTTGATAAACCCTAGGGGTGACCTATCACAGTTTAGCTACACTTCGTAGTTGGGCCGTATGACACAGACACTTGACGAGTTAGGCTTATAGGGAGCCGATCGACTAGACCGTGCTAGTTGGACCTTGGTTTGGGTCATTCATGATGTTGGGCCAAACTTGGGCCTGGGGATCACTTCTTGTTTACACTTTGGACCTCGTATTGGGGTCACTTCATGTTATTGGGCCAAAGCTTGGGCCAAGGGATCAATACTTGTTTATTCAAGTCATGTTAGTTTGCTAGTACACCTGTGGTGCAAAACCTTAATCCTGATTATGCGATGACACCTTTATCTACCTGGTTAGTTAATCATCATGCTAGTATGTTGTTATCCTTATGTTCATCCCTGCTTCTCATGCCAGTTAACTTTATCAGTTTACATTGATTGTAGTAGGGCTTACTCAGTCTTTTTGACTGACCTGTTTTCTTTCGCCTCTTTTCTTCCGTTCCCCCCCCCCCAGGTTCTCAGGGAGGGAATATTGGAGCTTAGCTGGATTTCTGATCGCTTGCTTGTGGGATTTTAGCTCATGTACGGTCTTGACATGAAGCTAGCTATGGTTATCACTTATTTTGGGGATAGAACTTATGTATTTCAGTTTTTCAGAAATTTTGTTTTTATCTAGACTTATGTATTTGGAAAGTTGACATTAAGTTGTACCAGACTGGTTTTGAAATGGTTTGAAATCTTCCGCTGTTTTATCTATGTTATTTACTCTGTTTACATATATACATATGTTCTTGTTCTGCCTTGATATATCATTATGCATGATTACCTGATTCAAACGCCCCTCCAAAGTCAGAGTGCTTGCAAGAGCCACCCTGGCGGAGGTGGGGTGTTACATTTGGTATCAGAGCATATGGTTTATGAGAAGGGACAAAAAGGTTTTTTTAAAACTTTTGGAAACCTATTTTCAAAACCAAGTATAAAGTATTTTCCAAAGAAAAGTCTAGTTTATTTTAAAGGCTATTCCCCAAAAAGCCATTAGCAAAAATTTCTTTGTTTTTTTCTCCATTCTGAATCTATCTTTTTCTTCGTTTTCAGTATGGCCGATAACTTTGCTATTCCGGAGGGAGTACACGTACCTGTTTGGTATAGGAGACTTTTGGAGGCTAGGGCGACCGAAGCCGGCCCCGCAGACGTTCCTCCTCCTCCTCCTCCGGTAGTCAATGTTCCTCCTCCTCCTGTCGCTAATGTTCCTCCTCCTGTCGCTGAGGTTCCTCTTCCTCCTCCCCCTCAGCATCCTCAAGCTGACTTCGCAAAGACTTGCAAAGATTTCAAAGCAATGGGTGGCAAGAACTTTCAAGGCACTGAGACTTTTGTAGAGGCCAGAAATTGGTTGAAAGAGACCGAGGATTTATTTGCCTTCTTTGGGTTAGACGATCAGAGGAAGATCTTGTTGGCGGTTTGGCTTATGAAGGATGAAGCCGCTTATTGGTGGGAAGTCACCAATGGTACCAGGCCTGTTGAGACTTGTGCCGATTTCAGGGCAAGGTTCATGCTTAAATTTCTATCTTCTGCTGAGGAGAATCTGCAAATGGAAAGGTTCATAACTTTGAAACAAGGAGATATGTCTGTCAAAGAATATGTGAACAAGTTCAATCAGTTAGCTCGTTTTGGCTTGGATATGGTGAATACTCCTCAGAAGAAGGCCCTTCGTTTTGCTAGAGGATTGAATGAGCCGTTGCAGGGATTGGTTATGTGACATATTCCCCATGGGGCCACGTTTGAGAGCTTGGTTGATATGGCGTTACTTCAGGGAGATGTCAAGAAAAATGATACTCAAGCCAAGAAGACTGATCCCCAGGGGAAAGGAAATCAGAGTAATCAGAACAACAAGAACAACAAGGGCAACAAGAACAAGGCAAATGAAACAAGAAAGTGCAACTTCTGTGGGATTGTTGGGCACATAGTCAAGGACTGTAGGAAGAAGAGAAGGAAATTGGGTGGGTGCTTTCACTGTGGAGAGACTGGACATTTCAATAAGGATTGCCCGAGGAAGCAAGGGCAAGGCCAGGGTCAGACTCAGCGTGCTGGACCTTCAGGAGGGCAAGTTCATGCTCTCAATACCGCTCCAGTTCCCGATCGAGGTAGTATTTCTGTTGAGAGCCTTGTATATATTTCTGATTTTCCTGTTCGTACCTTGTTTGATTCTGGTGCATCGCATAGCTTTATCTCATCTGGTCTTGTTGATAGTTTGCACCTAAGTACTAGTCTAGTTTATGATCCCGTGTGTGTTTCAAATCCAATTGGGGGTTCCGCCCATTTGTCTATTATCTACGTGGATTTGAAAACCTCTATCTTGGGTGTAGAGTTCTCGTGTGATGCTTATATTGTCGGTTTCATGGGGTATGGGTTGATTTTGGGCATGGATTGGTTGTCCAGTTTTGGAGCCATTCTTGATTTTTGAGCATAGGGTTAAGAGGCTCATGACTCGCCTCAGTAATACCCTAGAAATTTCTAGTAACCCTATGAGTCCCGTCATGTTGTGTTATCTTGAATCCCTCAACTCGTCTATCGATAGTTTGCAATCGGTGAGGGTGGTCCGAGAATATCCTGATATCTTGGGTGAAGTGAAGGGGGTTACACCCTAAACGCGAGTTTAATTTCTGCATTTATCTGGTGGATAATGCAAAGCTAGTTTCTTTGCCCGTTCGGCACATGGCTCCGCGTGAAAGACGGGAGCTAAGTAAGCAAGTCAAGTAGTTGCGTGAGAAGAACTTCATTAGACGAAGTATATCTGAATGGGGAGCGCCTGTAGTATTTACTACCAAGGCAGATGGTTCTCTTCGACTTTGTGTGGATTATCGTGAGTTAAACAAAGAGAATAGACAACCATTGCCAAGGATCGATGATTTATTCGATCAGCTTGTAGAAACATCTGTTCTCTCTTGATCTTGCTACTGGATTCCATCAGCTCAGAGTAGCTGAAGATAGTATAGACAAGACTGCGTTCAGAACTTCGGATGGATTCTTAGAATGGCTGGTCATGCCATTCGATTTGACTAATGCACCCGCCTACTTCGTGGGCTTGATAAGTAGGGTGTCTAGGGAGTTCCTGAACGAGTTTATGGTAGTCTTCATAGATGATATTCTGATCTTCTCAAAGGATGAGGAAGAGCACGCAAGGCATCTCGTGGAGGTGATGGATACGCTCGGAGCGCATCAGTTGAAAGCCAAGTCCTCCAAATGTCATTTTGGAGAAAAAGGAGTTAGATTTCTTGGGCATATTGTTTCTAAGCAAGGCTTAGTGGTGGATCCTGCTAAAGTGGTCGCGGTTCAAGACCGAAAAGCACCGACGAGGACAATGGAAATAAGAAGTTCTCTCAGTTTAATTAGTTAGTTAGCGTCTCTTGAGCTTCGACCTACCCTTCTGGATCAAGTAGGGACTTCACAGAAGGAGGACCCGCAGTTAAGTCGAGATCATGGGCAAGTTGATTCGAGGCGAGATAGTAGTCACCTCGCTATAGATGACAAGGGATGGCTAAGACACGATGAGAGAAAGAGTTTCTTGATGATGCACATCACTCGAGGAGGTGGCCGAGTTGGTCCCAAGGTGCATGTTGTGCCAACAGGTTAAAGGCCAAGTCATAAAAAGCCCGGTGGGCTATTACATCCATTGGAGGTCCCCGCAATGGAAGTAGTAAAGCGTCACGAAGGATTTCGTGGATGGACTGCCTAGATCAAGGAAAAAGAATACGAGCGTGTGGGTTATAGTAGGTAGACTCACGGAGAGTGCTCATTTCACTCCGGTGAAGAGCGAAAGGATTGCATCATAGCTAGCGACAGTTTATTTTCAAGAAATAAAGTGGTTGCACGGGGTTCCCTAAAGGATAGTTAGTAACCATGACTCAATCTTCACTACCCAGTTTTGGGATAGTCTACGAGAAGTCATGGGCAAGCAACTGAATCTAAGCACGGCCTATCATTCGCAGGCGGATGGTTCATTGGCAACGTGGATTGGTATTTTCGAGAAAAGTTCTGCTGCGTGGAATACTTCATAGTAAGTGAACGAGATCCAGGATTCACTAGTGAATTTTGGAGAGCTTGCATGAAATCATGAGGTCATGGTTATGTCTAAGCCAAGAATGATAGTAGAGTAAGTGAAAGAGGAAGACGAGAGGCACAATGAAATGGGTTCCAACTCATATTTGGAATATGGGTTGGGTTAGGAAGGGATTTCTTGTAATCCGGAAGGAGTATATCATGTTTATCTTCCCGATCTCTTTGTAGCATATCTTTTGCTATCCATGTTTGTCTGGATTATCTAGTATATCGTGTTAATCTTGTCATGAGAACCTTAGGTAGAAACCCTTTGGATGAAACATGTGTTTGAAACATGTTATGCTTGATGGTTGCAAGTGGTTGCAAGTGTTTGCAAGTGGTTACTCGTGGATGCATTATACACGTTAGGCACTAGATCGGCTCACACACTCCTCATATTGCATATGCATGAGTGTTTACGCTTATTCATGGATGGTAATTTTTGGTGTTATCACATGGATGTTGCATATGGATGTATGTTATGTGCACACATACAGATATTATACATTATGTTAGGAATTGCATACATATGGATTCATTTCACAAACATAATTTGCATTGATGATAATTGCATTAGATAAGTACATATACACACACCTTTGCATATGTTCATACAACATTTAGAATCTTGTAAGGACAATGATTGCTCGTGGATGATGTTTTGAGTAGATGGATGATTGGATGGTAGGATACGTTCTTCCTAACTTGAAGATTTCGGGGACGAAATCCTTTAAGGAGGGGAGAATGTAACAACCCGTATTTTCAATAACCAGTTATAACGTAAATCGAGGCAGAATTTAATTCTAAAATCTGAATCAAGGGAAACGGGCTATGCCATTGCGTTCGTCTCGGAAAAATACGCGAAATAGAGTCCGAGTTTTCGAAAATCGGAGTCTGTATGACTCAATTAAGGCCCAACGAAGTTTTCAGAAAATTTCAAAGTAAAAACAGATTTCAAATTCAAGTTTGAATTTGAGAAATTGGGTCATATTGGGGCAGGCGGGAAAATTCCCGCCAAGAGTACCCAAGTCGACAGCCCTGTCGACTTGGGAGTCGACTTGGTTGGACCAAGTCGACAGCCCTGTTGACTTGGCTGTCGACTTGGCTCAGCCGGGTAGTCCTGCCTGGTGCACCATTTTGGGTTTGTGTTGAGCTTGGGGGCCAGATTCGGTTTTAAGGGCTGAGATTGCAACTAGGGTTTAATCCTATGGCCTAAAACACTTGCCTAATCTATAAATAAGGCCCTAACCTAACCCTAAATCATCATTATTCATTCTAGCAACTAAACTATGGCAAAATCAATCCTCTCATGGCCTCCACTCTCTTCATAAATTCCTAAATAAAATTTTTATGAGATTTTCCATGCATACAAGTGTTTTCAA
Source organism: Allium sativum (assembly GCA_030737875.1). Lineage (NCBI taxonomy): Eukaryota > Viridiplantae > Streptophyta > Magnoliopsida > Asparagales > Amaryllidaceae > Allium > Allium sativum. Next base: position 731,115,313 of record CM060920.1, read on the forward strand.
GCTTGTATGGGCATCATTAGCTTGCATTCAAGTCAAGTTTCTATATTTGCATCATAAAGAAAGAGTTTTGATCATTTGGCTCAAGGGTTTTTATGTTAGAGCTTGCATTTTGGGTCTATTTGATTGCATAAGGGCTTTGTCATATCTTTTGTGCCTTCATAAGTATTGTAAGCCCTATTCTACTTTCATACTTAAACTCTAAAGTTAAATGTATGATATGCAAGTTTACCATGATATGCAAGTTTACTATGATGTGTTATGCAAGTTTACTATGATGTGATATGCAAGTTCATCAAGTTATGTTATGCAAGTTTGATATGCAAGTTGTCATATGATATGCAAGTTATGTTATGCAAGTTTGATATGCAAGTTTGCCATATGATATGCAAGTTATGTTATGCAAGTTTGGGTTGATCATTTGGCTCATGTTATGCAAGCTTATCTTGGGATTATGAACATAAAGCTTCAAGCTTTATGCTAAAGGTTGCATTTTGGCAACATGTAAGTTATCATATCCCTTATGATAACTTGCATGTGAGGCTAAATGCGAACTTATGGCCATGTCTACATGTCATTTAGCACCATGTATCACCAATATGCCAAGTTTGGTTTTATGCATGCTTTTGGGGCCTAAAAATGTAATATGCAAGGGTATGAACACATGAACATTTCATATGCCACCATGTTAAACTTGTGGCTTCAACACTTTTATGTCATGATTATGCCAAGTTCCCTCTTTCTATCCTTTATGCGCTATTGCGATATGTAAGCGATGGGATTGCGTTTGGGGTTGGGTAAACTTAAAAGACATAAAAACATAAGCTTGGGAATTTACCTATTAAGTTAGGTCTACCCATTGGGAATTTACCTATTAAGTTAGGTCTACCCAATTGCTTGAAAACTTGTAATGTGTTTTGGAAACATGATGGACATGACACTTAGAAAATATAAGTGTGACCAACTCGAGGTTGGGTTGAGTTTGTAGCGTAAACTTACCCGGAACCGACCGGCTTAACTAGTTTCTACAAACAATAGGACCCAATGTGAGAAGTTGGCCATGTTGTACCTTGAACCCGAGGTTAGACCAAGTTGTGGTGTAAAGCTACCCGGAACCGACCGGTTTAACTAGTAACCGCAACAAAGTCTAATGTGAGAGGTTAAGGCGCATTAAATTAATTAATGCCTCATGATTAGGGTTAAGTCATGGACCGCTTGAATACTTAACCAATTAAACACGATGGGTTGGTAGGGTTAAGTCATGAACCTTGGGTACACTTAACCAACTTGGTACTTGAATGGGTTGGGTTAACCACGTTTAACCCATTAAGGAAACCCTAGTTACGTGGTCCTTTGCACCAGTAACCCTCTTAGTTGTATCATGATACCCTAGGGACTAGGCTAGGGAGGGGCACGATTACTGGGATGCCATGTAAGCGACCAAAACGATGGCTGAGTAGGTGCGCCGGTGTAGGTTCAGACGGGCCATGGTCGTGCACATGGTCCGGAGTTGAAAAAGCAGGCACGGGCACCAGTAGGTTTAGACTGTGCGTGCATTGATTCGTGTCGGTGGTTGACACCCTAGGACTTGATACACCCTAGGGTGGACCTAGCACAGTTTAGCTACACTTCGTTGTTGGGCCGTATGACACAGACACTTGACGAGTTAGGCTTATAGGGAGCCGATCGACTAGACCTTGCTAGTTGGACCTTGGTTTGGGTCATTCATGATGTTGGGCCAAACTTGGGCCTGGGGATCACTTCTTGTTTACACTTTGGACCTCGTATTGGGGTCACTTCATGTTATTGGGCCAAAGCTTGGGCCAAGGGATCAATACTTGTTTATTCAAGTCATGTTAGTTTGCTAGTACACCTGTGGTGCAAAACCTTAATCCTGATTATGCGATGACACCTTTATCTACCTGGTTAGTTAATCATCATGCTAGTATGTTGTTATCCTTATGTTCATCCCTGCTGCTCATGCCAGTTAACTTTATCAGTTTACATTGATTGTAGTAGGGATTACTCGGTCTTTTTGACTGACCTGTTTTCTTTCGCCTCTTTTCTTCCGTTCCCCCCCCCCCCCCCAGGTTCTCAGGGAGGGAATATTGGAGCTTAGCTGGATTTCTGATCGCTTGCTTGTGGGATTTTAGCTCATGTACGGTCTTGACATGAATCTAGCTATGGTTATCACTTATTTTGGGGATAGCACTTATGTATTTCAGTTTTTCAGAAATGTTGTTTTTATCTAGACTTATGTATTTGGAAAGTTGACATTAAGTTGTACCAGACTAGTTTTGAAATGGTTTGAAATCTTCCGCTGTTTTATCTATGTTATTTACTCTGTTTACATATATACATATGTTCTTGTTCTGCATATCATTATGCATGATTACCTGATTCAAACGCCCCTCCAAAGTCAGAGTGCTTGCAAGAGCCACCCTGGCGGAGGTGGGGTGTTACAGACCCGCATTTTTAGAGATATATAATTAATTTATTTAATTATATAATTGGTGATTTAGAGAAGTTAATGATCGTTTAATTAAATAATATTGAATATTTAATTAATAATTATAATATAATAATATATTATAATGTCGAAATAGTCGGAAATAGTGAAATTCACAATATCATGTGAATTGAATAGCATACGAGATTTGGTGGAGTTTCGATTCGAAATATAATAACGATTATATTCAATCGACGACAGTTTGAACGTATAATTATATTATAATTAAAATAGAGCGCGTAACGACGCGGCAGTTCGCTATTCGGCGATTTAGACTTCAACTGGATATACAAAGTCCATTTTAAATCGGATTTCTATGAAATAAGAAACGTGTGGAGCTGGTGGAGTATACCTTACTAGTGGAAGAGAAATATCGGGATTTCATCATGTAGATTTTGAGTTACGTCCAAATCAAATTCTCAGAAATGCAGCGCCCTGACCATAACGGTTATTTGAGAATATTTAAATATCAGGCTTGAATTTAAACAAGGTTCTTTTGAGACGTAGTGATAATTTAATTTTTAGAATTTTACTGAAATTTTTAATTAATTAAATAAGCAACTTTTTATTTGGAGTACTTTGCACCCTCTATCGATATTTTGGGGTTCCACAAAATGAGTTAAACTACCGGTATTATTATGTTGGTGAAATCGTGAGGTATTGCTCGACACGGTCGTATTTTCATTTCTGTCTATGGTAATACCAATGTAAACAAAAATCGTATGAATTGGTTTTGAGGGGGATTTTTCATAATTGGACTCACTTGGAACCAATAAAAGGAAACATTTTTCCAATATATCAAGTGGACCAAATGAACACATATACGTGGACGATGCCCCCTACTGTCACAGAAGCTAAGAAAAAACAAATGAAAGAGCCATACAAACACACGTCTATAGCCCATTCCATTTGATACTCTCCACGTGTTTTCTGTGGCCATGAAGTGAACATGTTTGCTTAAGGACTAAGGTCCTCCACGCTATAAAGTATGAAACATACTTTCTTCCTGTTGTTTTCGCATCCCACAAACAAAACGCAGCAACCAAAGAAAATTAAAATCAATTCATACAAAAATCAATAAATCAAATGAGTTGTATTTATGGAATCACGAGAGCATTAGCGACGACCTCGTATGTATTTTGCGCAACTCGCACAACTTCCGGAGCTCGACAATTTTGTCCAGCGCACTAGGATGGGCGCACGGATGAGCTAGAAGGAGTCGGGGGGATTTTGAGGGTGTGAATGGTTTTGGCACGGTGAGGCGCAATTGGTTGAGGCATTGAGGGGAACTACGGTGGTCTCTGGCCAAATCCAACGCCGAGGCAGCAGCAGGTCAAAGCCTGAGGGGGACCACCGAGTAGAGGATGATGGTGTCATTCAGGTAGAGATCGGAGAGAGGGGTCCTCTGGTGGTGATGGTGGCGCCAACGGGTGAACGTGGTGGACGACGGAGTGGGTCAACGGGAGGTCAAACGAGATGAAATGGGTTACGGGAATTCACAATTTGGATTTGGGAAGAAGACCTAGGCGGCCTTGGGTCTTAAGGGAGGGTGTTGGGCTTTTTGAAATGGTAACGGCCCATATAGGAGTATATATAGTTAATTTTTATTCAAACCATATGTACAAACTTGTAAATCGAATATCTTATTCATATGAAATCGGAATCACGAACCGTAAGTTGCGTTGGGACCGTATGGACGAGAGCTTCACAATGAAGCTGACTGGAAGTGGATTGGGGCTCATTACAATTTATAGCAAAATAAATTGTCCATCGAAATCAAGTGACAATTATCGTTATTTAACGATAGTAGTCCAATGTGAGTAAAATTCACCAACTCTGAACAGTAATATTTTTATAATGTATTCTTAGAACTGTTAATCATTTGTTGATTGCTGTGTGTTGATTGTTTGATTGAACTGCTAGTCAGTTAGTTAAATTTCTATATTGATTCTGTTTAACAGAATATATCATATGGAACTGAAAGTGATGTTATCTATATTGCCTAACATCTGTGATGCAGGGAAACAGGTTGGAGGAATCCGACTGGATTCCTCAACAGTTATTTTATTGTTTTTCATATATTTTGATATATGATGTGAATTATAACCTGTTGTTGATTGTGTGTGTATGGACGATATTGAACATCGTGATTTGATATGATTGAATACCATGACATACCGGGATGTTGATAAGGGGATTTTCAAAGTGATATTGAAAATAGAATATTTATAAAATGGGATATTTATAAATATCGATATTTGTAAAGTGAAATATTTCTAAATAAGGAATATTTATAAATTGGGATATTTATAAATAGGAGATATTTTTAAAAGGAAAATAAATTCAAAACATTTCTTTTTGAATGGAAAGGCCTGTGTGGCGAGTTTGGAGATTTTCCCGATGCTCCCCAATACAAAGGAGTTATGGCGAATTTTCCCGGGAATTTAAGGAGTTAGAATATTTCAAGAATAAATTTGAAAAGGAAATATTTGTAAATCATTTACAAGTAGAATTGGAAAGGGAACATTATAAAAAGGAAATCATTTTTAAAGTGTAGAACCATTATTTAAAATTAAATCTTTTCAAATGAATAAAACGTTGTTAAAAAGGAAATCTTTATAAAGTGAATAAAGTTAAATCGAATATGGTATTCGAAAGGAGTTAATCGAATATGGTATTCGAAGTTAGTTAATCGAATAAGGTATTTGAAAGGAGAAATCGAATATGGTATTCGAAGTTAGTTAATCGAATATAGACATTCGAAAGGAGTTAATCGAATATGGTATTCGAAGTTAGTTAATCGAATATGGTATTCGAAAGGAGAAATCGAATATGGTATTCGAAGTTAGTTAATTGAATATGGTATTCGAAAGTTAGTTAATCGAATATGTTATTCGAAAGGGGTTCGTCAAGTCGAGTTAGTCAAATAGAGTTAACTAGTTAGAGTTAATCAGTTAGAGTTAACCACTTGGAGTTAATTAGTTAGAGTTAATCGATTAGAGTAAAAACGAACTAGAGTTAATCAAATATAGTTATTTGAAACAGAGTTAGTCAAACATAGTATTCAGGGTAAGTTGCCATCTTGTACGACTGCTAGCGTAATTCGCAGGGCTATAAATAGCCTACGGCGGTCGGATGTTTCCAGAGGGAGTCAGGCGTAACCATTGTGATCGCTGCGATCTAGAGTCAAGCGAATGGAGTTTAATCGAATATTAGTTATTCGATAGAAGTTAATCGAGTTGATCGAGTTGAGAAATAAGTTAAGTTAAATAAGTTGAGTTGATCGGGTGATTCGACCAAGTTAGTCGAGCCTAGTTAATCGAATCGAATTGGTCGAACCTTGTAAGTCGAGTTAAGTTCGACCAAGTTAGTCGAGCCTAGTTAATCGAATCGAATTGGTCGAACCAAGTAAGTCGAGTTAAGTTCGACCAAGTTAGTCGAGCCTAGTTAATCGAATCGAATTGGTCGAACCAAGTAAGTCGAGTTAAGTTAGCCAAGTTAGTCGAGCCTAGTTAATCGAATCGAATTAGTCGAACCAAGTAAGTCGAGTTAGGTTAGTCAAGTTAGTCGAGCCTAGTTAATCGAATTGAATTGGTCGAACCAAGTAAGTCGAGTTAGTCGAGTCAAGTTAAGTTAGTCGAGTTAAGTTCGTCGAGTTAAATATCGATGTTAGTTTCATCGAAAGGAGTTATCGATGTTAGTTTCATCGAAGGGAGTTATCGATTATAGTTTAATCGAAGTGAGATTTTCAAATATGAGATATTTGAAAAGAAAGAGTTATTCGAAAGTGATTTATCGAATATACTTTATTCAAAAGTGAGATTTTCAGATATGAGATATTTGAAAAGGAAGAGTTATCGAATATTAGTTATTCGAAGAGAGATTGTTGAATTTCGTTTATTCGAGAAGAAGTTAATCGAATATAGGTTATTCGAAGAAGAGTTAATCAAATAGAGATTTCTCGAAGAGAGTTAATCGGCAAATTCGATTATATCAAATTCGGGAACGTACTTATACTTTCCAGTGTTTAAATAGAGATTTATTTATTTATAAATAAATAAGTGTTAGGTTAATTATTCACTAATAAGAATAGAAGTTATAATTAAAGTTAGATAATTCGAAAGGAAGGATTATAACGTTATCGTTGTAACCAATGTTTTAAATATAGAAGTGGATTAGTAAAATTGAATCCGAGAAAGGCGTAAAGAAGTTGTTAAAAGATTAAAAGATAAACTTTGACCATTTCGAAGTTATAACGTTGTTCAGTTAAGGTCTGAGAGGTAATTATACCCCAACTTGAGTGACTTCCTTCTTGACTAAGAAATGGTAAGTTTGATCGTAAAGGAGTTTTGGAAATGTTTTCCAGACGAGAATCAGAAATGTTTTCTGATAAAAGAAAAATAAGAATTTAGAATATAGGGAAACAAGAGATAAGTAAATAAATGAACTAAAGAGATTTATGTTAAATGATGTTTGTTCGATATAATTTCCATTTGGAAATAATATCGTTGTTTGCACACTTGTTTTTCTTTGATAGTTAACTCACCGACTATCGAAGTTTTGACCATTTTAACATTGTTAATATGGAGAGACCGGTTGGATTATTATCCATAGAACCACTCTGTATTGGCAAAAACGTCGTGAATCATATATGCCAAAGATAATTGAAGACGGAGTAAAATGCAAGGGCTGTTGTATAAGTCTTAGATAACAGTGACTAAGATGGATATATGGAATAGTGCCTTCGGTTTGTCCAGTCCCAGGACAACTTGTATGGACGAAGGTCTGACAGAGTATATCTAATAAATCGCGTAAGTTGATATGTTCAAACGTATTCACGTTTGGTGGCGGAGGAATTCGTTTCTCTTAGCAGTATACCCGTGTTATTTTTGGATAAGTCAATTTGTGATTTGGCAGGTATGACGATGTGACATTTTAAGTGAATGAAGATGGATGTCTGACAGAGTATTTCCAGAAAGGTCATGTACATTGATTTCTTCAACCGTACCAAGAGTGGAAGCGGAGAAGGAAACTTCTTTTAGCTAACACGTAATGTATTGTTGTAGACGTAAATTAGTGATTTTTGATGGACCTAACAATGTGGCATTCAAAGTGAATCTGATGTGATGATAAAGCGTAGCTTCTAGCCTCATCAACCAGTAAATGACAGAAATCGGGCAGGCAGCATGGCTAAGTCGGTCGCACCGAAGTAGGGTGTATAATCACCTATCTAGAGAGTATTCATTTGTTTCTTAAATCTATCAATGCTGTCCCATATATATACGGGAACGGTTGCTGATCCCAACCGTTGGTGATATACATTCGATACACTCAAGCGAAATGAGTGGTCGGTCATGTGTGGCTGAGTTACAAGATGTTCTTGTTGAACTCCAGTGTATCGTTCCTAGAGTACACTGATCGGAAGGTGGTTCCATACCTTGTCATAGTTGGAAATCCATTATCCAATATGTGCTTGCGATTTTGATTGTATACTATATATGTAGAACGTGAGATGAAAGCGTTTCTGCTAGTTGATATCTATTTGTACATAGACATTATTATAGTATCAAAAGGTTTTTGATATAAAGATATTTTGGATTCTCATAAGGGAAAAACTCGTTCCGTTCTACGGCGTGGTCTTATGAGATATCGTTTACTTGTTCATATACCTGTTTAAACTGTTTTACTCATACCAGTCCCATGACTGACCCGGAGTTTACTTTGTTGTTTTCCCTAAACTCTTGGGTGCCTAAATTTGTACGGGCAGTCAAGTAGTCGGGATTTGAAGATACATTGAAGAGCTGGAGCAGGAGGCTTCAGAATCATATAGCTATAGTTTATTTCCGCTGTGTTGTAAGTGTTGTACTCTGATAAGTGCTATTGTATACATAACTGTTATATTTCAAAGTTATGTTATCTATTATATGTTATTCATTCCGCTGTGAGGTTCGTGTTACTCTGATGTTGTCTTCTTCTTCTTCTTCTTCTATTCTAGGATTCTATCTTATCTATTCTCACCTTCTAATTTCTTTCATTAACTATTCGGTTATTTTCGATCCTTGGATGTTCGATATGTGTTGTATATCGGATAACCAAGATCGCATTTTTCCGGGTCGTTACAGTTGGTATCAGAGCTTAGGTTAAGAATTACCTTGGCTCTGTGGCGTGACTCGGTAGAGATAGTGTTAGTAATACCCTAGATTGAGTTTGAGTGTATATATACGAGTGCGTATTTGTATTTGATATAAAAATGGTTTTATATTGTGGAGATTCATTGGCTGAGTTGTTTATGAGTTCTAGTCGATCAGTTTGATCTACTGTATCGGTAGGAGTAAATAAACACTTGAATACGATGGACCGACACTGTATGGATATGTGATATATTATCATATATAGGATGTGTTTGTAGTAATTATAATCAGATAAGATTATAAAATGTGAAATGGTTATATGTAACCAATCAGAATTCATATAAGTTAAGTATATGAAATAAGATGAATTAAATATGAATTTAAATCAGATTTGGAATTAAAATAAGGAAATTTTAAGTTCCTAGGAGATTTTGAGATGTTTTCAAAATGCATGTATTCAGTAATGGTTTTGAAATGATATAGTATTGAAATCACTTGGGTCGCTGGAAAATAATTCCGATGATGAATGCGCAGTATCATCGGTGTGATTTTCGAGTTCTAAGTGGTGGATTACTACCAAAGATTTTAATTTGAATTATTTTGAGAAAACAAGTTGTTTAGAAATTCAAAAGGTTTTGAATTGGTATTATAATTTCAAATTGATTTGAAATGAACCCAGGAATTTAAATTCTGGAATTAAAGTTTAACCAATGAAGTTAAATAGAATGAGATAGTAAAAGTGAATGAGAAATTTGAATTTAACTTGAAATAAGTTAAATTAAAACTGGGTTTATTATAGAATAATCTGAATGAAATTAAGTTGATAAACTAAGAGTTGAAATTGGATATAGGAGTTGAAATGAAATTCAACTTAGGTATAAGCGAATGGCTGATTTTGTGGATAAGAATTGATTGGAGTTTGATTGGAAATACATTGGTATATGCTGAATTGACAGCAGGTGAAAGTGATAGAGTTGATATGCCTAACAAAAAGGTACAAGTTTTTATTTGATATAAGCATGAGATTTATGAGCCGAATTGGCAAGCCGTTTGGCTGTTTGATTTTCTTTTGGGTTAGAGAAGGCCCAGAGAGGCGAGTTGTGGTTTTACCGATAGGGCTGTACAAAGGAAGTTATGGCGAAATTTTCCGAAAATTTAAAGTGTTAGAAAATATTAAGAATTTTTTTGAAATTTTAGTTAGTCGGAATAAATAAATATTTTAGTCGATATTAATTGACTCAGTTGAAATCAAAAATAAGGGGTAAACAAATCTTAGGAGTTCCAATATATAGGGTCGTCCTCTAACTTAGCAATTTCGAGGACGAAATTATTTTAAGTGGGGAAGAATGTAATGACCCGCATTTTTAGAGATATATAATTAATTTATTTAATTACATAATTGGTGATTTAGAGAAGTTAATGATCGTTTAATTAAATAATATTGAATATTTAATTAATAATTATAATATAATAATATATTATAATGTCGAAATAGTCGGAAATAGTGAAATTCACAATATCATGTGAATTGAATAGCATACGAGATTTGGTGGAGTTTCGATTCGAAATATAATAACGATTATATTCAATCGGCGACAGTTTGAACGTATAATTATATTATAATTAAAATAGAGCGCGTAACTACGCGGTAGTTCGCTATTCAGCGATTTAGACTTCAACTGGATATACAGAGTCCATTTTAAATCGGATTTCTGTGAAACAAGAAACGTGTGGAGCTGGTGGAGTATACCTTACTAGTGGAAGAGAAATATCAGGGTTTCGTCGTGTAGATTTTGAGTTACGTCCAAATCAAATTCTCAGAAATGCAGCGCCCTGACCATAACGGTTATTTGAGAATATTTAAATATCAGGCTTGAATTTAAACAAGGTTCTTTTGAGACGTAGTGATAATTTAATTTTTAGAATTTTACTGAAATTTTTAATTAATTAAATAAGCAACTTTTTATTTGGAGTACTTTGCACCCTCTATCGATATTTTGGGGTTCCACAAAATGAGTTAAACTACCGGTATTATTATGTTGGTGAAATCGTGAGGTATTGCTCGACACGGTCGTATTTTCATTTCTGTCTATGGTAATACCAATGTAAACAAAAATCGTATGAATTGGTTTTGAGGGGGATTTTTCATAATTGGACTCACTTGGAACCAATAAAAGGAAACATTTTTCCAATATATCAAGTGGACCAAATGAACACATATACGTGGACGATGCCCCCTACTGTCACAGAAGCTAAGAAAAAACAAATGAAAGAGCCATACAAACACACGTCTATAGCCCATTCCATTTGATACTCTCCACATGTTTTCTGTGGCCATGAAGTGAACATGTTTGCTTAAGGACTAAGGTCCTCCACGCTATAAAGTATGAAACATACTTTCTTCCTGTTGTTTTCGCATCCCACAAACAAAACGCAGCAACCAAAGAAAATTAAAATCAATTCATACAAAAATCAATAAATCAAATGAGTTGTATTTATGGAATCACGAGAGCATTAGCGACGACCTCGTATGTATTTTGCGCAACTCGCACAACTTCCGGAGCTCGACAATTTTGTCCAGCGCACTAGGATGGGCGCACGGATGAGCTAGAAGGAGTCGGGGGGATTTTGAGGGTGTGAATGGTTTTGGCACGTTGAGGCGCAATTGGTTGAGGCATTGAGGGGAACTCCGGTGGTCTCTGGCCCAATCCAACGCCGAGGCAGCAGCAGGTCAAAGCCTGAGGGGGACCACCGAGTAGAGGATGATGGTGTCATTCAGGTAGAGATCGGAGAGAGGGGTCCTCTGGTGGTGATGGTGGCGCCAACGGGTGAACGTGGTGGACGACGGAGTGGGTCAACGGGAGGTCAAACGAGATGAAATGGGTTACGGGAATTCACGATTTGGATTTGGGAAGAAGACCTAGGCGGCCTTGGGTCTTAAGGGAGGGTGTTGGGCTTTTTGAAATGGTAACGGCCCATATAGGAGTATATATAGTTAATTTTTATTCAAACCATATGTACAAACTTGTAAATCGAATATCTTATTCATATGAAATCGGAATCACGAACCGTAAGTTGCGTTGGGACCGTATGGACGAGAGCTTCACAATGAAGCTGACTGGAAGTGGATTGGGGCTCATTACAATTTATAGCAAAATAAATTGTCCATCGAAATCAAGCGACAATTATCGTTATTTAATGATAGTAGTCCAATGTGAATAAAACTCACCAACTCTGAACAGTCATATTTTTATAATGTATTCTTAGAACTATTAACCATTTGTTGATTGCTGTGTGTTGATTGTTTGATTGAACTGCTAGTCAGTTAGTTAAATTTCTATATTGATTCTGTTTAACAGAATATATCATATGGAACTGAAAGTGATGTTATTTATATTGCCTAACATCTGTGATGCAGGGAAACAGGTTGGAGGAATCCGACTGGATTCCTCAACAGTTATTTTATTGTTTTTCATATATTTTGATACATGATGTGAATTATAACCTGTTGTTGATTGTGTGTGTATGGATGATATTGAACATCATGATTTAATATGATTGAATACCATGACATACCGGGATGTTGATAAAAGGATTTTCAAAGTAATATTGAAAATAGAATATTTATAAAATGGGATATTTATAAATATCGATATTTATCAAGTGGAATATTTATAAATAAGGAATATTTATAAATTGGGATATTTATAAATAGGGGATATTTTAAAAAGGAAAATAAATTCAAAACATTTCTCTTTGAATGGAAAGGCCTGTGTGGCGAGTTTGGGGATTTTCCCGATGCTCCCCGATACAAAGGAGGTTATGGCGAATTTTCCCGGGAATTTAAGGAGTTAGAATATTTCAAGAATAAATTTGAAAAGGAAATATTTGTAAATCATTTACAAATAGAATTGGAAAGGGAACATTATAAAAAGGAAATCATTTTTAAAGTGTAGAACCATTATTTAAAAGTAAATCTTTTCAAATGAATAAAACGTTGTTAAAAAGGAAATCTTTATAAAGTGAATAAAGTTAAATCGAATATGGTATTCGAAAGGAGTTAATCGAATGTGGTGTTCGAAGTTAGTTAATCGAATAAGGTATTCGAAAGGAGAAATCGAATATGGTATTCGAAGTTAGTTAATCGAATATAGACATTCGAAAGGAGTTAATCAAATATGGTATTCGAAGTTAGTTAATCGAATATGGTATTCGAAAGGAGAAATCGAATATGGTATTCGAAGTTAGTTAATCGAATATGGTATTCGAAAGTTAGTTAATCGAATATGTTATTCCAAAGGGGTTAGTCAAGTCGAGTTAGTCAAATAGAATTAACCAGTTAGAGTTAATTAGAGTTAACTAATTGGAGTTAATTAGTTAGAGTTAATCGATTAGAGTTAAAACGAACTAGAGTTAATCAAATATAGTTATTTGAAACAGAGTTAGTCAAACATAGTATTCAGGGTAAGTTGCCATCTTGTACGACTTCTAGCGTAATTCGCAGGGCTGTAAATAGCCTACGGCGGTCGGATGTTTCCTGAGGTAGTCAGGCGTAACCATTGTGATCGCTGCGATCTAGAGTCAAGCGAATGGAGTTTAATCGAATATTAGTTATTCGATAGAAGTTAATCGAGTTGATCGAGTTGAGAAATAAGTTAAGTTAAATAAGTTGAGTTGATCGGGTGATTCGACCAAGTTAGTCGAGCCTAGTTAATCGAATCGAATTGGTCGAACCAAGTAAGTCGAGTTAAGTTCGACCAAGTTAGTCGAGCCTAGTTAATCGAATCGAATTGGTCGAACCAAGTAAGTCGAGTTAAGTTCGACCAAGTTAGTCGAGCCTAGTTAATCGAATCGAATTGGTCGAACCAAGTAAGTCGAGTTAAGTTAGCCAAGTTAGTCGAGCCTAGTTAATCGAATCGAATTAGTCAAACCAAGTAAGTCGAGTTAGGTTAGTCAAGTTAGTCGAGCCTAGTTAATCGAATTGGTCGAACCAAGTAAGTCGAGTTAGTCGAGTCCAGTTAAGTTAGTCGAGTTAAGTTCGTCGAGTTAAATAAATCGATGTTAGTTTCATCGAAAGGAGTTATCGATGTTAGTTTCATCGAAGGGAGTTATCGATTAAAGTTTAATCGAAGTGAGATTTTCAAATATGAGATATTTGAAAAGAAAGAGTTATTCGAAAAGTGATTTATCGAATATACTTTATTCGAAAGTGAGATTTTCAGATATGAGATATTTGAAAAGGAAGAGTTATCGAATATTAGTTATTTGAAGAGAGATTGTTGAATATCGTTTATTCGAGAAGAAGTTAATCGAATATAGGTTATTCGAAGAAGAGTTAATCAAATAGAGATTTCTCGAAGAGAGTTAATCGGCAAATTCGATTATATCGAATTCGGAAAAGTACTTATACTTTCCAGTGTTTAAATAGAGATTTATTTATTTATAAATAAATAAGTGTTAGGTTAATTATTCACTAATAAGAATAGAAGTTATAATTAAAGTTAGATAATTCGAAAGGAGGGATTATAACGTTATCGTTATAACCAATGTTTTAAATATAGAAGTGGATTAGTAAAATTGAATTCGAGAAAGGCGTAAAGAAGTTGTTAAAAGAATAAAAGATAAACTTTGACCATTTCGAAGTTATAACGTTGTTCAGTTAAGGTCTGAGAGGTAATTATATCCCAACTTGAGTGACTTCCTTCTTGACTAAGAAATGGTAAGGTTTGATCGTAAAGGAGTTTTGGAAATGTTTTCCAGACGAGAATCAGAAATGTTTTCTGATAAAAGAAAAATAAGAATTTAGAATATAGGGAAACAAGAGATAAGTAAATAAATGAACTAAAGAGATTTATGTTAAATGATGTTTGTTCGATATAATTTCCATTTGGAAATAATATCGTTGTTTGTACACTTATTTTTCTTTGATAGTTAACTCACCGACTATTGAAGTTTTGACCATTTTAACGTTGTTAATATGGAGAGACCGGTTGGATTATTATCCATAGAACCACTCTGTATTGGCATAAGCGTCGCGAATCATATATGCCAAAGATAATTGAAGACGGAGTAAAATGCAAGGGATGTTGTATAAGTCTTAGATAACGGTGACTAAGATGGATATACGAAATAGTGCCTTCGGTTTGTCCAGTCCCAGGACAACTTGTATGGACGAAGGTCTGACAGAGCATCTAATAAATCGCGTAAGTTGATCTGTTCAAACATATTCACGTTTGGTGGCGGAGGAATTCGTTTCTCTTAGCTGTATACCCGTGTTATTTTTGGATAAGTCAATTTGTGATTTGGCGGGTATGACGATGTGACATTTTAAGTGAATGAAGATGGATGTCTGATAGAGTATTTCCAGAAAGGTCACGTACATTGATTTCTTCAACCGTACCAAGAGTGGAAGCGGAGAAGGAAACTTCTTTTAGCTAACACGTAATGTATTGTTGTAGACGTAAATTAGTGATTTTCGATGGACCTAACAATGTGGCATTCGAAGTGAATCTGATGTGATGATAAAGCGTAGCTTCTAGCCTCATCAACCAGTAAATGACAGAAATCGGGCAGGCAGCATGGCTAAGTCGGTCGCACCGAAGTAGGGTGTATAATCACCTATCTAGAGAACATTCATTTGTTTCTTAAATCTATCAATGCTGTCCCATATATATACGAGAACGGTTGCTGATCCCAACCGTTGGTGATATACATTCGATACACTCAAGCGAAATGAGTGGTCGGTCATGTGTGGCTGAGTTACAAGATGTTCTTGTTGAACTCCAGTGTATCGTTCCTAGAGTACACTGATCGGAAGGTGGTTCCATACCTTGTCATAGTTGGAAATCCATTATCCAATACGTGCTTGCGATTTTGATTGTATACTATATATGTAGAACGTGAGATGAAAGCGTTTTTGCTAGTTGATATCTATTTGTACATAGACATTATTATAATATCAAAAGGTTTTTGATATAAAGATATTTTGGATTCTCATAAGGGAAAAACCCGTTCCGTTCTGCGGCGTGGTCTTATGAGATATCGTTTACTTGTTCATATACCTGTTTAAACTGTTTTACTCATACCAATCCCATGACTGACCCGGAGTTTACTTTGTTGTTTTCCCTAAACTCTTGGGTGCCTAAATTTGTACGGGCAGTCAAGTAGTCGGGATTTGAAGATACATTGAAGAGCTGGAGCAGGAGGCTTCAGAATCATATAGCTATAGTTTATTTCCGCAGTGTTGTAAGTGTTGTACTCTGATAAGTGCTATTGTATACATAACTGTTATATTTCAAAGTTATGTTATCTATTATATGTTATTCATTCCGCTGTGAGGTTCGTGTTACTCTGATGTTGTGTTCTTCTTTTTCTTCTATTCTAAGTTTCCATCTTATTTATTCTCACCTTCTAATTTCTTTCATTAACTATTCGGTTATTTTCGATCCTTGGATGTTCGATATGTGTTGTATATCGGATAACCAAGATCGCATTTTTCCGGGTCGTTACAGTTGGTATCAGAGCTTAGGTTAAGAATTACCTTAGCTCTGTGGCGTGAGTCGGTAGAGATAGTGTTAGTAATACCCTAGATTGAGTTTGAGTGTATATATACGAGTGCATATTTGTATTTGATATAAAAATGGTTTTATATTGTGGAGATTCATTGGCTGAGTTGTTTATGAGTTCTGGTCGATCAGTTTGATCCACTGTATCGGTAGGAGTAAATAAACACCTTAATACGATGGACCGACACTGTATGGATATGTGATATATTATCATATATAGGATGTGTTTGTAGTAATTATAATCAGATAAGATTATAAAATGTGAAATGGTTATATGTAACCAATCAGAATTCATATAAGTTAAGTATATGAAATAAGATGAATTAAATATGAATTTAAATCAGATTTGGAATTAAAATAAGGAAATTTTAAGTTCCTAGGAGATTTTGAGATGTTTTCAAAATGCATGTATTCAGTAATGGTTTTGAAATGATATAGTATTGAAATCACTTGGGTCGCTGGAAAATAATTCCGATGATGAATGCGCAGTATCATCGGTGTGATTTTCGAGTTCTAAGTGGTGGATTACTACCAAAGATTTTAATTTGAATTGTTTTGAGAAAACAAGTTGTTTAGAAATTCAAAAGGTTTTGAATTGGTATTATAATTTCAAATTGATTTGAAATGAACCCAGGAATTTAAATTCTGCAATTAAAGTTTAACCAATGAAGTTAAATAGAATGAGATAGTAAAAGTGAATGAGAAATTTGAATTTAACTTGAAATAAGTTAAATTAAAACTGGGCTGATTATAGAATAATCTGAATGAAATTAAGTTGATAAACTAAGAGTTGAAATTGGATATAGGAGTTGAAATGAAATTCGACTTAGGTATAAGCGAATGGTTGATTTTCTGGATAAGAATTGATTGGAGTTTGATTGGAAATACATTGGTATATGCTGAATTGACAGCAGGTGAAAGTGATAGAGTTGATATGCCTGACAAAAAGGTACAAGTTTATATTTGATATAAGCATGAGATTTATGAGCCGAATTGGCAAGCCGTTTGGCTGTTTGATTTTCTTTTGGGTTAGAGAAGGCCCAGAGAGGCGAGTTGTGGTTTTACCGATAGGGCTGTACAAAGGAAGTTATGGCGAAATTTTCCGAAAATTTAAAGTGTTAGAAAATATTCAGAATTTTTTTGAAATTTTAGTTAGTTGGAATAAATTAATATTTTAGTCGATATTAATTGATTCAGTTGAAATCAAAAATAAGGGGTAAACAAATCTTAGGAGTTCCAATATATAGGGTCGTCCTCTAACTTAGCAATTTCGAGGACGAAATTATTTTAAGTGGGGAAGAATGTAATGACCCGCATTTTTAGAGATATATAATTAATTTATTTAATTATATAATTGGTGATTTAGAGAAGTTAATGATCGTTTAATTAAATAATATTGAATATTTAATTAATAATTATAATATAATAATATATTATAATGTCGAAATAGTCGGAAATAGTGAAATTCACAATATCATGTGAATTGAATAGCATACAAGATTTGGTGGAGTTTCGATTCAAAATATAATAATGATTATATTCAATCGACGACAGTTTGAACGTATAATTAGTTTATAATTAAAATAGAGTGCGTAACGATGCGGTAGTTCGCTATTCAGCGATTTAGACTTCAACTGGATATACAGAGTCCATTTTAAATCGAATTTCTGTGAAACAAGAAACGTGTGGAGCTGGTGGAGTATACCTTACTAGTGGTAGAGAAATATCAGGGTTTCGTCGTGTAGATTTTGAGTTACGTCCAAATCAAATTCTCAGAAATGCAGCGCCCTGACCATAACGGTTATTTGAGAATATTTAAATATCAGGCTTGAATTTAAACAAGGTTCTTTTGAGACGTAGTGATAATTTAATTTTTAGAATTTTACTGAAATTTTTAATTAATTAAATAAGCAACTTTTTATTTGGAGTATTTTGCACCCTCTATCGATATTTTGGGGTTCCACAAAATGAGTTAAACTACCGGTATTATTATGTTGGTGAAATCGTGAGGTATTGCTCGAAACGGTCGTATTTTCATTTCTATCTATGGTAATACCAATGTAAACAAAAATCGTATGAATTGGTTTTGAGGGGGATTTTTCATAATTGGACTCACTTGGAACCAATAAAAGGATATATCAAGTGGACCAAATGAACACATATACGTGGACGATGCCCCCTACTGTCATAGAAGCTACGAAAAAACAAATGAAAGAGCCATACAAACACACGTCTATAGCCCATTCCATTTGATACTCTCCACATGTTTTCTGTGGCTATGAAGTGAACATGTTTGCTTAAGGACTAAGGTCCTCCACGCTATAAAGTATGAAACATACTTTCTTCCTGTTGTTTTCGCATCCCACAAACAAAACGCAGCAACCAAAGAAAATTAAAATCAATTCATACAAAAATCAATAAATCAAATGAGTTGTATTTATGGAATCACGAGAGCATTAGCGACGACCTCGTATGTATTTTGTGCAACTCGCACAACTTCCGGAGCTCGACAATTTTGTCCAGCGCACTAGGATGGGCGCACGGATGAGCTAGAAGGAGTCGGGGGGGATTTTGAGGGTGTGAATGGTTTTGGCACGGTGAGGCGCAATTGGTTGAGGCATTGAGGGGAACTCCGGTGGTCTCTGGCCAAATCCGACGCCGAGGCAGCAGCAGGTCAAAGCCTGAGGGGGACCACCGAGTAGGGGATGATGGTGTCATTCAGGTAGAGATCGGAGAGAGGGGTCCTCTGGTGGTGATGGTGGCGCCAACGGGTGAACGTGGTGGACGACGGAGTGGGTCAACGGGAGGTCAAATGAGATGAAATGGGTTACGGGAATTCACGATTTGGATTTGGGAAGAAGACCTAGGCGGCCTTGGGTCTTAAGGGAGGTTGTTGGGCTTTTTGAAATGGTAACGGCCCATATAGGAGTATATATAGTTAATTTTTATTCAAACCATATGTACAAACTTGTAAATCGAATATCTTATTCATATGAAATCGGAATCATGAACCGTAAGTTGCGTTGGGACCGTATGGACGAGAGCTTCACAATGAAGCTGACTGGAAGTGGATTGGGGCTCATTACAATTTATAGCAAAATAAATTGTCCATCGAAATCAAGCGACAATTATCGTTATTTAACGATAATAGTCCAATGTGAGTAAAACTCACCAACTCTGAACAGTCATATTTTTATAATGTATTCTTAGAACTGTTAATCATTTGTTGATTGTTGTGTGTTGATTGTTTGATTGAACTGCTAGTCAGTTAGTTAAATTTCTATATTGATTCTGTTTAACAGAATATATCATATGGAACTGAAAGTGATGCTATCTATATTGTCTAACATCTTTGATGCTGGGAAACAGGTTGGAGGAATCCGACTGGATTCCTCAACAGTTATTTTATTGTTTTTCATATATTTTGTTATATGATGTGAATTATAACCTGTTGTTGATTGTGTGTGTATGGACGATATTGAACATCGTGATTTGATATGATTGAATACCATGACATACCGGGATGTTGATAAGGGGATTTTCAAAGTGATATTGAAAATAGAATATTTATAAAATGGGATATTTATAAATAAGAGATATTTATAAAGTGGAATATTTATAAATAAGGAATATTTATAAATTGGGATATTTATAAATAGGAGATATATTAAAAAGGAAAATAAATTCAAAACATTTCTTTTTGAATGGAAAGGCCTGTGTGGCGAGTTTGGGGATTTTCCCGATGCTCCCCGATACAAAGGAGGTTATGGCGAATTTTCCCGGGAATTTAAGGAGTTAGAATATTTCAAGAATAAATTTGAAAAGGAAATATTTGTAAACCATTTACAAGTAGAATTGGAAAGGGAACATTATAAAAAGGAAATCATTTTTAAAGTGTAGAACCGTTATTTAAAAGTAAATCTATTCAAATGAATAAAACGTTGTTAAAAAGGAAATCTTTATAAAGTGAATAAAGTTAAATCGAATATGGTATTCGAAAGGAGTTAATCGAATATGGTATTCGAAGTTAGTTAATCGAATATGGTATTTGAAAGGAGAAATCGAATATGGTATTCTAAGTTAGTTAATCGAATATAGACATTCGAAAGGAGTTAATCGAATATGGTATTCGAAGTTAGTCAATCGAATATGGTATTCGAAAGGAGAAATCGAATATGGTATTCGAAGTTAGTTAATCGAATATAATATTCGAAAGTTAGTTAATCGAATATGTTATTCGAAAGGGGTTCGTCAAGTCGAGTTAGTCAAATAGAGTTAACCAGTTACAGTTAATCAGTTAGAGTTAACCACTTGGAGTTAATTAGTTAGAGTTAATCGATTAGAGTTAAAACGAACTAGAGTTAATCAAATATAGTTATTTGAAACATAGTTAGTCAAACATAGTATTCAGGGTAAGTTGCCATCTTGTACGACTGCTAGCGTAATTCGCAGGGCTGTAAATAGCCTACGGCGGTCGGATGTTTCCTGAGGGAGTCAGGCGTAACCATTGTAATCGCTGTGATCTAGAGTCAAGCGAATATTAGTTATTCGATATAAGTTAATCGAGTTGATCGAGTTGAGAAATAAGTTAAGTTAAATAAGTTGAGTTGATCGGGTGGTTCGACCAAGTTAGTCGAGCCTAGTTAATCGAATCGAATTCGTCGAATCAAGTAAGTCGAGTTAAGTTCGACCAAGTTAGTCGAGCCTAGTTAATCGAATCGAATTGGTCGAACCAAGTAAGTCAAGTTAAGTTCGACCAAATTAGTTGAGCCTAGTTAATCAAATCGAATTGGTCGAACCAAGTAAGTCGAGTTAAGTTAGCCAAGTTTGTCGAGCCTAGTTAATCGAATCGAATTGGTTGAACCAAGTAAGTCGAGTTAGTCGAGTCAAGTTAAGTTAGTTGAGTTAAGTTCGTCGAGTTAAATAAATCGATGTTAGTTTCATCGAAAGGAGTTATCGATGTTAGTTTCATCGAAGGGAGTTATCGATTATAGTTTAATCGAAGTGAGATTTTCAAATATGAGATATTTGAAAAGAAAGAGTTATTCGAAAAGTGATTTATCGAATATAGTTTATTCGAAAGTGAGATTTTCAGATATGAGATATTTGAGAAGGAAGAGTTATCGAATATTAGTTATTCGAAGAGAGATTGTCGAATATCGTTTATTCGAGAAGAAGTTAATCGAATATAGGTTATTCGAAGAAGAGTTAATCAAATAGAGATTTCTCGAAGAGAGTTAATCGGCAAATTCGATTATATCGAATTCGGGAAAGTACTTATACTTTCCAGTGTTTAAATAGAGATTTATTTATTTATAAATAAATAAGTGTTAGGTTAATTATTCACTAATAAGAATAGAAGTTATAATTAAAGTTAGATAATTCGAAAGAAGGGATTATAACGTTATCGTTATAACCAATGTTTTAAATATAGAAGTGGATTAGTCAAATTGAATCCGAGAAAGGCGTAAAGAAGTTGTTAAAAGATTAAAAGATGAACTTTGACCATTTTGAAGTTATAATGTTGTTCAGTTAAGGTCTGAGAGGTAATTATACCCCAACTTGAGTGACTTCCTTCTTGACTAAGAAATGGTAAGGTTTGATCGTAAAGGAGTTTTGGAAATGTTTTCCAGACGAGAATCAGAAATGTTTTCTGATAAAAGAAAAATAAGAATTTAGAATATAGGGAAACAGGAGATAAGTAAATAAATGAACTAAAGAGATTTATGTTAAATGATGTTTGTTCGATATAATTTCCATTTGGAAATAATATCGTTGTTTGCACACTTGTTTTTCTTTGATAGTTAACTCACCGACTATCGAAGTTTTGACCATTTTAACGTTGTTAATATGGAGAGACCGGTTGGATTATTATCCATAGAACCACTCTGTATTGGCATAAGCGTCGCGAATCATATATGCCAAAGATAATTGAAGACGGAGTAAAATGCAAGGGCTGTTGTATAAGTCTTAGATAACAGTGACTAAGATGGATACACGGAATAGTGCCTTCGGTTTGTCTAGTCCCAGGACAACTTGTATGGACGAAGGTCTGACAGAGTATATCTAATAAATCACGTAAGTTGATCTGTTCAAACGTATTCACGTTTGGTGGCGGAGGAATTTGTTTCTCTTAGTTGTATACCCGTGTTATTTTTGGATAAGTCAATTTGTGATTTGGCAGGTATGACGATGTGACATTTTAAGTGAATGAAGATGGATGTCTGACAGAGTATTTCCAGAAAGGTCACATACATTGATTTCTTCAACCGTACCAAGAGTGGAAGCGGAGAAGGAAACTTCTTTTAGCTAACACGTAATGTATTGTTGTAGACGTAAATTAGTGATTTTCGATGGACCTAACAATGTGGCATTCGAAGTGAATCTGATGTGATGATAAAGCGTAGCTTCTAGCCTCATCAACCAGTAAATGACAGAAATCGGGCAGGCAGCATGGCTAAGTCGGTCGCACCGAAGTAGGGTGTATAATCACCTATCTAGAGAATATTCATTTGTTTCTTAAATCTATCAATGTTGTCCCATATATATACGGGAACGGTTGCTGATCCCAACCGTTGGTGATATACATTCGATACACTCAAGCGAAATGAGTGGTCGATCATGTGTGGCTGAGTTACAAGATGTTCTTGTTGAACTCCAGTGTATCGTTCCTAGAGTACACTGATCGGAAGGTGGTTCCATACCTTTTCATAGTTGGAAATCCATTATCCAATACGCGCTTGCGATTTTGATTGTATACTATATATGTAGAACGTGAGATGAAAGCGTTTCTGCTAGTTGATATCTATTTGTACATAGACATTATTATAATATCAAAAGGTTTTTGATATAAAGATATTTTGGATTCTCATATGGGAAAAACCCGTTCCGTTCTGCGGCGTGGTCTTATGAGATATCGTTTACTTGTTCATACACCTGTTTAAACTGTTTTACTCATACCAGTCCCATGACTGACCCGGAGTTTACTTTGTTGTTTTCCCTAAACTCTTGGGTGCCTAAATTTGTACGTGCAGTCAAGTAGTCGGGATTTGCAGATACATTGAAGAGCTGGAGCATGAGGCTTCAGAATCATATAGCTATAGTTTATTTCCGCTGTGTTGTAAGTGCTGTACTCTGATAAGTGCTATTGTATACATAACTGTTATATTTCAAAGTTATGTTATCTATTATATGTTATTCATTCCGCTGTGAGGTTCGTGTTACTGTGATGTTAAGTTCTTCTTCTTCTTCTATTCTAAGTTTCTATCTTATCTATTCTCACCTTCTAATTTCTTTCATTAACTATTCGGTTATTTTCGATCCTTGGATGTTCGATATGTGTTGTATATCGGATAACCAAGATCGCATTTTTCCGGGTCGTTACATGAATATTTATTTTTATTCAACACATGAATATTTATTTTTATTCAACACATGAATATTTATTCTATTCAACACAAGAATTTATATTCTATTCAACATATGAATTTTTATTCTATTCAACACATGAATTTATATTCTATTCAACACATGAATTTTTATTCTATTCAACACATGAATTTTCTTTTATAATATTCCTTATTTTCCAAATTGGAATGAGGCCCAATCAATTACCATATAATGTTAATTATATGGATTCCCTACAACACATGTGTATAGTAGCAACGATAAATCATCAGCCATCATCCAGAGTGCACCACACAACTGCATAAGCATTAAATATAAATAATTAACGCTTACACAGTCTGTCAACCCATCAATTGACATACAACTAAACAATCGAGATTAGTGTACGTCAAATATCATCCCAATACCCGTGTGGGATTTCAAATCAATAAACAAATATTTTAATTTGTGCAGTTGGGCGATGTGCAAAATTAATCGTCCCAATCAATATCAGTCAAATCAGTGTATATAAACAAATCGTCCGATTTGTTTATTACTATTTATTTTATATACACGTTAAAAATCATATTTTTAACTATAAAATATTTTATTTCACTCCACATCACATAATAAAATTTCTGTAATAACCCGGAAATCCGAGCCAATTTAAAAAAATTTATTTTGGTAATTTTAGCGAATTTTTGGATTGAAGAAGGCCGTGAGAGGCTATATGAAATATCCCGAAGTCCCCGGTGCAGGGGAGGTTATGGCGAAATTTTTTGAAAATTTAGGGTGTTAGTCAAATTTTTGAAAAATTTGAAAAGTTCTTAGAAACCGAAAAGTTGGAGAACTTAAGCCGTAAAGAAAATATTGAAAGTTGAGTTGGTTTGTTAAACAACTTGCGGCTTCGTTCCTTTTCGGGGACGAAAAGTTTTAAGTGGGGGAGATTGTAATAACCCGGAAATCCGAGCCAATTTAAAATTTTTATTTTGGTAATTTTAGCGAATTTTGAATATTTAAAATGAATTATTTTAAATAATATCAACGAGAAATTTATTTTGAATAGAATTCGAACGTATATATTTATTCGAATCGTCGTTAGAATATAAATACTTATTTGTATATAAAAGGAATTGAAAATGGCGCGGTAGTTCGATAATTCGATTTCAAACTTCAAATGAATGTACAGTATTCCAAATAAACCGGATTTTAGTAAAACCAAAAATAATAAAATCTAATTGAGAATATCTTTCCAACGAATCCGAAAAATCGAAATTTCATAGCGGGAATCAAAAGATATGTGCAGTTGAAATTTCAGAATAGTCGCCCTGGAATTCGGGTCCTTAAAAATGGAAATTTTGCAAACGACCTCGGTTTTCGACGAAACCACTTTTGTTGGATCCGGGATGTCAAGTTATTGCTAGGTTTCAAATTTCGTAATTTTTCGATTCAATAGGTGAGCGTGGCAAAGGAAAACGCGTTTGACCAGTTTTAGTTGATTTTAATCGACTGGAAAATGGCCATTTTTCAAACGGTCTCGGAATTCGACGAAACTAGTTTGTTAGGGCCGTATCGTCAATACGAAGCTAGAAAATATTTTTTTGGAATTTTTCGAGTTAGTATGTGACCCCAGTAAAATGAAATGCGCATTCAAATTCAATATATAGAGTTATACTTTGATTTTGACGAAAACTGATCGAAGCGATCGAATCAGCTTATGATACATATCCCATTGTGTTCGGAATGGGGGTAACTAGCTATGGACGACAGGCGGTGAGCCTCATTTAGAGGTCGAATTAAAAAGTCAACCTTTAGTAATATAAAATAATAAAATAATTTATATATAAATTAACATATACCCCCCCTCTTACCATTCTCCCCCAAAACAAAACCCGACCCCCTTTCTTTCAGAAAAGTCCAGCTCTTTTCCCCCTTCAATCTCGTCCGCCGCCGCTTTCTCCTCCACGTCGCCAGCCTCCGACTGTGCCACCTCCCCGTCGAACTCCTCCTCCTCTCGCCTCCAGCTCCCTTGCTTCCTTCCCCAATTCGAACCAAATCGAAACCCAAGCCCTCTCAACAAAAAAAAAACGCGCCTAGACCCGGAGCACACCACAGCCGCCGACCACTTGAGGACCTCTCCACCGCGCCTGAGCCACTTCCCACCTCTGACGCTGCGCCTTTCGCCCCCTCTCACTGTAAGTTCTTAGCCCTCTTTGATGTTGATTTCCAAATGACAAAAGGAAAGGGCTTTTAACAGTATAAAGGAGACGGTTTTTAACCATATAAAGTTTATATTTTTATTTAGTTAAAGTTATATTTTTATTTAGTTAAAGTTAATGTTTTATTCAGAGAAAGATTATAGATAAAGATTGGATTTTTATACGTATAGAAAGAGGATAAAAATATAATTTTTATATAAAGTAGAGAAAATATAATTTTTATATATAAGTACAGATTAGAAAATATAGGATTTCTTTGATCTGAAAAGTTAGAATTTTAAATTAGAAAGGTTTATATTTTTAAAAATATAATCTTTGTTATGTAAAGAACGATATTAAAATATAATTTTATATATAGAAAGATTGAAAAGAAATATGATTTTTATAAAGTAGAAGTAATAAAAATATGATTTTTATACAATATAGATAATAAAAATTCGATTTTTATATTATATAGATAGTAAAAATTTGATCTTTATATATGTAGCGAAATAAAAATCTGATTTTTATTATATATATGTTGAAATAAAAATGTGATTTTTGTAGAGATGAAATAAAAATTTGATCTTTATATATGAAACAGAAATATAAAAATATAATTTTTATATAGAAATAAGCGTTGTAAAAATATATGAAGAAGAAATAAAAATATGATTTTTATTTATTGAAATGAAATGATAAAAATATAATTTTTATTATAAACAGCGTGAAAAGAACTGCATTGGAATTTCAAGCAGATCCAGATGTTCAGCAGTTCAAAAGCAAAACACGACGGAGTGGAACCCTCTGTGAGAACTCCTCACCTTTAATTTAGATTTCTAGTTATAAATATATACTAGGATGCAGACGGTGTTTAGTAGCACCCGACACCCGTCGTCCACAGACCATGGACGACTTGTATGCTTGGTTGTTTGATTTTGATGTGTAGTTGATTGTGTGATGTGATGTGAAATGAAACAAAATATTTATATAGTTAAAAATATTTTATAGTTAAAAATAGAATTTTTAATGTGTATTTAAAATGAAATAAATATAAACAAATCAGACGATTTGTTTATATACACACATTTGACTGATATTGATTGGGACGATAAATTTTACACATCGCCCAACTGCACGAATAAAATCTGTGTTTAATTGATTGAAACCCCACACGGGTATTGGGATGATATATGACATACACTAATCCCAATAATTAGTTGTATGTCGATCGATTGATTGACAGACTGTCATAAGCATTAAATATTTATATTTGATGCTTATACAGTGTAGAACGCACTCTGGATGATGGTTGATTATTTAGCATTGTTATTTTATACATGTTTTGTAGAAAATCCATATGATTAACATTATATGGTAATTGATTGGGTCTCATTCCAGTTTTGAAATAGAAATATTTGAATAGAAATATTTGAATAAAAATATTTGAATAGAAATATTTGAATAGTAATATTTGAATAGTAATATTTGAAATAGAATACTTGAAAATAGAAATATATGAAGCCATGTTGATTAGATTGACGTCATTTTGACGTGAACGATATTTATATCGATTTTATTCATTTTTCAATGAGTATTGAAATGAATTGAAATTCGAATTAAATTGAAATGAATTGAAATTCGAATTAAATTGAAATGAATTGAAATTCGAATTATATTGAAACGAATTGAAATTCGAATTAAATTGAAATGAATTGAAATTCGAATCAAATTGAAATGAATTGAAATTCGAATCAAATTGAAATGAATTGAAATTTGAATCAAATTGAAATGAATTGAAATTCGAATTAAATTGAAATTAATTGAAATTCGAGTTAAATTGAAATTGAATTGAAATCGATTTGAAATGAAATTAAAACGAATTTATATGGAATATTCAATTCTGATTGGAAATTGAATATGAAGTTGAAATCGTTTTGAAAACAAATTTAAAACGATTTATAAAATACGTTTTGAAAAGAAATCGACAAAATATATATATTATATAGGTATATAATGGCCTGAGTAGAACGCGCCGTGTCGCGTCAGTTCGCGAATTTCGACCATTGACTTTGAACAGATACTACAGGAGATCCGAACGTTGGATTCTCCTAAAACCGGAACCGTTGGGTTCATATCGAAAAGAGCTTTCTAACGAATATTAGAAATTTGAAATCTAACGGTTGGATTTGGGATTTTGTCCAAATCAAATTTGAAAAAGGTCGTTGTAAGTGCAGTTCGATGGCCGTTGATGGAAATCGACTGTACGGGCCTGGATAAAATTATTAAAATAGTAATAATTTGTGTAAAATCATAAGAAATGATTTGGGAAGAACTAGGATGAAAAACCCCATATTTGAAAAGATAAAAAAATATTTTTATCGAAATGAACTAGTTTTGAACTAGAATTATAATTCTATTTATTTTTAAATAAATAAATTGAATTTGAAAAAAGGTTTTAAAAGTAACCATAATTTCCAATAATTGAATTGGAGTGGATTTGAATCGAAATTGTCTTTGGAATATTTCGACGTTGGATTTCGTGATGATACAGATATTGTTATGGGAATTTGAAAGATATATTAATATCGTTATTTCAAATACGATATTTGTTGTTCGTAGAATTTGATATTGAATATAAGCAGATATATTTTCTATTCAGAGCCTTGTATTTAATATCAAATGTGATTTGGGTTTGTCGTGAATGGTGTCTTCATTAACACCGTTCTTAAGCCCAGTTGAGAAAAAGATTAAATTTTTTTATTTAGATTTAATGATGTGTGCCAATTAAATAATATTTAATTGGAATTGAATTGGTGTTGATCTTTGGGTTTATCGTGAACAGTGTTTTAAATAACACTTGTTCTTTAACCCGATAATTAATGGAATGTGATTTTGGGTTTATCGTGAACCGTGTTTTAAATGACACTGATTCTTTAACCCAGTTAAAGATTAAAACTAAGTGGAGTTTTAATGAATCTTTAATTAGATTGAAAAGATCGAGAATGGAGTATCACCAGTTTTACTCCAGGCGATAGTTAAATCTTTAATTAGATTTGAACGTGAAATGGTAATTGAATTTACCGATAACATCGTGGTGTTAGATATGAAGTATTACCAGTTTTACTTCATGGGATGAATAGGTTGGGATTGGGAAATAAAATAAATGATTACTTCGGTGTGGTTCGCTAATCCCGACTAGTTTGAATTGATATTCAAAAAGAGATTAAAGAATAAAGTTAAAGAATTTGTCTTTAATAAAATTAATGGGAACCTTTCCCAAAATATAAGAATATTTGAATAAAAGAATATTCTGAATTGGAATGAAGCATATGTTGTGTTTGTGTAACACTTGTTTATTATATATGCGAGTTATTCAGAAAGACCGGGTTTATCCCATTCTGAATAACTGATTCGACGTGGTGTCGAAGATAAAGACGGTGGTTGAAGACCGGAGGTCTTCACGTCGTTTGGGTGATTACTGATGATCTTGATTGGGCCGTACACCCAAGAGGAGGGAATCAGTTGGTGGCCATCCAGACGTACTTGGAGATCAATGGATAAGCGGGGTACTAGGTGCCTCCGGTTTCGTTCAGACCCAGAACAGACTTGTAAATGGACTATGTGTCTGACATCGGATATCATTCTGTGTGATTGATGGATATCGGTTGCATGGAGTGGTTTGCCTGTGTGGCATGCTAAGATGCAAATGATCAAGGCTTCTGTTGAAAAGCAAAGTCTTGTGGTTGATGATCAAAGCACGGCCTTTGTGGCGTAGCTTTGTGTAGCGTAGATTCGCGAGCCTCACACCCAGGTTGTGAACCAGAAACGGGAGAGGACCTCAGGGAGGGCATGCGTTTCCTTCTAGCTAGAAGTGTCGTCAGTGATTTTACATGCCCTGACGAGTTTGACTTATGTGGTTGTTGGTTTGCGAGGCGCTTCGGATATATCGGTCGATCCGGGACCGATGGAGTCATTTGTTGGCTCATTTACGCCCCATAGGGCGGGGAAACGCAGTGTTCATGAATTTTAATCCACATCGGTGGACCGGCCCTGTCGCTCCAAAGGTTTGACTGAGTACTTGCCTGAGACATGGGCTTGATTGTCTCGAATTCGGTAGAGGACGATCCCTTGCCTCGGTTCATAGATGGAAATCCAATTTCCAAATACGTGACGTTTCGATTTTAGTTGTAATCCTATATATGGCGACATAGTGGGATGGGGCGCTTATGCCGTCTATGATTGATACTTATGATTTGTAATTGTTTTTGACACTATACACCCATAGTACTATCAAAATAATCTATTTTAAACGTATCAAGCATTCTTTGGCTATTATAAGGTAAAAACCCTATACTTCGGCTTACGTTGCATTGTGTGATGGAACCTGGGTCTTATAATAGCTTCATTATTTCTTTATTTAGCATTGCGCTGTTGTTTTATGCACTGGTATTCTTGGGAGGAAACCCGTTCCATGTTATACGGCGTGGTCCCTTGATTTACCTAACTTTAAAATAAAGGTTTATAACTGTTTTAGTTCTCACACCAGTCACATGACTGACCTGGAGTTTATTGTTTTAACCTAAACTCTGGGTGCCCTTATTTACGACACGGGTAGCTAGTAGTTTTGGTTTTGCAGATTTATATTCACAGGAACCTAGTTTGCAGCTGGAACGATATCTGGAAAGCTTTGTATCCATGTATCTTCTTTAGTTGCATTTTGTATTATTTTCCGCTGCTATGTAATGTATTGTAATCTCTGATATTTTTCTGTTGTGTAATATTCATTTACACTCTGTATATTCTTGTATTCTGATGGAATTGTTGTAATTAACAATGAAATGTTCTTCTGTTTGCGTTCTTTGGTGTTTTGTTCTCAAAGTATCCGCTCTTTCCTTACCGGGGAAGTTACGGGTCCTTACAGTTTCACAACACAGCAATCAAATAAACAAGTCATCCATGGTCTGTGGACGATGGGTGTCGGGTGCTGCTAAGCACCGTCTGCATCCTAGTATATATTTCAACTAGAAAATAAATTAAAAGTGAGGAGTTCTCACCGACTAGCTAAACCAATTCACCGTGACTCTTCATATGTAGGAAATCTTGCTGTGTCCGCCTTTTGTCACTTTCGTTGCCCGTATTCACTACATATATAAAAATCACATTTTTATATTGTTGCTATGTATATAAAAATCATATTTTTTTTATAAATAAGCTGTAACAACCCAGAAATGCGAGCCAGTTTAAATTTTTTATTTTGGCAATTTTGACGAATTTTGAATATTTAAAATGAATTATTTTAAATAATATCGACAAGAAATTTAATTTGAATAGAATTCGAACGTATATATTTATATAGATCATCGTTGGAATATAAATATTTATTTATATATATATAAGGAATTGAAAATGGCGCGGTAGTTCGATAATTCGATTTCAAATTTCAAATGAATGTACCGGGTGCAAAACAAACCGGATTTAAGCGAAACCAAAAATAATGGAATCTAATTGAGGATATCTTTCCAACGAATCCGAAAAATTGAAATTTCATTGCGGGGATAAAAAGATATGTCCAATTGAAATTTCAGAATAGTCGCTATAGAAATATAAAAATATAATTTTTATATAGAAATAAGCGTTGTAAAAATATATGAAGAAGAAATAAAAATATGAATTTTATTTATTGAAATGAAATGATAAAAATATAATTTTTATTATAAACAGCGTGAAAAGAACTGCATTGGAATTTCAAGCAGATCCATATGTTCAGCAGTTCAAAAGCAAAGCACGGCGGAGTGGAACCCTCTGTGAGAACTCCTCACCTTTAATTTAGATTTTAGTTATAAATATATACTAGGATGCAGACGGTGTTTAGTAGCACCCGACACCTGTCGTCCACAGACCATGGACGACTTTTATGCTTGGTTGTTTGATTTTGATGTGTAGTTGATTGTGTGATGTGATGTGAAATGAAATAAAACATTTATATAGTTAAAAATATTTTATAGTTAAAAATAGAATTTTTAACGTGTGTTTAAAATGAAATAAATATAAACAAATCGGACGATTTGTTTATATACGCACATTTGACTGATATTGATTAGGACGATAAATTTTACACATCGCCCAACTGCACGAATAAAATCTGTGTTTGATTGATTGAAACCCCACACGGGTATTGGGATGATATATGACATACACTAATCCCAATAATTAGTTGTATGTCGATTGATTGATTGACAGACTGTCATAAGCGTTAAATATTTATATTTGATGCTTATACAATGTAGAACACACTCTAGATGATGGTTGATTATTTATCGTTGTTATTTTATACATGTGTTGTAGAAAATCCATATGATTAACATTATATGGTAATTGATTAGGCCTCATTCCAGTTTTGAAATAGAAATATTTGAATAGAAATATTTGAATAAAATTATTTTAATAGAAATATTTGAATAATAATATTTGAATAGTAATATTTGAAATAGAATATTTGAAAATAGAAATATATGAAGCCGTGTTGATTAGATTGACGTCATTTTGACGTGAACGATATTTATATCGATTTTATTCATTTTTCAATGAATATTGAAATGAATTGAAATTCGAATTAAATTGAAATGAATTGAAATTCGAATTATATTGAAATGAATTGAAATTCGAATTAAATTGAAATGAATTGAAATTCGAATTAAATTGAAATGAATTGAAATTCAAATCAAATTGAAATGAATTGAAATTCGAATCAAATTCAAATGAATTGAAATTCGAATTAAATTGAAATGAATTGAAATTCGAGTTAAATTGAAATTTAATTGAAATCGATTTGAAATGAAATTAAAACGAATTTATATGGAATATTCAATTCTGATTTGAAATTGAATATGAAGTTGAAATCGTTTTGAAAACGAATTTAAAACGATTTATAAAATACGTTTTGAAAAGAAATCGACAAAATATATATATTATATATGTACATAATGGCCTGAATAGAACGCGCCGCGCCGCGGCAGTTCGCGAATTTCGACCATTGACTTCGAACGGATACTACGGGAGATCCGACCGTCGGATTCTCCTAAAATCGGAACTGTTGGGTTCGTATCGAAAAGAGCTTTCTAACGAATATTAGAAATTTGAGATCTAACGGTTGGATTTGGGATTTCATCCAAATCAAATTTGAAAAAGGTCGCTGCAAGTGCAGTTCGATGGCCGTTGATGGAAATCGATTGTACGGGCCTGGATAAAATTATTAAAAATAGTAATAATTTGTGTAAAATCATAAGAAATGATCTGGGAAGAATTGGGATGAAAAACTCCATATTTGAAAAGATTAAAATAGATTTTTATCGAAATGAACTAGTTTTGAACTAGAATTATAATTCTATTTATTTTTAAATAAATAAATTGAATTTGAAAAAAAGGTTTTAAAAGTAACCATAATTTCCAATAATTGAGTTGGAGTGGATTTGAATCGAAATTGTCTTCGGAATATTTTGATGTTGGATTTCTTGATGATACAGATATTGTTATTGGAATTTGAAAGATATATTAATGTCATTATTTCCAATACGATATTTGTTGGCTGTAGAATTTGATATTGAATATAAGCAGATATATTTTCTATTCAGAGTCTTGTATTTAATATCAAATGTGATTTGGGTTTGTCGTGAATGGTGTCTTCATTAACACTGCTCTTAATCCTAGTTGATAAAAGATTAAATCTTTTTATTTAGATTTAACGAAGTGTACCAATTAAATAATATTTAATTGGAATTGAATTGGTGCTGATATTTGGGTTTATCGTGAATAGTGTTTTAAATAACACTTGTTCTTTAACCCAATAATTAATGGAATGTGATTTTGGCTTTATCGTGAACCGTGTTTTAAATGACAATGATTCTTTAACCCAGTTAAAGATTAAAACTAAGTGGAGTTTTAATGAATCTTTAAATAGATTGAAAAGATCGAGAATGGAGTATCACCAGTTTTACTCCAGGCGATAGTTAAATCTTTAATTAGATTTGAACGTGAAATGGTATTTGAATTTACCGATAATACCGTGGTGTTAGATATGAAGTATTACCAGTTTTACTTCATGGGATGAATAAGTTGGGATTGGGAAATAAAATAAATGATTACTTCGGTGTGGTTCGCTAATCCCGACTAGTTTGAATTGATATTCAAAAAGAGATTAAAGAATAAATTTAAAGAATTAATCTTTGATCAAATTAATGGGAACCTTTCCCAAAATATAAGAATATTAGAATAAAAGAATATTCTGAATTGGAATGAAGTGTATGTTGTGTTTGTGTAACACTTGTTTATTATATACGCAAGTTATTCAGAAAGACCGGGTTTATCCCTTTCTGAATAACTGATTCGACGTGGTGTCGAAGATGAAGACGGTGGTTGAAGACCGGAGGTCTTCACGTCGTTTGGGTGATTACTGATGATCTTGATTGGGCCATACACCCAAGAGGAGGGAATCAGTTGGTGGTCGTCCAGACGTACTTGGAGATCGATGGATAAGCGGGGTACCAGGTGCCTCCGGTTTCGTTCAGACCCAGAACGGACTTGTAAATGGACTGTGTGTCTGACATCTGATATCATTCTGTGTGATTGATGGATATCGGTTGCATGGAGTGGTTTGCCTGTGTGGCATGCTAAGATGCAAATGATCAAGGCTTCTGTTGAAAAAGCA
This sequence comes from Allium sativum, assembly GCA_030737875.1. Taxonomy (NCBI): domain Eukaryota; kingdom Viridiplantae; phylum Streptophyta; class Magnoliopsida; order Asparagales; family Amaryllidaceae; genus Allium; species Allium sativum. The sequence goes on from CM060920.1 coordinate 731,149,806, forward strand.
AAGTCTTGTGGTTGATGATCAAAGCACGGCCTTTGTGGCGTAGCTTTGTGTAGCGTAGATTCGCGAGCCTCATGCCCCAGTTGTGAACCAGAAACGGGAGAGGACCTCAAGGAGGGCATGCGTTTCCTTCTAGCTAGAAGTGGCGTCAGTGGTTTTACACGCCCTGACGAGTTTGACTTATGTGGTTGTTGGTTTGCGAGGCGCCTCGGATATATCGGTCGATCCGGGACCGATGGAGTCATTCGTTGGCTCATTTACGCCCCATAGGGCGGGGAAACGCAGTATTCAGGAATTTTAATCCACATCGGTGGTCCGGCCCTGTCGCTATAAAGGCTTGACTGAGTACTTGCATGAGACATGGGCTAGATTGTATCGAATTCGGTAGAGGACGATTCCTTGCCTCGGTTCATAGATGGAAATCCAATTTCCAAATACTTGACGTTTTGATTTTGGTTGTAATCCTGTATATGGCGACATAGTGGGATGGGGCGCTTATGTCGTCTATGATTGATACTTATGATTTGAAATTGTTTTTGACACTATACACCTATAGTACTATCAAAATAATCTGTTTTAAACGTATCAAGCATTCTTTGTCTATTATAAGGTAAAAACCCTATCCTCCGGCTTGCGTTGCATTGTGTGATGGGACCTGGGTCTTATAATAGCTTCATTATTTCTTTATTTTGCATTGCGCTGTTGTTTTATGCATTGATATTCTTGGGAGGAAACCCGTTCCGTGTTATACGGCATGGTCCCTTGATTTACCTAACTTTAAAATAAAGATTTATAACTGTTTTAGTTCTGACACCAGTCACATGACTGGCCTGGAGTTTATTGTTTTAACCTAAACTCTGGGTGCCCTTATTTATGACACGGGCAGCTAGTAGTTTTGGTTTTGCAGATTTATATTCACAAGAACCCGGTTTGCAGCTGGAACAATATCTGGAAAGCTTTGTATCCGTGTATCTTCTTCAGTTGCATTTTGTATTATTTTCTGCTGCTATGTAATGTATTATAATCTCTGATATTTTTCTGTTGTGTAATATTCATTTATACTCTGTATATTCTTGTATTCTGATGGAATTGTTGTAATTAACAATGAAATGTTCTTCTGTTTGCGTTCTTTGGTGTGTTGTTCTCAAAGTATCCGCTCTTTCCTTACCGGGGAAGTTACGGGTCCTTACAGTGGTATCAGAGCTTTGGTTTACAAAGCTCAGAGGACAAGACACATTAGAACCATACGAAAGAATTCATCAGATATTGGATTAGTAATATCCAATGGTAATGACTCGTTAGAGATGGGATCAGTAGTATCCTAGAACGAGTGTAAAGAGTATATTTTTGAAAATGAAAACAAATTTTGTTCTGAAATTTAAATCCTTTTATACGTATTAGAATAATTATTCATATTGATGTGGACAATCCACTATATATAGATTTTGCATATACGTTTGATCCGCGTGTATTCGATGTTTTAATGTACCGGATAGATATAGAGTCACACTCTAGTCGCCCGGGGATAATTCTGATGATGCGGCCGCATCATCAGTATTTATATTCGAGTGCCGAAAGTGTGATATCTATATATTTCCATTAGACTGGTGTGAGAACCAAAATTAGATAGGGCTTATTGTTGTGATTTGGCATCAAAAATATGATTTTTTGACTATATATCAAAATTATATGTTTGAAATGATAATTAACTAATTGATTGCGGATTGTGTTGTTTGATTATTGTTTGATTAATTAAATGTTGAACCTTTAGCCAAATTGAATCAAATAGTGAGTTGTATTGAAAATTAGTCGCATTTGCTTGCATATACATGTACTTACATTGAACAGGTCATAGCAAGGAGGCTAGAGCAAAAGAATAAAATTGTTTGCCCGACAAATAGGTACATGTTTATTGTATTTCTTGAGTTTTGGGTGATTTTGTGAGCCGATTGGCTAGCCGCTTGGCTTTTTCTTTTTCTTTTGGATTGAAGAAGGCCATGGGAGGCTATATGAAATATCCCGAAGTCCCCGGTGTAGGGGAGGTTATGACGAAATTTTTCAAAAATTTAGGGTGCTAGCCAAATTTTTGAAAATTTTGAAAAGTTCTTAGAAACTGAAAAGTAGGAGAACTTAAGCCGTAAAGAAAATATTGAAAGTTGAGTTGGTTTGTTAAACAACTTCGGGCTTCGTTCCTTTTCGGGGACGAAAAGTTTTAAGTGGGGGAGATTGTAATAACCCGGAAATCCGAGCCAATTTAAAAATTTTATTTTGGTAATTTTAGCGAATTTTGAATATTTAAAATGAATTATTTTAAATAATATCGACGAGAAATTTATTTTGAATAGAATTCGAACGTATATATTTATTCGAGTCGTCGTTAGAATGTAAATATTTATTTATATATATAAAAGGAATTGAAAATGGCGCGGTAGTTCGATAATTCGATTTCAAACTTCAAATGAATGTACAGGATTCAAAATAAACCGGATTTAAGTGAAACCAAAAATAGTAGAATCTAATTGAGAACATCTTTCCAACGAACCCGAAAAATCGAAATTTCATAGCGGGAATCAAAAGATATGTCCAGTTGAAATTTCAGAATAATCGCTATGGAATTCGGGCCCTTGAAAATGGAAATTTTGCAAATGACCTCGGTTTTCGACGAAACCACTTTTGTTGGATCCGTGATGTCAAGTTATTGCTAGGTTTCAAATTTCGTAATTTTTCGATTCAATAGGTGAGCGTGGCAAAGGAAAACGCGTTTGACCAGTTTTAGTTGATTTTAATCGACTGGAAAATGGCCATTTTTCAAACGGCCTCGGAATTCGACGAAACTAGTTCTGTTAGGACCGTATCGTCAATACGAAGCTAGAAAATATTTTTCTGGAATTTTTTGAGTTAGTATGTGACCCCAGTAAAATGAAATGCGCGTTCAAATTCGATATTTAGAGTTATACTTTGATTTTGACGAAAACTGATCGAAACGATCGAATCAGCTTACGATACATATCCCATTGTGTTCGGAATGGGGGTAATTCGCTATGGACGACAGGCGATGGGCCTCGTTTAAAGGTCGAATGAAAAAGTCAACCTTTAGTAATATAAAATAATTTATATATAAATTAACATATACCCCCCACTCTTACCATTCTCCCCCAAAACAAAACCTGACCCCCTTTCTTTCAGAAAAGTCCCGCTCGTTTCCCCCCTTCAATCTCGTCCGCCGCCGCTTTCTCCTCCACGCCGCCAGCCTCCGACCGCGCCACCTCGCCGTCTAACTCCTCCTCCTCTCGCCTCCAGCTCCCTCGCCTCCTTCCCCAATTCGAACCAAATCGAAACCCAAGCTCTCTCAATCAAAAAAAAAAAAACCGCGCACAGACCCGCAGCCCACCACTGGAGGACCTCTCCGCCGCGCCTGAGCCACTCCCCACCTCTGACGCCGCGCCTTTCGCCCCCTCTCGCTGTAAGTTCTTAGCCCTCTTTGATGTTGATTTCCAAATGACAAAAGGAAAGGGCTTTTAACAGTATAAAGGAGACGGTTTTTAACCATATAAAGTTTATATTTTTATTTAGTTAAAGTTTATATTTTTATTTAGTTTAAGTTAATGTTTTATTTAGAGAAAGATTATAGATAAAGATTGGATTTTTATATGTATAGAAAGAGGATAAAAAAATAATTTTTATATTAGGTAGAGAAAATATAATTTTTATATATAAGTAGAGATTAGAAAATATACGATTTCTTTGATCTGAAAAGTTAGAATTTTAAATTAGAAAGGTTTATATTTTTAAAAATATAATATTTGTTATGTAAAGAACGGTATTAAAAATATAATTTTTATATATAGAAAGATTGAAAAAAATATGATTTTTATAAAGTAGAAGTAATAAAAATATGATTTTTATACAATATAGATAATAAAAATTCGATTTTTATATTATATAGATAGTAAAAAATTAGTCTTTATATATGTAGTGAAATAAAAATCTGATTTTTATTATATATATGTTGAAATAAAAACGTTATTTTTATAGAGATGAAATAAAAATCCGATCTTTATATATGAAATAGAAATATAAAAATATAATTTTTATATAGAAATAAGCGTTGTAAAAATATATGAAGAAGAAATAAAAATATGAATTTTATTTATTGAAATGAAATGATAAAAATATAATTTTTATTATAAACAGCGTGAAAAGAACTGCATTGGAATTTCAAGCAGATCCAGATGTTCAGCAGTTCAAAAGCAAAACACGACGGAGTGGAACCCTCTGTGAGAACTCCTCACCTTTAATTTAGATTTCTAGTTATAAATATATACTAGGATGCAGACGGTGTTTAGTAGCACCCGACACCCGTCGTCCACAGACCATGGACGACTTGTATGCTTGGTTGTTTGATTTTGATGTGTAGTTGATTGTGTGATGTGATGTGAAATGAAATAAAATATTTATATAGTTAAAAATATTTTATAGTTAAAAATAGAATTTTTAATGTGTATTTAAAATGAAATAAATATAAACAAATCAGACGATTTGTTTATATACACACATTTGACTGATATTGATTGGGACGATAAATTTTACACATCGCCCAACTGCACGAATAAAATCTGTGTTTAATTGATTGAAACCCCACACGGGTATTGGGATGATATATGACATACACTAATCCCAATAATTAGTTGTATGTCGATCGATTGATTGACAGACTGTCATAAGCATTAAATATTTATATTTGATGCTTATACAGTGTAGAACGCACTCTGGATGATGGTTGATTATTTAGCATTGTTATTTTATACATGTTTTGTAGAAAATCCATATGATTAACATTATATGGTAATTGATTGGGTCTCATTCCAGTTTTGAAATAGAAATATTTGAATAGAAATATTTGAATAAAAATATTTGAATAGAAATATTTGAATAGTAATATTTGAATAGTAATATTTGAAATAGAATACTTGAAAATAGAAATATATAAAGCCATGTTGATTAGATTGACGTCATTTTGACGTGAACGATATTTATATCGATTTTATTCATTTTTCAATGAGTATTGAAATGAATTGAAATTCGAATTAAATTGAAATGAGTTGAAATTCGAATTATATTGAAATGAATTGAAATTCGAATTATATTGAAACGAATTGAAATTCGAATTAAATTGAAATGAATTGAAATTTGAATTAAATTGAAATGAATTGAAATTCGAATCAAATTGAAATGAATTGAAATTCGAATCAAATTGAAATGAATTGAAATTTGAAATAAATTGAAATTCGAATTAAATTGAAATGAATTGAAATTCGAGTTAAATTGAAATTGAATTGAAATCGATTTGAAATGAAATTAAAACGAATTTATATGGAATGTTCAATTCTGATTTGAAATTGAATATGAAGTTGAAATCGTTTTGAAAACAAATTTAAAACGATTTATAAAATACGTTTTGAAAAGAAATCGACAAAATATATATATTATATATGTATATAATGGCCTGAATAGAACGCGCCGTGCCGCGTCAGTTCGCGAATTTCGACCATTGACTTCGAACGGATACTACAGGAGATCCGAACGTTGGATTCTCCTAAAACTGGAACCGTTGGGTTCATATCGAAAAGAGCTTTCTAACGAATATTAGAAATTTGAAATCTAACGGTTGGATTTGGGATTTTGTCCAAATCAAATTTGAAAAAGGTCGTTGTAAGTGCAGTTCGATGGCCGTTGATGGAAATCGACTGTACGGGCCTGGATAAAATTATTAAAATAGTAATAATTTGTGTAAAATCATAAGAAATGATTTGGGAAGAACTAGGATGAAAAACCCCATATTTGAAAAGATAAAAAAATATTTTTATCGAAATGAACTAGTTTTGAACTAGAATTATAATTCTATTTATTTTTAAATAAATAAATTGAATTTGAAAAAAGGTTTTAGAAGTAAACATAATTTCCAATAATTGAATTGGAGTGGATTTGAATCGAAATTGTCTTCGGAATATTTCGATGTTGGATTTCGTGATGATACAGATATTGTTATGGGAATTTGAAAGATATAATAATATCGTTATTTCAAATACGATATTTGTTGTTCGTAGAATTTGATATTGAATATAAGCAGATATATTTTCTATTCAGAGCCTTGTATTTAATATCAAATGTGATTTGGGTTTGTCGTGAATGGTGTCTTCATTAACACTGTTCTTAAGCCCAGTTGAGAAAAAGATTAAAATTTTTTATTTAGATTTAATGATGTGTGCCAATTAAATAATATTTAATTGGAATTGAATTGGTGTTGATCTTTGGGTTTATCGTGAACAGTGTTTTAAATAACACTTGTTCTTTAACCCGATAATTAATGGAATGTGATTTTGGGTTTATCGTGAACCGTGTTTTAAATGACACTGATTCTTTAACCCAGTTAAAGATTAAAACTAAGTGGAGTTTTAATGAATCTTTAATTAGATTGAAAAGATCGAGAATGGAGTATCACCAGTTTTACTCCAGGCGATAGTTAAATCTTTAATTAGATTTGAACGTGAAATGGTAATTGAATTTACCGATAACACCGTGGTGTTAGATATGAAGTATTACCAGTTTTACTTCATGGGATGAATAGGTTGGGATTGGGAAATAAAATAAATGATTACTTCGGTGTGGTTCGCTAATCCCGACTAGTTTGAATTGATATTCAAAAAGAGATTAAAGAATAAAGTTAAAGAATTTGTCTTTAATAAAATTAATGGGAACCTTTCCCAAAATATAAGAATATTTGAATAAAAGAATATTCTGAATTGGAATGAAGCATATGTTGTGTTTGTGTAACACTTTTTTATTATATATGCGAGTTATTCAGAAAGACCGGGTTTATCCCATTCTGAATAACTGATTCGACGTGGTGTCGAAGATAAAGACGGTGGTTGAAGACCGGAGGTCTTCACGTCGTTTGGGTGATTACTGATGATCTTGATTGGGCCGTACACCCAAGAGGAGGGAATCAGTTGGTGGCCATCCAGACGTACTTGGAGATCAATGGATAAGCGGGGTACTAGGTGCCTCCGGTTTCGTTCAGACCCAGAACAGACTTGTAAATGGACTATGTGTCTGACATCGGATATCATTCTGTGTGATTGATGGATATCGGTTGCATGGAGTGGTTTGCCTGTGTGGCATGCTAAGATGCAAATGATCAAGGCTTCTGTTGAAAAGCAAAGTCTTGTGGTTGATGATCAAAGCACGGCCTTTGTGGCGTAGCTTTGTGTAGCGTAGATTCGCGAGCCTCACACCCAGGTTGTGAACCAGAAACGGGAGAGGACCTCAGGGAGGGCATGCGTTTCCTTCTAGCTAGAAGTGTCGTCAGTGATTTTACACGCCCTGACGAGTTTGACTTATGTGGTTGTTGGTTTGCGAGGCGCTTCGGATATATCGGTCGATCCGGGACCGATGGAGTCATTCGTTGGCTCATTTACGCCCCATAGGGCGGGGAAACGCAGTGTTCAGGAATTTTAATCCACATCGGTGGACCGGCCCTGTCGCTCCAAAGGTTTGACTGAGTACTTGCCTGAGACATGGGCTTGATTGTCTCGAATTCGGTAGAGGACGATCCCTTGCCTCGGTTCATAGATGGAAATCCAATTTCCAAATACGTGACGTTTCGATTTTAGTTGTAATCCTATATATGGCGACATAGTGGGATGGGGCGCTTATGCCGTCTATGATTGATACTTATGATTTGTAATTGTTTTTGACACTATACACCCATAGTACTATCAAAATAATCTATTTTAAACGTATCAAGCATTCTTTGGCTATTATAAGGTAAAAACCCTATACTTCGGCTTACGTTGCATTGTGTGATGGAACCTGGGTCTTATAATAGCTTCATTATTTCTTTATTTAGCATTGCGCTGTTGTTTTATGCACTGGTATTCTTGGGAGGAAACCCGTTCCATGTTATACGGCGTGGTCCCTTGATTTACCTAACTTTAAAATAAAGGTTTATAACTGTTTTAGTTCTCACACCAGTCACATGACTGACCTGGAGTTTATTGTTTTAACCTAAACTCTGGGTGCCCTTATTTACGACACGGGTAGCTAGTAGTTTTGGTTTTGCAGATTTATATTCACAGGAACCTAGTTTGCAGCTGGAACGATATCCGGAAAGCTTTGTATCCATGTATCTTCTTTAGTTGCATTTTGTATTATTTTCCGCTGCTATGTAATGTATTGTAATCTCTGATATTTTTCTGTTGTGTAATATTCATTTACACTCTGTATATTCTTGTATTCTGATGGAATTGTTGTAATTAACAATGAAATGTTCTTCTGTTTGCGTTCTTTGGTGTTTTGTTCTCAAAGTATCCGCTCTTTCCTTACCGGGGAAGTTACGGGTCCTTACAGTTTCACAACACAGCAATCAAATAAACAAGTCATACATGGTCTGTGGACGATGGGTGTCGGGTGCTGCTAAGCACCGTGTAACACCCCGAAAATTCTATAACTGTGTAGTTAACAAATTAAGGTATAATTAATCTGAAATCAAAGAACTAAGGGAAACGGGATACGCCATTGCATTCGTCTCGGAAAAATACGCGAAATAGAGTCCGAGTTTTCGAAAAACGGAGTCCATATGAAGAAGATATGGCCTTCGGAAGTTTTGAATTAAATTTAAAATTCAAACAGAATTAAACAATTAAATATTCCGAAGTGGGGCCCATTGGGCCAGAAGAACGCCCGCCTGGGCCACCCAGGTCGACTGGGCTGTCGACCTGGGCTACCCATGTCGACAGGGCTGTCGACAGCCCTGTCGACAGGGGTATCGACCTGGTCGAGCCCAGTCAACCTGGCTGGCCAGGTCGGTGTGTGGTCGAATTTCAGTGGTCTGCTTTGTCATTAGGGCTAGGTGGCGGGTTTTTATTGGTCTCTCTTCCTAATGAATGGCTATGATCTAACCTAGCAACATCAAGGGTCCTAATCAATTCCTAACCTCTATATAAACAACCCTAGACTAAACCCTAATCTATTCATTCAAATTAAGAACATAGCCGCCATGTTGCTGAGGAACGACAAAGAATAGCCGCCGACTAGAGAGAAAGTTAGGAAGAAAGTTCTAAGGCCTAAAGCAATTCAAAGCAACCTAAAGCTAATCAATTCAACAAAGGAATCGTGTCTCTTAATTAGAGAATTCGCCGCAACCATTGTAAGTAGAGTATTACTTTGGTATAAATAAACAACTGTGTTGATGTGTATGCTTGAATTGTGGCAATGGAATTAGTTCATATTTGTGCGTTCTTATCAATTTATATACGTTTGGATTATGTTATTCATGTTATAAAGAACTACATGCGGTAGTTCTATGCAAGTAAACGTTTGGAATATTTCGCAAATTATGTAATCTATGTTGAAGCTACATGTATGTAGTTGATTGAAATTCATGCAAGTTTGGGCTTTGTGATTATGCCATCATGATGTATATTTTTGTGCATAAATCATTTTGCAAGTAATTGAAACAAGTTTGGTTATTATAGTTCATATGAAACTATGTGGAATTTTGACACCATAATCCATGCATTAAGTCATGCTTTTACAAGCTTATGAATATGGCTAGGAATGATATTTGGCATAATTGAAATCCGTTATTAAGTCTATCTTGTTTTAAAGGATTATATGATGACATGGCTAGGTTAGACTCAAAAATCCCTTTTTGCAAGTTAAAGCAAACACCATGTTTAGGAATATTTATGCATAAGTATGTTTATACCATCGTTATGTGATTAGGCTTAAATCATGATTAAGTTGAATTATGCTATGTTCATGCTAGAAGTATTTATGCCATGCTTATGTTTGACAATATGTCATGCCTATGCTAGAAGTATTTTATGCCATACTTATGTTTGACATTATGCCATGTTTAGGCTAGAAGTATTTGTGCCATGCTTATGTTTGACATTATGCCTAAATAAGAATATAGGTTCATGTTGTAGTTAAACCTATGCAAGTTCCCATGCTTTGATTCATGTCACCTATGTTACCACTATGCAAGTACACCAACTTCTATTATGTATTTTCCAACGTCATATGCAAGTTCATGCGCTCACTTTCCCCTCTTTGTGTATACGCCATAAGCCTCCCCTTTTCGCATGGCAAAATTGGGCTTTAAAAGGCTAAGCCCAATATATATAAACGGACGTGTAAAACGGGGGAAAATAACGTTGGGTTAAAAATTAATTAATGAATGAAAATATAAAATAGAAGGGCCCAAATTCAAGTGTGGGTTGGGCCCGTGATTGGTGTAACCTTTACACCATTAACTTAATAATGGGCCGCAAATATTTACATATAAATAAAGAAGAATGACAAGATATGTAAATGTAGAAAATACGATGTGTTTAACCCGAGGTTGGATTGAGTTGTGATGTAAACCTGCCCGGAACCGCCCGGCTGTCCAGTAGTCACAACAATACCTATCCAATGTGGGAGGTTAAACATGGAGCCCAGCAAGGACCCGAGGTTAGACTGAGTTGTGGCGTAAGACTGCCCGGAACCAACCGGCAACAGGCAGCCACAACAATATCTATCTAATGTGAGAGGTCAGGGCCTAAATAAGACAATTAAGGCTGAGCCAGGATTTGTAGGATTAAGTGAACTAAAAACTTAATCAAAATGGAACATGCTAAACTAAACGGACTGGTGGGGTTAGGTTAGGAAACACTTAACCAACTTAGCATGTTGGCTGGAGATAGAAAACCTAGTAACGGGGGACCCTTTTCAGCAGTAACCCTAAAAGGTGTATCAGGATACCCTGAAACTAGGCAGGGTGGGGCACGCTTACTGGGCTGATTGTAAGAGGTCAAAAATCGACGGCGGTGGTGTAGCAGTGTAGGTTCTAACGGAGTGCGGGCGTGCACACACTCCGGCGCAGAAAAATAAGGCACTGGACACCAGTAGCATACCTGTGCACTCTAAGGTTGTGTCGGGTTGCCACTATGGGGCTTGATACACCCCATGGTGGGACCAGCATAGGTAACTACGACATCGGGGGCCGTAAGACACATGTAACTATGCGAGTAGGAGCCGATCATCATTGAATGGATCACATCACCCTGATTATGGGGTGCAAACTGGAAACTAGTTTATATGGGTTCAGAGATTGACATGGGGTACGATAGTATATTCAACCCTAGGTAACTTAACCAAGTTCATAGTGTTTGCCCACTTCCTGTTTTACTTATCATACCCAGTTCTTTATTCATAGACAAAGTAGTACTAGACTTACTCAGGCTTTATGTCTGACTCTATTTTTCTTTCGTCTTCTTTCTTCCGTTCCCCCCCCCCCCAGGTCCTCAGGGAGGGAACACAGCAGCTTGACCAGCCTCAACATCCAGCTTGAAGAAGAGAAATGTATTGCTTGGACTTTCCTGTTTTGAACTATGGCTTTGGACAATCCACTAAGGGGCTTTTGCAGTTTATCTATGTTTTATTTATGCTTCTTTAAATAATGTACTCAAGACAGATTATGAAAGTGTTATGTTATGTTTTTGGAAAGGATGTTGTTGTAACACGTATTTGACTTAACGAAATAAAGTTTGTTGTTCTTCCGCTGTTTTACAAATATGTGTTCTTATATCTGTCTTGTATATCTGTGACTTGTACTTATAAACCTCCACCAAAATTAGGGCATTCCCTTTGAGAGTGACCCTAACGGAGGTGGGGTGTTTCACTTGGTATCAGAGCATAGGTTTACCAGATAAGATAAAAAGTTTTGAAAAATTATTTTCAAAAAAAAAAAAAAGGAATTTAAAGAAGCATTTTTAAAAGAAAAGTATTATTTTATTTTAAAAAGGCAAAGTCCACTCCCCAAAGCCATAGGAACTATCTCTTATCCTTCGTTTTGAATCTATCCTTTTTGTTTCAGCATGTCCCAAGAACTTAACTTGCCGGAAGGGGTGCCAATACCTGGTTGGTTTAGACAGTTCTTAGAAGCAAGGGCCACTCAGCCAGGTCCTACCGTTCCTCCTCCCCCAGCTGAAGGAAATCATCCAGCTGCAGCAGCACCTTTTCCTCCACCTCCTCCTCGGGGAAACGCATTCGCTAAGATATGTAAAGATTTTAAAGCCATGGGAGGAAGGGATTTCCATGGAACTGAGTCCTTCGTAGCAGCTAGGAATTGGCTGAAAGAAACTGAAGACCTATTCATCATCTTTGAGGTAGAAGATAGACAAAAAGTACAACTGGCGATGTGGCTATTGAAGGGCGAGGCTTCCTACTGGTGGGAAGTCACTAATGCTGAAAGACCAGTGGAGACATGGGAGGACTTTAGGGCAAGGTTTGAGACCAAATTTCTCTCAGATGCGGAAAGAAGTTTGCAGTTGGAAAAATTCTTATTTCTTAAGCAAGGAGACAAGACTGTCAGAGAGTATGTGAATCAGTTTGATGAGCTGGCTAGGTTTGGACTTGACCTAGTCAACACCCCGCACAAGAAGGCTCTCCGTTTCGTCAAGGGGTTAAATGAGCCATTACACAGTTTGGCCATGACCCATATACCCATGGGAGCCACGTATGAAAGATTGGTGCAAATGGCATTGCTGAACGAAGAGGACAAGGGCAAGAAGGAGACCAAGGCAGAAAGCTCTCAAGGGAAGAAAGAGGGTTTGCAGCCCAAGAAGACAGACTTTAAGAAGGGCGGGAAAGGCAACAAAGAGAAGAGGAAGTGCAATTTCTGTGGCAAAGTGGGGCACTTAGTAAAGGACTGCCGGAAAAAGAAGGCCAAGGAGAATGGTGGGTGCTTTTCATGCGGTCAGACAGGCCACAGGGCTAAGGACTGCCCAAGGAAACGAGGACAGGGCCAGGGCGCTGGATCCACCCCAGGGGCACAGGTTCATGTGCTAGAAGCGCCACCATTGCAACAGCGAGGTACAAACACTTCTGTAGAAAGTGTAGTTTATCTTTATGATCACCCCGTTCGCACTTTATTTGATTCCGGCGCATCACACTCCTTTATCTCGTCTGCTTTAGTAGAATCTCTGCACCTAAAAACTAGTATGGTAGAGGACCCCTTAATTGTTTCAAACCCAATTGGGGGCCCAGCTCATTTGTCTATGATCTGTGTGGGATTGAAAATTTCTATCCTAAGTGTTGAATTTCAATGTAGTGCCTTTGTTTTGGGCTTTTCGGGGTATGGTTTGATTTTGGGTATGGATTGGCTATCCAGTAATGGGGCCATCCTTGATTGTGAGAAAAGGGTTGTTAGGCTCCTAACCCAGCTCGGTAATACTTTGGAAATTTCTTGTAATCCCTCGTATGCGGTTATGCTTAGTTATCTTGAATCGCTAGATGCCTCTGTTGAAAACTTGCAATCAGTTAGAGTGGTCCGGGAATATCCGGATGTCTTCGAAGAGGTGAAGGGCTTGCCTCCGAAGCGGGAAATAGACTTCCGCATATATCTTGTAGATAATGCAAAGCCCGTTGCGTTGCCCGTTAGACATATGGCTCCACGAGAAAGGAAAGAGCTCAGTAAACAGATTAAAGAGCTTCTAGAGAAGGGGTTCATTAGGAGGAGCATTTCAGAATGGGGCGCTCCAGTGGTGTTCGCTACAAAGGCGGATGGTTCACTCCGTCTATGTGTTGACTATAGGGAGCTCAACAAGCTAACGAAAAAGAATAGGCACCCTCTCCCTAGAATTGACGATTTATTTGACCAGCTTGTAGGAGCGTCTGTTTTCTCCCAACTCGATTTAGCAACCGGTTTTCATCAGCTAAGGGTGGCTGAAGATAGCATCGATAAAACGGCGTTCAGAACCCCAGACGGCTTCTTTGAATGGCTTGTCATGCCTTTCGGCTTGACAAATGCACCTGCTTACTTCGTGGACCTGATGAGTAGGGTATTTAGAGATTTCCTCAACAAATTCGTAGTGGTCTTCGTAGATGATATCCTTATCTTCTCAAAGAGTGAAGAGGAACATGCTCAGCACTTAAGGGCAATCATGGAAACTTTGCGAGTCCATCAACTAAAAGCCAAATTCTCCAAATGCCACTTTTGGAGAGAAGAAGTGAGGTTCCTTGGGCACATAGTATCCAAACAAGGGTTAGCAGTGGACCCTGCTAAGGTAGTGGCGGTACAGGATTGGAAGACACCAAGGAATGCAACTGAGGTCCGAAGCTTTCTAGGGCTAGCAGGTTTCTATCGAAAATTTATAAGGGATTTTGCGAAAATCTCAGCTCCGCTCACGAAATTGACCAAGAAGAATCTAGTGTTCAATTGGGATTTGGATTGCGAATTTGCTTTCCAACGACTAAAAAGGGCTCTTACAACAGCCCCAGTTTTGACGCTGCCAGATGGGAGCAAGATGTTCACTGTTTATACGGATGCATGTGGGACAGGGCTAGGCGCCGTCTTAATGCAAGAAGGAAGGGTAGTAGCTTATGGCGGGAGGCAGTTGAAGGTGCACGAAAAGAACTACCCAACCCACGATCTTGAGTTAGCCGCCATCGTCTTTGCACTCAAGTCTTGGCGACACTATCTCCTAGGTGAGAAGTTCGAACTTTACACTGACCATAAATCGTTGAAATATCTTTTCTCGCAGAAGGATCTTAACTTGAGGCAACAAAGATGGATGGAGTTTCTTGCCTCGTACGATTTCGAAATCTCCTACACTCCGGGCAAAGGTAACGTAGTGGCAGACGCGTTGAGCCGAAAGAAATTGACCCTAAGCCCGTTGTTTGTTGAAAGACAAAGCCTAGAGTTTATAGCCAGCTTCGACTTTAGGCCCTCCTCCGATTTCGTACCGGGCTTGCTAGCATCACTCGAAGTGCGCCCAACTTTAGTAGATTCGGTAGGGGCAGCACAACGCGAAGACCCTCAGCTTGTGGAAATAATTGATAGGCTAATTAGGGGTGAGACTTCAAGTCACCTCAACAGATACTCCATTGACGATAAAGGTTTACTAAGGCGAGACGGAAGACTATGCGTCCCACAGACAAAAGATTTAGTAAAGAAGGTTCTCAAGGAAGCACATCACTCCAAGATGACGATACACCCAGGCGGAGATAAAATGTACAAAGACATAAAGAGGACTTTCTTCTGGAACGGCATGAAAAAGGACGTGGCAGAATTCGTTTCCAAGTGTATAGTGTGCCAACAGGTTAAAGCGGAACAGAAAAAGCCTGGCGGACTACTACATCCTCTGGAGATCCCGCAGTGGAAGTGGGATAGCATCTCAATGGACTTCATCGATGGGCTGCCTAGGTCTAGGAGAGGCAACACTAGCATTTGGGTAATAGTGGATAGGCTTACTAAAAGCGCCCACTTTTTACCTGTCAAAAGTAAAAGAACTGCCTCATCCCTAGCATCACTGTACCTCAAGGAAATCGTTCGACTCCATGGAATACCATCTAGCATTGTTAGTGACCGAGACCCCATCTTCACCAGTGAGTTTTGGCGGAGTCTGCAAGAAGCAGTATGAACGCAGTTATGCTTAAGCACAGCCTATCATCCCCAAACCGACGGCCAAACAGAGAGAGTGAACAGAGTTTTGGAAGACCTTTTAAGGCTATGCGTCCTCGACTTCGGAGGGACATGGGAAGACCACCTTCCTTTAGTGGAATTTGCCTACAACAACAGTTATCAAGCAACCATCGGAATGGCGCCCTTCGAAGCTTTATATGGAAGACCGTGCCGATCGCCCACTTGTTGGTGGGAGTCTACTGATAAGCTCACACTTGGACCAGATATGATCCGAGAGACTTCAGAGAAAGTAGACTTAATACGAAGAAGAATGAAGACGGCCCAAGACAGACAAAAGTCCTATGCCGACAAGAGGAGAACCGACCTTGAATTCGAAGTTGGAGACAGAGTTTTTCTTAAGGTATCACCGCTAAGGAACGTTGTTCGTTTTGGAACCACAGGAAAACTAGCGCCAAGATTCGTAGGGCCATTCCCTATTATCGAAAAAATTGGGAAAATGGCCTATAGATTAGAGCTACCCGAGAAGTTGGCTGGAGTCCACAACGTTTTTCACATTTCACATCTCCGAAAATGTCTACATGAGTCAGCTGAAGTGGTAGAGCCAAATATACTCGAAGAGGCCGAAGTGGAACGCGAAGCAACCATAAGAAGAGTTCCAACCCGCATATTAGGAACGGAAGTGAAGAAGCTACGCAACCGCGAAGTCAAGCTCGTCAAAGTTCAGTGGAGCGATGCCGAGGGAGACGCGACTTGGGAAACTGAAGCTAGAATCCGTACAGCCTACCCTTTTCTGTTCGAGGGTACATCCTTGATCTTTCATTTTCCTTAAGTTGCGCTTTTATCTATCTTTTTAGGTATATTTCCTCGACCTTATCTTTTAGGTAGAAACCCTTTGGATGGAAACATGTAGTTGAAACATGTTATGTATAATGGTTGCAAGTGGTTGCAAGTGATTGCTAGTGGTTGCTCGTGGTTGCATATACACACACAATCTAGGTTTTAGATCGGCTCAGTCACTTCATATTGCATATGCATATATGTTTGTATTCGTATATGGTTGAATTCTTATGTGTTGTCATATGGATGCTGCATTTGTATTGAATGACTGTGCACTCATGTAGAATCATGAATAGAAAAATTTGCATACATAATGGATTCATGGCACTTACATAATTCGCATTAAGGAGGTCAACTGAATCAGTAGACCGCCTGATTTTGCATTAGATAAGTTCATATACACACACTTTGCATATGATCATGAGGCATTAGAAGTCTTTTAAGGACAATGGATGCTCGTGTTTGATGGATGAGTAGATGGATGATTGGATGTTAGGATATACATTCCTCCTAACTTGAAGATTTCGGGGACGAAATCCTTTTAAGTGGGGGAGAATGTAACACCCCGAAAATTCTATAACTGTGTAGTTAACAAATTAAGGTATAATTAATCTGAAATCAAAGAACTAAGGGAAACGGGATACGCCATTGCATTCGTCTCGGAAAAATACGCGAAATAGAGTCCGAGTTTTCGAAAAACGGAGTCCGTATGAAGAAGATATGGCCTTCGGAAGTTTTGAATTAAATTTAAAATTCAAACAGAATTAAACAATTAAATATTCCGAAGTGGGGCCCATTGGGCCAGAAGAACGCCCGCCTGGGCCACCCAGGTCGACTGGGCTGTCGACCTGGGCTACCCATGTCGACAGGGCTGTCGACAGCCCTGTCGACAGGGGTATCGACCTGGTCGAGCCCAGTCAACCTGGCTGGCCAGGTCGGTGTGTGGTCGAATTTCAGTGGTCTGCTTTGTCATTAGGGCTAGGTGGCGGGTTTTTATTGGTCTCTCTTCCTAATGAATGGCTATGATCTAACCTAGCAACATCAAGGGTCCTAATCAATTCCTAACCTCTATATAAACAACCCTAGACTAAACCCTAATCTATTCATTCAAATTAAGAACATAGCCGCCATGTTGCTGAGGAACGACAAAGAATAGCCGCCGACTAGAGAGAAAGTTAGGAAGAAAGTTCTAAGGCCTAAAGCAATTCAAAGCAACCTAAAGCTAATCAATTCAACAAAGGAATCGTGTCTCTTAATTAGAGAATTCGCCGCAACCATTGTAAGTAGAGTATTACTTTGGTATAAATAAACAACTGTGTTGATGTGTATGCTTGAATTGTGGCAATGGAATTAGTTCATATTTGTGCGTTCTTATCAATTTATATACGTTTGGATTATGTTATTCATGTTATAAAGAACTACATGCGGTAGTTCTATGCAAGTAAACGTTTGGAATATTTCGCAAATTATGTAATCTATGTTGAAGCTACATGTATGTAGTTGATTGAAATTCATGCAAGTTTGGGCTTTGTGATTATGCCATCATGATGTATATTTTTGTGCATAAATCATTTTGCAAGTAATTGAAACAAGTTTGGTTATTATAGTTCATATGAAACTATGTGGAATTTTGACACCATAATCCATGCATTAAGTCATGCTTTTACAAGCTTATGAATATGGCTAGGAATGATATTTGGCATAATTGAAATCCGTTATTAAGTCTATCTTGTTTTAAAGGATTATATGATGACATGGCTAGGTTAGACTCAAAAATCCCTTTTTGCAAGTTAAAGCAAACACCATGTTTAGGAATATTTATGCATAAGTATGTTTATACCATCGTTATGTGATTAGGCTTAAATCATGATTAAGTTGAATTATGCTATGTTCATGCTAGAAGTATTTATGCCATGCTTATGTTTGACAATATGTCATGCCTATGCTAGAAGTATTTTATGCCATACTTATGTTTGACATTATGCCATGTTTAGGCTAGAAGTATTTGTGCCATGCTTATGTTTGACATTATGCCTAAATAAGAATATAGGTTCATGTTGTAGTTAAACCTATGCAAGTTCCCATGCTTTGATTCATGTCACCTATGTTACCACTATGCAAGTACACCAACTTCTATTATGTATTTTCCAACGTCATATGCAAGTTCATGCGCTCACTTTCCCCTCTTTGTGTATACGCCATAAGCCTCCCCTTTTCGCATGGCAAAATTGGGCTTTAAAAGGCTAAGCCCAATATATATAAACGGACGTGTAAAACGGGGGAAAATAACGTTGGGTTAAAAATTAATTAATGAATGAAAATATAAAATAGAAGGGCCCAAATTCAAGTGTGGGTTGGGCCCGTGATTGGTGTAACCTTTACACCATTAACTTAATAATGGGCCGCAAATATTTACATATAAATAAAGAAGAATGACAAGATATGTAAATGTAGAAAATACGATGTGTTTAACCCGAGGTTGGATTGAGTTGTGATGTAAACCTGCCCGGAACCGCCCGGCTGTCCAGTAGTCACAACAATACCTATCCAATGTGGGAGGTTAAACATGGAGCCCAGCAAGGACCCGAGGTTAGACTGAGTTGTGGCGTAAGACTGCCCGGAACCAACCGACAACAGGCAGCCACAACAATATCTGTCTAATGTGAGAGGTCAAGGCCTTAATAAGACAATTAAGGCTGAGCCAGGATTTGTAGGATTAAGTGAACTAAAAACTTAATCAAAATGGAACATGCTAAACTAAACGGACTGGTGGGGTTAGGTTAGGAAACACTTAACCAACTTAGCATGTTGGCTGGAGATAGAAAACCTAGTAACGGGGGACCCTTTTCAGCAGTAACCCTAAAAGGTGTATCACGATACCCTGAAACTAGGCAGGGTGGGGCACGCTTACTGGGCTGATTGTAAGAGGTCAAAAATCGACGGCGGTGGTGTAGCAGTGTAGGTTCTAACGGAGTGCGGGCGTGCACACACTCCGGCGCAGAAAAATAAGGCACTGGACACCAGTAGCATACCTGTGCACTCTAAGGTTGTGTCGGGTTGCCACTATGGGGCTTGATACACCCCATGGTGGGACCAGCATAGGTAACTATGACATCGGGGGCCGTAAGACACATGTAACTATGCGAGTAGGAGCCGATCATCATTGAATGGATCACATCACCCTGATTATGGGGTGCAAACTGGAAACTAGTTTATATGGGTTCAGAGATTGACATGGGTTACGATAGTATATTCAACCCTAGGTAACTTAACCAAGTTCATAGTGTTTGCCCACTTCCTGTTTTACTTATCATACCCAGTTCTTTATTCATAGACAAAGTAGTACTAGACTTACTCAGGCTTTATGTCTGACTCTATTTTTCTTTCGTCTTCTTTCTTCCGTTCCCCCCCCCAGGTCCTCATGGAGGGAACACAGCAGCTTGACCAGCCTCAACATCCAGCTTGAAGAAGAGAAATGTATTGCTTGGACTTTCCTGTTTTGAACTATGGCTTTGGACAATCCACTAAGGGGCTTTTGCAGTTTATCTATGTTTTATTTATGCTTCTTTAAATAATGTACTCAAGACAGATTATGAAAGTGTTATGTTATGTTTTTGGAAAGGATGTTGTTGTAACACGTATTTGACTTAACGAAATAAAGTTTGTTGTTCTTCCGCTGTTTTACAAATATGTGTTCTTATATCTGTCTTGTATATCTGTGACTTGTACTTATAAACCTCCACCAAAATTAGGGCATTCCCTTTGAGAGTGACCCTAACGGAGGTGGGGTGTTTCACACCGTCTGCATCCTAGTATATATTTCAACTAGAAAATAAATTAAAAGTGAGGAGTTCTCACCGACTAGCTAAACCAATTCACCGTGACTCTTCATATGTAGGAAATCTTGCCGTGTCCGCCTTTTGTCACTTTCGTTGCCCGTATTCACTACATATATAAAAATCACATTTTTATATTGTTGCTATGTATATAAAAATCATATTTTTTTTATAAATAAGCTGTAACAACCCAGAAATGCGAGCCAGTTTAAATTTTTTATTTTGGCAATTTTGACGAATTTTGAATATTTAAAATGAATTATTTTAAATAATATCGACAAGAAATTTAATTTGAATAGAATTCGAACGTATATATTTATATAGATCGTCGTTAGAATATAAATATTTATTTATATATATAAAAGGAATTGAAAATGGCGCGGTAGTTCGATAATTCGATTTCAAATTTCAAATGAATGTACCGGGTGCAAAACAAACCGGATTTAAGCGAAACCAAAAATAATGGAATCTAATTGAGGATATCTTTCCAACGAATCCGAAAAATTGAAATTTCATAGCGGGGATAAAAAGATATGTCCAGTTGAAATTTCAGAATAGTCGTTATAGAATTCAGGCCCTTAAAAATAGCCATTTTGCAAACAACCTTGGATTTCGACGAAACCACTTTTATTGGATCCGTGATGTCAAGTTATTGCTAGATTTCAAAATTCGTAATTTTTCTAATCAATATGTGAGCGTGGCAACGGAAAATGCGTTTGACCATTTTTAGTTGATTTTAATCGACTGGAAATTGGCCATTTTTCAAACGATCTCGGAATTCAACGAAATTAGTTTTGTTAGGACCGTATCGTCAATACGAAGCTAGAAAATATTTTTCGGGAATTTTTCTTGTTAGTATGTGACCCTGGTAAATTGAAATGTGCGTTCAAATTCAATATATAGAGTTATATTTTGATTTTGACGAAAACTGATCGAAACAGCTGGATCAGCCTACGATACATATCCCATTGTGTTCGGAATGGGGGTAATTAGCTATGGACGACAGGCGGTGGGTCTCGTTTCGAGTTCGAATGAAAAAGTTACTTTTTGAAATCAATAAATAATTAAATATATATACTCCCCCCTCTGATCTCTCTCTCTCCTCGTTCATTAAAATAAAATAAAAAAGAGAGAAAAGGAGGAAGCGCCTCCGATCGGAGGAGCTCGACGCCCCTCCTCTTCAACATCGCCAGCGCTGGCGTGGGCCACCGCCACACCCCCTCCTAGCCTCCACCCCCCTCTCTCCATTGTATCTCTCTCCTCTGGAAACCCCTCAACGAACCCAAACCCGCGATGGAGCCCTAGCCGCCACCGAGATCGACGTCCCTCCCCTCGCCGTGGTCCCCTCCGGACAAACCCCCTCCAGCGCGCCTCTCTACTCCTCTCTCTTCTACAACCGAACCTCAATTGCCCCAAAAGCCCGCCGTTAGCCACTACCAGGGCCTGTCAGCTCCGATGAGGCCATTCCCGACCTCCCCGACTTCGGTGCCCACGTCTAGCCCTTCCCTCCTCTCGCTGAAACCCCGTGAGTATTTTTTTATATAGTTAATAGTTTTTTTATATATATATATGATAGTTAGGTTAATAAAATATGATTTTTATGATATAAAAATTATATTTTTAGACAAGAAAAGGTTTAGATTTTTATATGGGGATAAAGATTTTATTTTTAATTTGAAAAGATTTGATTTTTCTTCACTACCAAGACTTGATTCCTCGTAACAAAGATATGATTTTTAGTGATAGAAAGGATATGATTTATCTTGAAAAGAAGATTTAATTTTTATCGATATGAAGATTATAATTTTCTTTTTAAAGTTAAAAAAATATAATTTTTATAAAATAGAAGGATTAAAAATATGATTTTTATATAGTGGCGATAATAAAAATACGATTTTTATATTATATAGATAGTAAAAATTTGACCTTTATATGTGTAGCGAAATAAAATTCTGATTTTTATTATATATAGGTTGAAATAAAAATGTGATTTTTATAGTGATGAAATGAAAAGGAGAAATCTTTATATAGAGAATAGCGTGATAAAAATATATTCTTTATTATATGAACATCGATGTAAAAATAGAATTTTTATCCATATGGAGTGATTACAAAAATATGATTTTTATATACATAGCAACAATATAAAAATGTGATTTTTATATATGTAGTGACTACGGGCAACGAAAGTGACAAAGGGCGAGAATAGCGATGACTTCTACATAAGAAGAGTCGAGGCGTTTGGATTAGCTAGTCGGTGAGAACTTCTCACTTTAAATTTTCTTTTCTAGTTAAAATATATACTAGGATGCAGACGGTGCTTAGTAGCACCCGACACCCGTCATCCACAGACCATGGATGTCTTGTATGTTTGATTGTTTGTTGTGATGAAAATTAATTGTGTGACGTGAAATAAAATATTTATATAGTAAAAAATATTTTATCGTTAAAAATATTGTTTTTAACGTGTATGTGTGAATAAAAATATGTGTTTGTTGATTTGAAACCCCACACGGGTGTTGGGATGATATTTGAAGTCCACTCATCCCGATTGATTAGTTGTATGTCAATCGATTGATTGACAGGCTGTTATAAGTATTAGATATCTATATTTGATGCTTATACAGTGTGGTGCACTTTGGATAATGATTGATTATTTATTGTTGTGATTATATAGATGTGTTGTATGGAATCCATATAATTAACATTATATGGTAATTGATTGGGCCTCATTCCAATTGGGAAAATAAAGAATAGAATGAAGTATATATTCATGTGTTGAATAGAATAAATAATCATGTGCTGAAAATTATCATGTGTTGAAAGAAATATTTTAACAATAAAATTTACATCTTTATCATATTTAAAGTTAGAAACTAACTGGAAAATAGATAAGATGAGTGGTTTCCATGGTATTGATATGATATTGGTTCCGGCCTTCAGCATTAATACCTAGGGAATCATTCTCTTACTACTTTACAGTTGGAGTTTGATTTAAAAATCAAACGATAGATACCATAGTTTTATAAAATTTATTAAAAAAATATAATAGTCATGCGTTGACAGTGCTCATGTGTTGAGAATATTCATGTGTTGAAAGAAATATATATTCATGTGTTGAATAGAATAAATATTCATTTGTTGAATAGAATAACGAATTTATTGAAATATATAAAGCCGTGTCGATTAGAGTTGCGCCATTTTGACGTGAACGATATTTATATCGATTATATTAATTTTTATAATAAATATAGAAAAGGGAAGTGATTTCAAAATATAACGTTTTGAAAATATTATCATTTGTATATCGATAATGTGGAATATTCAATTTCGATTCGAAATTGAATATGAAGTTGAAATCGTTTTGAAAACGAATTTAAAACGATTTATAAAATTCGTTTTAAAAGGAAATCGACGAAATATATATAATATATATATTATATATATAATGGCCTGAATAGAACGCGCCGCGCCGCGGTAGTTCGTGAATTTCGACCATTGACTTCGAATTGACGTTGCGGGAGATCCGACCGTCGGATTCTCCTGAAACCGGAACCGTTGGGTTCGTATCGAAAATAGCTTTCCAATGAATATTTGAAATTAGAAATCTAATGGTTGGATTTGGATCTATGTCCAAATAAAATTTGGAAAAGGTCACTGTAAGTGCAGTTCGATGGCCGTTGATGGAAATTGACTGTACGGGCCTTGATAAAATTATTATAAATATCTATAATTTGTGTAAAATCATAAGAAATAGTCTGTGAAGAACTGGGATGAATAATTCCACATTTGAAAAGATAAAAATAGATTTTTATCGAAATGAACTAGTTTTGAACTAGATTAAAAATCAATTTATTTTTGAAATAAATAAATTGAATTTGAAAGTGGTTTTAAAAATAATCAAAATTCCCAATACGTGAATTGGGCGGGAGTTGAATCGAAATTATCTTTGGAATATTTCGATGTTGGATTTCGTGACTATACAGATATTATTATGGGAATTTGAAAGATATATTTTATATCGTTATTTCCAATACGATATTTGTTGGTTTCAGAATTTGATATTGAATATAAGCCAGTATATTTTCTATTCAGAGCCTTGTATTTAATATCAAATGTGATTTGGGTTTGTCGTGAATGGTGTCTTCATTAACACTGATTCTTAAGCCCAGTTGAGAAAAAGATTAAATCTTTCTATTTAGATTTAATGAAGTGTACCAATTAAATAATATTTAATTGGAATTGAATTTGAATGTGATTTTGGGTTTATCGTGAACCGTGTTTTAGATGACATTGGTTCTTTAACCCAGTTAAAGACAGGATATTGATTTTTGAAAAGATTAAAACTAAGTGGAGTTTTAATGAATCTTTAATTAGATTGAAATGTGAATTGATAATTTAAATTATCAAATCTGAAAGGTGATCGAGAATTGAGTACCACCAGTTTTGCTCCAGAGCGATAGTTAAATCTTTAATTAGATTTGAATGTGAAATGGTAATTAATTTTACCGATAATACCGTGGTGTTAGATACGGAGTATTACCAGTTTTGCTCCAGGGGATGAATAGGTTGGGATTGGGAGATAAAATAAATAATTACTTCGGTGTGGTTCACTAATCCCGACTAGTTTGGAAAAACCGTAACATGGTTTGAAATGATATCCAAAGGAAGATTAAAGAATAAATTTAGAAGAATTTATCTTGGATAAAATTAATGGGAACCTGCTCCCTAATAATGTGATTTTGTGAATAAAAGAACATTCTGAATTGGAATGAGACGTTGTTGTTTTTGTGTAACATTTGTTTATCATATACGTCGGTTATTCAGAAAGGCCGGGTTTATACCCATTCTGAATAACCGATTCGACGAGATGTCGAAGATGAAGACAATGGTTGAAGACCGGAAGTCTTCACATCGTTTGGGTGATTATCGATGATCTTGATTGGGTTGTACACCCAAGATGAGGGAATTAGTTGGTGATCGTCCAGACGTACTTGGAGATCGATGGATATGCGAGGAAAGTGCCTCCGGTTTCGTTCAGACCCAGAACGAACTTGTAAATGGATTGTGTGTCTGACATTGGATTTTATTATGTGTTGATTGATCTCTATTAAATATACATCTGTTTGGCGGAGGAGAATTTATTCTCTTGCTTAACGCCCTTTTCTGAGACGTACGAGCTCAGAGGTTGTATATCGATGGACATCAGTCGCATGGAGTGAATTGCCAGTGTGACACGCGTAAGTGGCAATTGATCAAGGCTTCTGTTGAAAAGCAAAGTCTTGTGGTTGATGATCAAAGCACGGCATGTGTGGTGCAGCTTTGTGTATAACGTGAATCCGCGAGCCTCACACCTCGGTATGATTCAAAAACGGGATACAGATCGTTGGGAGAACACGACGTTTCTTTCTAGCTATGGGTGGTGTCAGTGCTTAAAGTGGCTGACATTTATATACTTTTCACCTGTGTGGTTGTTGGATGAGGCACTTCGATATTAGGTCTGTTAGGACCGGAAAACGTGTGTTCAGGAATTGCGAATCCTCAAAAGTAAGAGAGGACCGGCCCTACCGATTCCAAGGATCATAGTGGGGTCCTGAGACATTTGCTAGAGTGTCTCGAACGGAGAGGAGCTTGCCCCTTGTCTCGACTCATGATGGAAATCCAATTTCCAATACGTGATATTGCGGTTTTAATTATAGAGCTATTATGGCGACATGATAGATGGTACCCATGCCGCCTATGATTGATATTTATGATTGAAATGGATTTGACACTATACACTTATAATAGTATCAAATGATTTGTTTTAAACGTACCAAGCATGTTCGGCTATTATAAGGGAAAAACCTATCCTCCGGCTTGCGTTGCATTGTGTGATGGGACCTGGGTCTTATAATAGCTTCATTTTTCCAAAAAGCATTGCGTTGTTTTGTTATATGCACTAGTGTTCTTGGGAGGAAACCCGTTCCGTGTTATACAGCGTGGTTCCTTGAATTACTCTCTTTTAAAGTAAAGATTTATAACTGTTTTAGTTCTCACACCAGTCACATGATTGACCTAGAGTTTATTAGTTTAACCTAAACTCTGGGTGCCCTTATTTTCCACACGGGCAGCTAGTAGTTTTGGTTTTGCAGATTTATTTTCACAGGATCCTGATTTACAGCTGGAACGATGCTCGGAAAGCTCTGTATCCGTGTATCACTTTCAGTTGTGTTTGTATTGTTTTTCTGCTGCTATGTAATTTATTGTAATCTATTATATTTATCGAATGTGTAATATTTATTCATACTCTGTATATTCTTGTATTCTGATGGAATTGTTGTAATAAACAATGAAATGTTCTTCTGTTTGCGTTCTATTTTGTCGTGTTCTCATCTCAATCCGGGCTTTCCTCCACGGGGAAGTTCGGGTCGTTATGTAAGCTACATGGATAAAAATCACATTTTTATACTGCTACTATATAGATAAAAAGTCTATTTTTATAACGGTGTCCATATAATAAAGATCATATTTTTATCACGCTAACTTCATAATAAAAATTATATTTTTATCCTCTCTACTATATAAAAATCATATTTTTATCATCTCACATATATAAAAATCACCTCTTTATGTTATATAAAAACCTAATCTTCCTTTAAACACGTTAAAAATTATAGCTTTATTTAAAATAAAAATCATAACTTTATTTTTCATTTGTATGAAGAAAAATCTGATCTTTTCTTTTATGAATTAAAAACCTTAAAATACTTAAACTGATTTAAACATTTAAAATAAATTAAAACAAAACAAATAACAAAAATACCTTACAGCGAATCGGAGGGGAGGGGTTTAGTCAGCCGGAGACGGCGGCCTTTCAGTCGGAGGAAAGGGGTGCGCACGTGCAGGTGGTGGCTCAGGGGTCTTGGCGGCGGCTTCTAGGGTTTGGGCCATTTTGGGGTTCACGTGGAGAGAGAGGGAGGAGCAACGGAGGGGGAATGGCCGGAGAGAGAGGGGGAAGAGGGAGAGCGGTGCGCCGGAGTGTGGTGGGGGCAGACGGAGGGGGCGACGGTGGATCGATGGGGGGGCGACGAGAGGGATTGGTGTGGTTTTTATCTCTTTTTTTATTTCCTGTACTGAACGGTAAGTGAGGAGAGAGGGGGGCCAAGGGTAGGTAAGGGGCTTATTAATTTTATTTATTTATTATTTTTATTTTCCCAAAAAGCAACTTTTTATTTCGACCTCAAAACGAGACCCACCGACTGTCGCCCATAGCTAATTACCCCCATCCCAAACACAATGGGATAAGTTTCGTAAGCCAATTCGACTGTTATGATCAGTTTTCGTCAAATCAAAATATAAATCTATATATTGAATTTGAACGCACATTTCAATTTACTGGGGTCATATACTAACTCGAAAAATTCCAGAAAAATTATTTCTAGTTTCGTATTGATGATACAGTCCTAACAAAACTAATTTTGTCAAATTCAAAGACCGTTTGAAAAATGGCCATTTTCCACTCGATTAAAATCAATTGAAACTAGTCAAACACGTTTTCCTTTGCCACGCTCACATATTGATTCGAAAAATTACGAATTTTGAAACTTAGCAATAACTTGACATCCCAGATCCAACAAAAGTGGTTTCGTCGAAAACAGAGGCCATTTGCAAAATTTCAATTTTCAAGGGCCAGAATTCCATAACGACTATTCTGAATTTTAAACTGGACATAACTTTTGATTCCTGCTATGAAATCTTAATTTACCAGATTCGTTGGAAAGATATTCTCAAATAGATTCTAATATTTTTGGTTTCGCTAAAATCCGGTTTATTTTGAATCCCGTACATTCATTTGAAATTTGAAATCGAATTTTCAAACTACCGCGCCATTTTCAATTCCTTTTATAATTAAAATAAAATATTTATATTCTAAAGTCGCTTCAAATAAATATATACGTTCTAATTCTATTCAAAATGAATTTCTCATCGTCATTATTTAAAATAATTCATTTTAAATATTCAAAATTCATCAAAATTGTCAAAATAAAAAATTTAAATTGGCTCGGATTTCCAGGTTATTACAGCGGGAGGGGGGTGAGTAGGGTTCATTACAGTTTTTAAGTGTTATTAAAATAAATCGCAACACAGATAATTAACAGGGAAATAAATGCAGTAAATAACACACAGATATACCCAGCTTCGGCAGACTCTTCCTACTGCTGCATTCACCAAGGTTTCTATTAGGTGTTAATAACAGATCCCGCTTACAAACCCTGTAAACTCGCACTCCCTGCTCCTGTACTAACCCTACGCTCAAAACCATAGACTGATCTAATCCCCTAGATCAGATTTCCCCTAGTTTTACAGACTCTAGTAAACTGCCTAGTTTTACAGACGAAACTAGGAAACCACCTAGGTTTTACAGACTCTAGCAACTGTCAGTTAATCCCTAGATTTTACAAACTCTAGAACTGTTCGGACGGTTTACAGAACAAATTAAAATACAACAAAATTTAAACCAATACAAAATAAAAAAACAAATTAAACCCTAGTTTAAAAAGGATTTAAACTCCCCTTTGAACACTAGAACTAGGCCGGCAATCTCAATATGGTTCCACCCTTATGTGTTATTCCCGATCACTTTTGTTTCTCAGATTAGAAATGGCGGCCGATCTCTGAAAAGAAAAACTAGGGTTTTCTAAAAATCCTTCTGATCAAAATTCGATTGCTTGATTGATGAAATCCAATTCTCTGAAGCTTGAATCTCTGTGGCTTGATGCTTCGATTTGGGATTGCTTTCTGGCGATCAAAATCCTAAACGTATGTGAGTGATTTTCTCTTGAGTTCTTCTAATTAGTTGTGTGGATTTTCGAGCGATATTGCCTATGATGTATGTGGTGTTTTGTAGGGGTTTCAAACCCTTCGATTATCTCTGATTTCATCGACAATGACTTGGTTGATTTGCATTGATTTCTCGAGTTTCCTTTTTTGACATACTCGATTTGAATCTCCAATTAATTTAATGCCGTGATTGATTTGTGAACCTGATTTGCTAAACATTCATTATTGCCCCTTTTGAATTTATGTACTATTGTTGCCAAGAATTCCTCTTTTGGCTCCCTTAAAAATGATTACGTGATTTCCATAGAAAATATCATTTTTGGAAAAACAGAATATATGATTTGTTGCCTTTAATTTTCTTGTGTGATTGAAACCTTTGTTTTCTGGATTGTTAAATTGCTGAGACTTCCTGAAATAAAACTAACAGTTTCTTCTTGCCTTGATTAAAAAAAACATGCCTTGCCATTGATTAATTGCCAAGATAATTTCTTCCTAAAAATGAATTTTTGAAATCTGGAAAAATATATTAAACTTGCCAAAAACATTCTCTTGATTGAATAATTTCATTTCTGGAAAGCATACTCATATATATCAAGGCTGGTTCAATCTCTACCATTTCTGTGTTGCATGTATTAGCAAACTGCTGCTATCATGTATGCATCGCTTTTGTTTTGTTGTAAAACTGCATTTGCATTTCTTGTTTGTGCCGAGGACATGTGTGTGATCATGTACATGCTTGAATTTATTGAAACTTATGTGTTTGAGCTTTAGCTTGCTATCCTTGTCTGGTCATATTTTGGTCTTTCTGGTTTGTTGTGTGTGTGACAGTTTGCACACTGTGCAAGCATGTTCACTATTTCCTTCCATATGTGTATATATAAATTTGCATGATCCATGTCCAACTGCTTTGACCATATTTGAACTCCTATATTTCACATGCTACACTTGAGAGTTCCCTGCTGTTTTTGTTGTGATCTTTATTCTTGCAAACATATTGCCAAACCATGATGTTTTGAACTTACTTGGCTTTGAACCTGAAATATAGATGCCATGTATATATCCCTGTGTACATATAAGTTGTTGCATTCATCATGCTGTGTTGATCTCCCTGTTTCACATGCACTTGTGCACTTTGATTCTGACATTTCAATTATTGTGTTCATACTAGAACATGTAAATGAACCATTTAGAGCTTCTTGCTTGTCGTCCATTTTTGTACACCACTGACCAGTTTACAAGTAAATGTGTAGCTTGACCTTGTACCCTTTTCACTGAAACTTTTCATGTACACATGTACAATGCTGTGTTGGTTATGCTGAACCATGAAACTGTATTGTTCCCTTTTGCTATGATTCACCATGTAGACAAATTTACTGTTAACCTTCTTGCTTGCTGAGATGTTTATTGATTATGCCGCTGTCTTATGTATGTAGACATGCTTTGTTGTGCCACCCATGTGTCTTGCTGAATCATTTGCTATAGCTCCATTATGTTTGCTCGACCACTTTTGTTTGACATTTTTGAAACTATACTTGATCCTGCCTGTATTTCATTGCTGGCTTGCACACAAGCTTAAGTGTTTGTACATTTTGCACCATTGTGAGCATGAAGAGCTCGACCATTTTTAGTTCATTTGCTATACTTGTGCCACTGTGCTATTTGATTTGAATTTCTGTTGTATTGATAGGAACTTTCCATGTTGGTTTTATTTTG
The DNA here is from genome assembly GCA_030737875.1 of Allium sativum. Classification (NCBI taxonomy): domain Eukaryota; kingdom Viridiplantae; phylum Streptophyta; class Magnoliopsida; order Asparagales; family Amaryllidaceae; genus Allium; species Allium sativum. Next base: position 731,180,484 of record CM060920.1, read on the forward strand.
CTTGACCATATACGCACTGAGTCGAGATGGTCCACGTGGCTACTCCTTAGTTGCTCGCTGATTGGCGAGGCAGTGCACACGTGTATATTTATTCACGTGTGTATATGCAGCCATCAGACTGATTTTCTTGTCACTGCACTGAAATATTTTATATATACACTGACTGCCTTGTGGTATTTACAGTGTATCACTATGAATATCACAAGCTGTCTAGACACGGTCGGAAAAATCAGATCAAGTCAGAAAAATGATGAGAAACACACCAGAAATCTGAGGCAAATAATTTTTAAAAAAAAATTTATATTCACATGTATTCAATTTAATTTCTATTGTAGTGTATTGTGTGTGTGTGTGTTTCATGTGACAGGTAAACAGGTGATGACTGAACTGACTGAGAAGATGCTGTGAAGACAGAAGACTGAAGATGACAGAGTGTCAGTGTGTATCTGTATATATGAAATGTAACTGTGTCAAAGAATGTGCTGAGTGATGAGTGATGTAGTGATTCTGTAGTGAAGGAGCTGTGTATATGAAAAAGATTGTACTGTTTATATGTAATAAACATGTTTGATTGAAATAAAATATTATTTTGTTGTTGTCAAACAAACTTATCTATTTTATTCAGTTTATTTACAAGTACAATATTCAGTGAATGTTTAAATAGTGGAGCTACAAATAGTTGTACTGTTTGAATGTTTGAAATATATTATTTAATTTAAATAAAATACTGTATGAATGTATGTATGTCAGTACAGTCATATTCTATTTAAATATAAATATTATATTCTTGTCTGTGATGTATATATAGAACAGTACAATAACAAACACATTTATATTAAAATATATTTGGTTGTTATCATCAAACAAAAATCATATAATTGTGTATACAACACCGTTATATACAACATATCAATATCCAATTACACCCCTTAATTTCACGGCCACAAGGTTGACACCGCTCCCGTTTTTTGATCTCACGACGACAAGGAAAACACTGATTCTGTTCCTTGATTTCACGGCTAAAGGAAAACACCGATTCCAAGATACTTTCCAAACAATTACAATATCCCTATAACACTTCAATAGCAATTGATTCAGAGAGTAATGAGTATAGAGTATAGAGAGAAGAAGATTAGTGAAAACTGAATTGAATTTGGCAGAGTATAGGCATAGAAATCATAAAAATGATAAGAAATAATGGTGTAGTGAAAGAGAGTGAAAGTGGAGAAGGACTGATTAAAAATTCGAAATCAGCCCCTTTTTATAGTGTGTGAAAGGTTGCAACATCTCAGAACCGTCACAAATAGTGAAAAGACACTTCCTTTCAAATTTAAATTTCTGACAGTTATATGTCGACATATACATAAATATATGCCGACATATCCTTCAATTTTATGATTTTAAAGCATTTTTAAAGTATTTAAATCAATATTTAAATTCTGAAAATTCCTGAAACAAAACTAGTTGCTAAAACATTATTTTTCAAGTATAAAAACATGGGAAAAAATTATTTAAGCATATGATTAAACACGTAATATATATGTGATATGAAAACTATATATAATATAATTATAAACATATATATAGGAATTTATAAAGAAATATTTATAAACTATATATAAACAAAAGGTTATATGAAAATTAGAGTTTAAATAATATTATAATCAATTATAAACTTAGTAAAACATAGTTAATAAAACTATAAAAATAAGAATACTTATAAATTAGGAAATATATTTGAGATCATAAGTTTGAAATTCTTGGAAGATCAAAAATTATTTTGAGAGAAGTTTGAAATCAATTTGAAAATATTTTTGAATTTGAAAAACAAAGTTTGAACCTGGAGTGTTATTCGGAGTCTTACATAAACTAGAATCTATTACTATATTTATCTTGAACTCTTGAAATCTTGATTACTCATGAGTCATGAATCTACCCTGAATTCTGAATCTCTAAAAGCTCTTAAACTGTGCAGTCTTCAGTATTAATTTCTGTATTCAAATCCTGCATATGTGTATATATATATTCTTGATAAAGGTGTTAGTATATATTTTATAATCAATTAATATTGAAATAAGGTTGTTGTCATCAAAACTCCATTCTCCAACAGAATCAACGAGATTAAATTGTATAAAATAATCAGAAAGGAAAAGTTTGTTCACTCACCAATAAATGTCTATATTCTTAGATCGTATGGGTTCTCTATAGTGTCCCTTGCCTCAAATTTGTTCGAGTGACTAATGAATGAGTGTTTGTATGTTTGATTATGTATTTATAGGTAGAAAAAATGAACAAAATAGTGTATGGCTTTAAATGCTTACCTCGGAAATTGGATAACAGAGACAGTTGAAGCAATGTTTTTAGTACCTATGTTTTTGTGTTGATTGAAAAGAATTATGTGAGGCCTTTTCAAGTCTGATTTCTACTATCAAGTATATTTGGACAGGCAAAGATGAAGTACAACAGCTTGTACACAACCCATGCAAGAAATCATTTAAAAATTGGTGCTTGGTTCTTAAGTAACAAGCTTTTCTTCTCAGATTTAAAAGCATAGGTTGTTACTACATTCTAGGGGTTAGGTACAAGTTTGGTTTTGATTTCTAGGATGTAGAAGTCAGTGTAGTTTTGATGTGTACCAAAGGTTATATGCCAATGGGATGTCTAGCATGATGTTTTGATTTGAAGATGGACAGTTAGTATATGTTTCTAGCTTAAGAAAACAAGTACTATAGCTAGTTGTTCCCACAGGCATAGCTATAATATGTTTGGTGCATATATGCATATGTACCGCCCATGTTCATTTGGACATTAATATACACTTTTTTTAAAGCTTTCAAAAGTCTGTGTATCCTACTGATTTGAATGGCATATTTGTATGTAAGGCAAATACTTTCAAAAATGATTTAAATCTTAGTACATAAGTAACCAACACACATCAACAATTTTTTATTTATCACAGTTATTTCCATAACTAGAAATATCTATCACTATGGTTGGAAAACATTTCCATTTTGCATTACTATTCCTCAACATCCATTAGTTCCTGACCGTAAATCGGTAAGCGAATAACCCTCTAAGTACCAACCCCGAAGACCGAAATCAACATCAGATCGATACCCAGAAAATCATTTAACATAACCAATCTCCAGTTAGGTTCCAATTCCTTAACTCTAAATCTTAATTCCTCATCGACTCACATGTTACCGTATCTTGAAATATCCTTGATTACGTTTGGAACATAAATTCCAAATCTTATTTACTTCATTGATTCGTATCTATCCTATTCAAACGTATTTATTTGTCCCGAATTCTCTTTTTAAACTAAAATCCATATTCAACTCATCGGTCTAATTTACTTAACCCCATTAAGACATATCCACATTTTCGATTAACTAATTAGTTCTCAAGTTAGTTATCTTCATTTCGGAATTCAAAAATCTGATTCAAAAATCAATTAACTTGTTCGCTTTCCTTTTAACTGGCCTTAGTTTATCTTCAATTTTCTACTTGCTTTCCCACATTTTTATTTGACTTCCTTAAGTTAATTTTTATCCCATAATTATAAGTTGATTATGAATACTTGTTTTTGATTCAAAATAATCTCTTTCAAAGAGGATTTAAACAACTTAATTCTCCAAAAATCAAATATTCCTTTCCGGAATTTCAAAACAACTTGTTTTCTTAAAACAATTCTGAAACAAAATCTTTGGTAGTAATCCGTCACTTAGAAACTCGAAAATGAATACCGACGATGGCACGCTCATCGTCGGAACTATTTTCCCATGACTGAAGTGATTTCAGTACTACATCACCTTCAAAACTCATTTTCAAATACTTCTATTTTGTCATTATTTCAAAATATCATTCACAAATGCTTGGAAAACATTTCCGAATTCCCCCAGGATCTTAAAATTTCCCTATATTTAATTCCAAATTTATTTAAAAACATCTTTCTAAGTTTCTAGAGTTTTAATTCCAATTCTGGTTTAAATTCGGATTTAATCCATCTGATTTTATATATTGTACTTATGCGAATTTTGATTAGTTATTTATAACCATCTCAATTATAATCTTATTCGATTATAATAACAACCAACACATCCAATATATAATATAATAATTCTAATATCGATCCTTCTTTTATATCAAAATATGTTTGGTAAAATTATTGCATTTACCCTCTTTCAAAACATACTGTGTCGGTTCATCGTATTCGAGTATTTAGAAACCCCTGTCGATACAGTGGATCATACTGATCGACCAGAATTCATAAACACTGTAATATATAAATCTCCATAATATAAAACCATTTTATATCAAATAATAAATATGCGCTCATACATATACGCTCAAACTCAATCTAGGTTATTACTAACCCCATCTCTATTGAGTCATGCCACATAGCCAAGGTAATCGCTTAACCTTCAGCTCTGATACTAACTGTAATGACCCAACTTTTGAACACTTTGGAAGTCGTGCCATTATTTAAGAATAAGATTGGATAAAAGACAGAACTTAAGAAAAATATCAGAATCTCATAGTGAAAGTTGAAAAAAATATATAATATCACATAATATTATACATCAGAGTCATAATACATCATAGTACAGTACATCGGATACATGGATATATGCCCATTTCAACTTACAAACTTCATAATTATACATAGATACTAATAACTGACTTGCAAACTTCATAGATATAATATATAGACCACCTTGTACAAATCATCCCATCCAGTTATTCCAAAATTTATCCAATACTTGGTTCACTTGTCTACTCATAACAAGTGTTATGAGTACCTAAGAGTTTAGGGAAAACACAGAAAAATGAATTCCGGATCAGTCAGGGAACTGGTATGAGTAAACGATTTCAAAACAAGTTAAAAAAATAAAACATATCTCATAATACCATGCCGTAAGTACGGACGGTTTTTTACCTTATGAGGACCAATCTTTTTGTATATTCAAATCAGATATTATGATAATGTCTAGAGTTTTCCACAAATAATTTAGAATCTAGAAGAATGTTTGCATCTCACATTCTCCTACGGAGTATATGTAACACCCCAAAATTTTAACGACAGTAAAAGTGGATAAATTAAATAATAATTAATTTAACATTCAGAATTAAGCGAAACTAACTCCTTCATTGCGTCCGTCTCGAAATTCTGGCCAAGATAGACATTTGGTTTGCGTAGAGGAAGTTATGGGGGTTTAAAGTTTGTATATGCGTAGAAGGATTATATTTATATATATATTTAATCAGAAACCAGTTTGAAATTCGAAGTCCGTAGGCAACAAAATTCCCGCCTTTGGGGAGTCGACCCCACAGTTGGGGTGTCAACCCCCCTGGCAGATCTGGGCGAAATACATTTTTTTGGACTTGGTCTTCTTTCTGGACTTGGTTCATTGGTACTAGACTATAAATAGACCCATCCCTATTTCTCTTATTTTCTTCATTGAAAAACAATGGAGGCCAAATGCTGCCAGTGCCTGGATTGAACCTAGTCCTTTTCTTCTTTGTTAGCAAATCAAAGTTAGAGATTCAAGATCCATTCTTCTTCTATATTTCTAATCCAAACACTGTGAGTTCTTAGTTGCTTTTAGATTTAAATATTCAAAAGTAAGCCTGGTATGACTATAGTTTGGATTTGTTCCTACGACAAAATTAAATTGGATCCATTGTAAATTGTGAATTTATGACATTCTAAATTGGTTATAACTTGGATCTAAATCTCCATCTAGTTGGATCTATTGTAACTTCTGTGATTTTCTATGATGTGGACATCTATATTATTAATTAGATCTAGCTTATTGTCCCCTTGTGCTTATCATATTAGATCTGAACCTGTTGGACATCTAAATTTATATTTAGATCTTATCATGCTCATCTCAACACCCTTGCTATGTTAAGATTTAGCTTAACCATCACAAGTTCATTGGATCTATGCTTATATATTCACCTTATCACCATGTTAGCATATGATTATGCCATTTATGTTAGAACAATCACCTTTGTTATATTCCCATTGCTTTTCCCTTATATTGTTTATGACTAGGCTATTATTTAGCCTAGATATGCCGCGAATTATATGCGAATGCGTTAGTTAGGGAACTGGGGAAAAAGATTAGTATTGGCATAATAGGAATAATGCTTAGAAACATGAACCAGACATATAATTTACTTGGGTTAATAGGCATGAAACTCTTATAAAGGCATAGATGTAATTATTTGGATAAGAATGAAATGCTAGGATTACAATTAGAAATTGTAATTGCACTTATGACAAGAGGTTAGGTTGCATTAGTGGTAGAAGTCTGCCCGGACCCGACCAACATATCCAGCAACCACTAATGTGAAACTATTGCGAGCGACCTAAGTGCACAAATACGAATCGGGCTAAGACATGTGGTTAGGCCCAACTTGTGGAAGAAGTCTGCCCGGACCCCACTGGTATATCTAGCATCCACAAGCTGTAGGGCTAATGTGGGAGGTCTAGCCCATTATAACCATAAATGGACATGGTAAAGAATTCAAGTACTTAACCTAGTTAAATCCATAGGGATTGTATGTATGTGAACTAAAAATTGGGGTTAAGTAAATGTGATTGAATAGGGGGTGGGTTAAGTAAATCTGAGGGGGTGGGTAATATTTATATATAGGCCCACAAACTTAACCCGATAAGGTTATGTAATTAAAGACACCTAGTGGTATACATAGCCAATGAAAAACTAGTGGGGGATACAAGACAAAGGGCAGAGCTTGTATCATATTGTGTGGGACCCGTTTCAGCCAGTAACCTGGAGTTAGTATCAAATATGCACTCCGAACTAGGTCAAAGAAGGTGCACGCTTACTGGACTAATTGTAAGAGATCCAAGCGAGGAGGACGGTGTGGGCGGCGCAAACAGACCGGGCCATGTGCGTGCATGAACCGGGCAGAGGGGGATAAGACGACCATGACACCTGTAGATATGGGGATGTGAGTATTAGCGGAGGGTTACCACTTCAGGATGTGATACATCCTACGGTGGGGCCGACACAGAGTATCTATGCGGATTAGGGAGCCGATCGATTAGGGTAGTTAGGGTACATTTGGACATATGCCTAAGTCTACCATTTTATAGTGGAAGGGATCATCTCATTCTGGATATACTAGTAACAGTGTAGAGTAATCATTAGAAGCGTATACACCTTATCATGTCTACCTTGTCACACCCGCCTTTTAAGTAGTAATCTCTCTTATCCACTTTATATGCCTGTCATGCTACTTTTATTTATTTACTTTTTAAAAGTAACTAGACTCGCCAGACTTTATGTCTGACCCTTTTTGTTTTCTCTTCTTTCTTCCATTTCCCCCCTCCAAGTTCTCAGGATGGGAATACTCAGGCTTAGTCAGGACTCAGTTATCATCTTGCTAGGAGTTGCTTTCGAAGTATGGCTCAAGTTCTTATCTCTACTATGGCTTAGCTCTTTTTCTTAGGGAATTATGTTTTCTTTTAAGTATTTATGTACTCTGATGGTACAAGACAGAAGTTATATTATTGTAATGGTTTTTGTGACTTATGTTATTTTGGACCACGATGTTATGATTTATGTTTGAAATAAAAATTTGAAATTCTGCTGCTATCTTATTTATATCTGTCTTGTAATTATTCAGTGTCTGTTTACCTATAATGCTTCACGGAACTTAATGCATTCCCTTAGTGAGTGACATTAACGGACGTGGGTTGCCACAGTATACGAATAAGACCACTTGGTGCTTATGGATAATGGATTTCAAATTATGATAAGGTATGGAACCACCTTCGATAGTGTATCTCTAGAGGCGAATACATTGGGTTCAACAAGAACATCTTGTAACCCGACCACACATGCCCGACCACTCATTTCTCTTGAGTGTATCGAGTATATTGTTACCTTACGGGTGTAGCCACCGTAGAGCACAGAGATACAGAGAATGAAAGAAGTAACAAAATGAATATTCTCTAGATGGTGACAATACACCCTAATTGGGAGCGACCCACTTAGCCATGCTACTTGCCCGATTTTTTTCATTTTTCAGCTGTGAAGCTTGAGGCTATGCTTACCTTTACAAATATCAGATCTTTATTTTCTTTGAATGTCACATCGTTAAAATCCGCTAATCACTAATTGACTTCCCCAAAAATATATTATGGGTATAAATCTAAGAGAAACAAATTCTTCCGTCACTAACATAAATACGTTTGGAGAGATCAACGTACGTGATTGGGTTAGATATACTCTGTTAAACATTCGTCATACAAGTTGGTCTGGGGTTGAACAAACCGAAGGCACTATTCTGTAAATCCATCTTAGGCAATTTCTACCTAGGATTTACAGGACAACCCTTGTAAACTTCGTCTTCGATTTGTCTTCAATAATCTATGACTCATAATAAATGAATTGAAGTGGAATATACATTCCGGACTCTTCGAAATGATAAACGTTAATTTCTTTTATGGTCAAGTGATAGTTAAGGGCAAACATATTATTATATTCAAATTTTGTTTTTTTGTCGTTAATTTGATTTTAGAATTCATTTTCTAATTAAAATGATTATCAACTTGAGTCGATATAATTCAAAAAATATTCCAACACTTATTTTAAAACATTTGAACTTCTCATAATACAGTAATACAGATAGTTAACTACATTTCCATAGTTATGACATATCATCAATTATAATTCAACATACCAGATTTTAATTAACTCTCGGTCTGGAAAATGATCAAATATATCTCCTTTCTTTACTTAAATTATTCAAAAGAATAATTTAATTATAACTTAAATTCAATTCTGATTAACAAAATATAGATGAATGTTTAACTTATAATCATTCGGATTTCTATTTACCATTTTGTTAATCTGAAGTCACTACACTTGTATTACTTTCCATATATAAATACATAGTTATCTACTTATATTCTAAACAAAACAGATAAATTAATCTTGAAATTTAAAGCAAAACATTTGTTTTGTTATAACGTCATTTGTTTTTATTTCTTTTTTACTTATCATTTACCAATCTTATTTTCTTTTCTTATTCCCTAATTCTACTTCTACATTTCTACTTTACTTTCTTTTAAATTTCCTTTTTTCCTAAATTTTGGCCTGCGGCCAGACTTCCTGGTCCAAGCCCGCCTCCCTTTTTATTTTATCCTTTCTTTTCTTTTTCTTTGTTAGTCTGCAACCCAAATTTCCTGGGCCCATTTTCCTTTCTTTTATCATATTTTGAATCTTTTATTTCTTTTCGGCCCAACAGGCCCGATTACCCCAAGCCCACGCATCTCCTCCTCTTTTCTTATTTCTTTACCTGACACCATTCATTTTCCTTATACAAATTGTTGCCTCCATTTCTTTCTACTACTGCTACTCTTAACTTCTTATTTTTCTCTTCTTGCTTGAATTCTACTTGCCAAATCCATCATGCACTGAATCGTGCATGAGTGCAACGTCCAGCCGAGATTCTTTCTTTCCCCTTCTTTTCTTCAACCTACTGTTGCCTCTTAATTATTATCCATAGTGCACATCAATTTGTGTGCATGTGCATAAGCACCCAAGTCTCCATTTACTTGTTTGAACCCATCCTACAAAAGCACCATTTAGTTTAGCCATGCAGCAGTGTTTCAGATGTTGTCCAAGGATTCATATGTCCGTTCAGCTTGCTTCAGTATTTCACCCCAGCTATGCCACTGCAAGATACATCATACCTTTTATCCATGATCCTTTGAATAACCTTTCAACCCTTCCTAATTTGCTTCCAGTATAGGGTGAGTTCATAAACTTGGCATATTTACATTTGGCAACATCATTAGATACACCGCCTCCACGAAAAAAACGCAACAACAGATCGATGCACCCTTAGACTGTAGGGTAAATAATAGAGTAGTGGAATTTATCTTCATCAGCATCCTACACATGATCAGATGCGCAAGTGTAGTGGATTTATCTTCAACAGATGCGCCATAAATTTCATTTCATGTTTACGTTTGGCAACTTACATCCTCCTTATTAGTAGCAGTGCCCATGCTTATTTTCATTTCCAGAGATGCTACATTATTTTCTATTCCATACCCTCTTTTCATTTCCTTACCGAGTTTAGAACAACTACCTTGTTTAGAGCCAAAACTTTACAAAAACAACAGTTTTCAAGCTATCATGATATGTACAGTTTAACCAATATAGTACTGTAGAATTTTACTGTAGGTGTTATATATTATACCGAAAAGGATTTGGCATGTAGAATTTAACTGAAAAGGTAGTGTAATTGTTTAGGAAACAACTGCAAATTTTTTTAGAATGTAACATAATACCAGATCATTAGAGTGCTATATTATTAGAATTCTATATCTCTCATCATGATTAACGTTATGTTGGTATCCCCATTTATTGTTTTAGTTTATTCGTTAACTTTTCAATGCTAGTAATGAACAATATGTTTTTACTATCTGCATCAGCCTTATTCTAGATCAGGTTTTGACTTGCATCGAGTTTTTGTGGTGTTTACATTAGAGCCAATTCCAGAGACATTTGCATCTACCTTATTCAATGAAATTAGTCGATTTGGATGATTTGATTGCATATATATTCTTTATGAAGTGTTAAGATTATGTGGACCGTACGACGAAAAGATGGATTTGGGTATGGATCGCACGGAAGGTGATGGATCAGTGGATTGTTGTGCAAGAAACTTGGGGAACGGTTCGTTCGAAATGGTGGAATGGACATAGGTGCACATAGCAAATTTCTTAGATTTGATTAGGCATGGATCAGCCAAAGCATTAGCGGATCAAGCAAGAATGCACTTGGATGAAGGATGGATCGGATTGGTGGCTTAGTGATGGATCTCGCATACTATGGGTGATGACCATGTGCGAACCGATGGATCGACAAAGAAATGCAAAGCACAAGCGAGGGATCGGTGGAACATGGATCGCCTGACAACCAATGGATCGGGTCGTTTGGGAAGCCTAGATCAGTGAGTGGGCATGGTAAAATCGGGTGATCCAATAAGGGATCGGTGTGCGATCCTTGATGGATCGGTGATAGAGCGGGTTGATGCACGCTGATGGATCTTAGCATTCTGATATGCTACGAAAAGGGGGATGAAACGCTGTAGAAAGTGGATATGGATTGGTAAACAATCCATATGAGAGGCAGTGAATGATCCATCAAATGTTGACCAAATGACGTTATATTTAACTTGACACTGGATGTAGCTTCGAGGTGAATTCTAACGGAATGTTTGAAGCACCGTGAAGTGTTCATTGAACGATAAAATGCAACAAATATGAAGACGACTCAAGGATGTTTGAGTTCGTAGATAATGGCTGCTCAAGATGATTTGAGCTTATGAATGGTCGCCAATGGCGACGACTAAAGTTATTGAAGGCTGAAGGATTATTGTTATTCAGAGTTCTAGCGGACTCAAAACAGGAGTATAATAGGGATGCCTAAAAGACTAGATGATTAGTCGAGTACTCTAGGTATCGATGAAAGGCCTAAATATGAGTCACGATGGCGTATGTAGTTTTGCTAGAATCAGGGTGACCATCAGCCCATGATGGACGACATGACGTGGCCAGTCAAACGATTAACGATGGTTTCGAGGAAAGATAGGCGGTGATAGCCAGTGTAACACCCCGCGTTTTTAATTAAATAATAAAATAAAATTTGAAAGAGCTTCCAGAATTAGGTCGCGGGATTAGCATCATTGTGTCCATGGTGATTTTCTGGTCAATTTAGACCTATGGATTGCAGAAAACAGATTTAAGATGAAAGAGCTACTTTAAATGAAATATTACAACAAACATGAAACAGAGGTATAAGAAAAGAACAATGACCACCATTGATTTTAATCTTATTAACTAAAGCCTATGTAGTCCAATAGGTAAGAGCATGCGACTTCCAAGAGAGGGGCGCAAGTTCGATCCCCGTGGGTGCGATATTTTTATTTTAGAGAAACGGATAAAATATTACATGTTCTAAATGGAAAATATGTATAAACGCACATAAATGGAAAAATATACATATAGTACAAAAATATATGTATACATGCATATGTAAATATATGCATATATATATGTGCAAATATGTATATATATATATATAAGAGAAATTTAAAATAAACCGGCAATTAATGAAAATAGGTAAGAATTAAATAACGGCATAACGTCATTTGAATTTTGAAAATGAAATAAAAGTTGTGCGTATATATATGTGTGTAAAATGGGCATTATAAGTTTTGTATACATATAAGGGGTTTATATGTAAATATAATATTTGATTAATTAAAGGAAGTACAAACAAGAAAGTGCCCCAAATAGCTCACTGGACCCAAATGGGTCGACCCACACCTGCCTGGGTCGACCTATGGGTCGACCCAAGGGGACTGGGTCGACCCTAGGGTTGACCTAGGGGGTAGTTGGATTGACACACCACTGATCCGGGGAGGTTCATACGGTGAATCTGGACTGTTTTCCAAACCACATTCGGTGCTGACTCAGCGCTGCGTGTACAAGATCATATCCACTTTTTTGAAACACCTATAAATAGGTTAATAGAGCAAAGCCTAAATCTCATATTTTCTGAGTGGCTGTCTAAGCTCTGTCATTCTTCTTCCTCCTCAAATCTCTTCAAAAAAAAAAAGAATAATTAGTCTAAGGAAATTCTGATTCAAGATCTGGAGGAAAAGAATGTATATTTACAAATAGGTGTTCAAAATTCGGATCGAAGTGAGGTAAATTCTTGGATCTGGTTAATTTAGATTTCTCTTCTTTTTCCCCTTTTCTTTTAGTTTGAGAATTGTGAATCCACGGTAATTTAGATTGTAGATCCAGTTAGGAGAGCAGTGGAATGCTAGGTCTGGACTAGATTCACGAATTGGAAAGCTTTTAGGTGAGTGGATTTCAGCTATACCGTTTGATAATGGTATATCTATCGTTTGGCATTCCCATTTATATGTGTAATAAATCTACTGAAATGTTTAACCTATTGTAATCTACTGAAATGATTAACCTGCTGAAATCTATTGAAATTAGTACCGTTGTAATTAAAACTGAATTGTATAAATGATGAAGCTTCTGCAATACTGTAATCTTGAAATCTGAACTGAGAATATTTCTACTGTATAGAGCTGATTTCCAATTAATCACCTGTCCGAATTGGAAATTTCTGTGAATGTTGTAATTATGGAGTTTAGAATGAACATGAATATTTGTTTAAGAATATTATTATGCCAAAACATTGTAAATAGAATTATAGTAAAAATTGGAAGAATGAATATGCATATATTATATGGAAAATTTACAGTAAATAGGAAATTGTAATTGCAGTCAGACACGAGGTTAAATTCAACTTGTGGTAGAAGCCTGCCCAGAACCGCCCGACAAATCCAGCATCCACAAGTGGTTAATTTAATATGAGAGGTTTGGTGCATAAACCTAATTGTAAATAATGGTACTAAGACATGAGGTTAAGTTCAACTTGTGGTAGAAGCCTGCCCGGAACCGCCCGGCAAATCCATCATCCACAAGTGGTCAACTTAATGTGAGGGGTCTGGTGCATTAACATATTTGTATATAAATGGAAAGAATTAAATGGCATTAATTGTAATTAATGGAAATGAGTGAATCCTACAATAGTAAAAGAATTGGAATGAACGGGGAATGATAATAACCTATTATGAATAAACCTTAAGGGTAAAAGGAAAGATAATAGGTAGGCTTGTCCTAAGGACAAGTGGAAATTATAACTTAGGTTATAATAAACGATAGAGAAGAAAAGATAATTTATATAATGAGATAAGTTGTATTTAATTATAAATTAAGTAATCTGTAAATTTGGAAACCTGAAACTTGCTGTTTGTAATAAGTAAAGAAAAGAAGGGAAAACTTATGAAATGCAATAAGTTGTACTTAATTATTAATTAAGTAATATGAAAATCTGAGAATTTGAATCCTGCTGATAAGAAGAACATGTTATTTGAAAACATGTGAATCTGAAATCTGCTGATAAGAATAAAATGTTAAAGGCTTATTAATGAACTTATATAGGGTAAGTTATATAACTGAAATGAATAAGCAAGAAGAACTTGGTAACCTAAATAAGAAGTTAATATGATTTAAAAATAACCAAGTTAACTGGAAACCTAATGAGTTAGAGCAAGCGCGTAATTAAACATTTGGACATTGGGCCTAATAACACGTTAACCTGAGGCGCTTGTACCAGTCCGTAGTCTGAAAGTGAAGAACCCAATGGGGTAGATCATCGTGGTGCCATGAGATATGAGAGGAGAGCACATCCATTTGATTATTCTGACTATTTGGCATGTTGTTCTGCTGATATTCTGTTGGCTCCGTAGGACTGGAAGGGGAAGCATGCGGCTTCTTGGGACGTGGAGGGTACTCCTGGTGGTCCTCTGTGCGATGGCAGTGCTTAGGCTTTGCTCGCATAGGTTGGGTCTGCGCATTACTTCCCTAGCGAGTACACCTTGATTGCCACGATAAAGGGCTGTTAGAAGGATGTAAGGTGGCATAGGTGATTTGACGAATTTGGTGCTTTATGACTAGGCGGGTTACGACCATCTCATCTGTTTGCCTTAGGTGGGTCTAATCATCTGTTGATAGTAATTGTTGGGTACTAGTCATCGACAGTCAATGTGATGCGTGATGCAGAAAGACGGGGAGCAACACCAATAAACCATCGACCTTTTACTATCAAGGCTTTGGTTGAGGGACAAGCCAATTAAGATTTATTATTTGTTGTTTTTCTGGTCCATGTCACTAGCTCCCAATTCTGTTTGTCTTTGACTAGTTGAAGGAGGGGTCAGGTGGGACTATAGCCACCGTGAAAATGTAGATCATAGCATCTGTTTATACAAATATCGAAAAAAGGCTCCCGACCAAGTTCCGTGTATCTGATATAGCCCTGCTATGGAACTTGGTGCATAGTAGATAATATTACAGATACATGCATACCGTTTCTGGATGGTGTAACATCGACGTTGAGACATCGAGTACGGTTAATGACACGTACGTGAGAAAGTCTAGATACATGCATGTCTTCTCTGGGTCGTGTATCGTAGACTAGGGCATTACTCTATGATGGAATCTGATTTGATCAAATGGTTCGAAGGTGTTCGTCTGTATGCTTACGTAGCATGGCGATGGCGGTTCTATGCAGAACTTAGCATTGTTATACTGAGATTCGTACGTCATTCCGGCATAAGATGAGGGATTGCGTATATTTCTGTGGCGTTACGGCGGAGACCGTGCAAGTGGGATACCATGGGGTGTACCTTAATATTGGGGGTAGCTACATATGTACTGTATTAGGTTAGTCTACTGAAGACTAGAAGGGTACGACGTGTGAGTAAGCCTTAGGGGCTATTAATCCAAGTAACCTAATAAATAAGAAAATGTAATTGAATTGTATATGTAGGGTTATCTAAAATGTGTAGTTTAAGTCCAGTCACTAGAACTTATGTTCTGACCCCTCCTCATAACATACCCGGAAGTTAGATTTGTGGCAGAGATATGATAGATTTGGATACTGGTTAGGCAATATTATTATCTGGGTAAGGCCATATTTGATTATATTATATTTTATTCCATTCCGCCGTGAGATGTTTTCTGAGCTCTGGTATGTTTATTATCAAAGTCTTTTCTGCAGGATACCAGACAAACCAACATGGGTTTAGATAGGCTAGAATTTTGAAAAAAATTCGATCTATCGGAATTCGGGTTGTTACATCTGGTATCAGAGCCTAGGTTTAGAATTCCTGTATAGATAGTGATGAACGTATTTGTATTTTTTTAAAATATAAATATTATATGTATTATACACATACCTAGGTCCATAGAGGAACCCACTATATAGAGAAAGCATAATATGGTAAAAAAATGGGATATCTGTTTTGTACTCTAAAGGAATTAACATGGAAATCTTAGACCCTTAGGTAATTTGGGTGGGAAGTGTACAATATACTTTGTATGGAAGAAAGGTGAATCCTATATGTCAGTATTTCAGGTTAGTGGGTTTGGTAGTAAAACCTTATAAATTGGAAAAGGTTAAAAAAGGAAAAATAGATCAGGAATATATATAGTCGAGAGGATTGGCTTTGTGGGAGTGTCTAGGAAAGCCTAGGTAAGTTGGAAACCTACTTTGAGTCTAACCCCATTGTTAACCTTTAAGAACTTGAAATTGTAAAAGCTTTTGGAAGATGGTTTATAGTGTTTTCAAGTTTTGATCTTAAAAATTACAATTTTAAAATACGTAAAGAACATATTTGAAAAGTACATATTGAGTTGGATGTAAAATGTGGTATACATTGGAAACGGTGATTTCTTTTGAAATTTCGTCTAAAATGAATTCTCTTAGAATAAGGTGCACATTATAGAGCATGCGTACCTCATTAGTTTTCAAGTTATATGGTATAAAAAAAATGTTGCATTTTGTTGAAAGCTAGAATTTTCATTAAAGAAAGTTTTGAAATCTCTATTCTTTTAACAATCACTTTTGATAATTGTTTTGACATAAAATTTTGTTGGGTAGACAAAATAAGTTGTAGAATTTAAGAATAAAGTAGATGTTTGCACTAGTTGTAAGTAACTGAACTGACATAGTAAGTAAGAGCAGTTGTAAACTTGATTGAGAAATAGATGTCCTTGTCTACTCCGGTTTTTGTGATTTAAAAACAAATGTTTTGCATTTTTATGAGATGACATGTTTTTATGGTTTGGCAAAAGTAAGTTTTGGTGAGGAGAATAAAGTTTTAACGCTGTTAACTTTTGGAAGAAAAATAAAATGAGGAAGCAAAACCATGTTTTTTTCAAAATTTTGGAGCAGGTAAGGACTAGTGCCTAGGGGAGACGGGAAAGTTCTGAGGCTATGTAGTAGATAGCAAGAATTATATTGGAAAAAAGTGGTAAGTTCCTGTTGAATGCATAGGCATTGAAAAACCTAGGGTGTTGCTTGGAAATGACTGTTTGTACATAACCGTGACTAGTGGTAACTACTAGATAGTGAAGGGCAAGTAAGTGTTTAGATCTTGTTGCTAATTTTCCTATTGAGATAAAACCCGTTATTACATTTTTGTTGGGATCGTCCTATTATTTTGTTCCTGTTGGGTAGTTAGGGTAACACCTAAACTTGTCACTGACTGCATGGTTTGAACTTTTCTATCTAAGGGGGATATAGTCCTGAGATTCTTGGCCCTTAGTAGTAGCCGTGTAGAATGTTTGTTTTCCTGTTTTAGTTGAGGACTAGAAGGCATATTTGAGAACTAAACTTAGATCAGGGGATTAAGATAAATAAGCTAAGAAAGAAAAATGGCATAACTAAAAAGGAAACAACAAATTCAGTAAAGCAACAAACATGACAGTTAAAGAAAATAGAAAAGATGAACAAGAATAAATTTTTCCAAGATAAAGTTGAAAAAGAAAATCTGTAATAAAGAAATTTTTCTTATGTGGGTTGCGCTTGGATAGGAAAATAGAGAATCTTTATAAAATAGTTGTATAAAATCCAAGTGCAGATAGAAAGCATAAAAGAAACACGGGGGATGTGAAGTTTTCCATTTTCCACCTTTTTGTAACATAAGAAATCAAATTTATAAATTTAGGCAGTGTTCGGTTTACCCTTTTTAGTATTTAATTTTCGCCCATAGTAAAATACAATGAAACATGTACAACGTTAAAAATGATCTTTTTAGAAAACAAAGTTGACACACAAAATAGAAAACAATTTTTATTGGTTTTCCTTATTTTGAGAACTAACATAAGAAACGAGATAATATCATTCCGTCATCTCTCACTCCTTTATGTGGTCCCCTCCATCAGCCTTTCACTTCCTCCATGTTCCCTCAACTTTTCTTATGTTTTGTTATCGATATTGAAAACCCATAACTCAAAATATATTTTAAACAAAACACTACCTTAGATTTTTCTGAAATTCGAAAAATAAAGTTGCTTGGTAGGATTTTGGATGCAACAATTAGATGAACTATGCTCTTGCTTTGCAAGAGTGTGGGAAAATTTGGATGAAAATATACTTTGATTTTTGGAATATTGCATTAATGTAGAATTGCCAGTATATTTAGGATGTGTGCTTCATGTTTTTAAACGATTTTTTTTAAAAAAAATTGCATACATATAGAAGGTACCGCTTAGGCATACATGTATTACTATGTTGTATTACACTTTGCACGAGTGCACAGATGTTTGAAAAAATTGGATGCACACATGATAGATGTATATTATGTGAGGGATTATTTAATTTTAGCCTTTTTAAATTTCAGGGACGAAATTTCGTAAGGGTGGGAGAATGTAATACCCCACATTTTTAATTAAATATTAAAATGAAATTTGAAAGAGCTTCCAGAATTTCGTCACGGGATTAGTGTCATTGCGTTCATGGCGATTTTTTGGTCAATTTAGACCTATGGATTACAGAAAATGGATTTAAGATGAAAGAGATACCTTTAAATGAAATATTACTACAAACATGAAAAGGTGGTATGAGAAAAGAACAATGACCACCATTTCTTTTAGGCTTTTTAACAAAAGCCTATGTGGTCTAATAGGTAAGAGCATGTGACTTCCAAGATAGTGGCACAAGTTACTTCCCCGCTGGCGCCATATTTTTATTTTAGAGAAACGGCTAAAATAATACATGTTCAAAGGGAAAATATGTATAAACGCACATATAAGGAAAATTATACATATAAGGAAGTACAAAAATATATGTATACATGCATATGTAAATATATGCATATATATATATGAATATATATATATATAAAAGAGAAATTCAAAATAACCTATAATCAATGAAAATTGGTAAGAATTAAATAACAACATAACGCTGTTTGAATCTTGAAAATGAAATAAAAGTGCGTATATATATACGTGTAAAATGGGCATTAGAAGTTTTGTATACATATAGGGGTTTATATGTAAATATAATGTTTGATTAATTAATGGAAGTAAAACAAGAAAGTGCCCAAAACAACTCGCTGGGCCCAAAGGGGTCAACCCACACCTGCCTGGGCCGACCTATGGGTCGACCCAAGGGGGGCTGGGTCGACCCAAGGGGTAGGTGGGTCGACCCACCCCTGATCCAGGAAGGATCTTTCGGTGAATCTGGACTGTTTTTCAAACCACATTGTTGCTGACTCAGCGCTGCGTGTACAAGATCATAAACACTTTCTTGAAACACCTATAAATACACTAGTAGAGCCTAGCCTAAATCTCATATTTCTGAGAGGCTATCTAAGCTCTTCCATTCTTCTTCCTCCTCAAATCTCTTTAGAAAATAGAATAATTAGTCTAAGAAAATTATGATTCCAGATCTAGAGGAGAAGAATGTATATCTACAAATGGGTGTTCAGAATTCGAATCGAAGTGCGGTAAATTCTTGGATCTGGTTAATTAAGATTTCTATTCTTTTTCTCCTTTTCTTTTAGTATGAGAATTGTAAATCTATGTTAATTTAGATTCTAGATCCAGTTAGGAGAGCCATGGAATGCTAGGTCTGGACCAGATTCATGAATTGGAAAGCTATTAGGTGAGTGGATTTAAGTTATACCTTTTGATAATGGTAAATCTATTGTTTCACATTCCCCGTTAATATGTATAATAAATCCGCTGAAATGATTAATCTGCTGAAATGTTTAACCAGTTGTAATCTGCTGAAATGTTTAATCTGCTGAAATGATTAACATGCTGAAATCTTTTGAAATTAGTATTGTTGTAATTAAAACTGACTTGTATAAGTGATGTAACTTCTGCACTACTGTAATCTTGAAATCTGAACTGAGAATATTTCTGTGTATAAAGCCTATTTCCATTAATCACCTGTCTGAATTGGGAATTCTGTTAATGCTGTAATTATGGAATTTACAATGAGCATGAATATTTGTTTAAGAATATTATAATGTGAAAAGATTGTAAATAGAATTGCAGAAAAAATTGGAAGAATGAATTTTCCTAAATTTCACGGAAAATTTACAGTAAATAGGAAATTGTAATTGCATTCCGACATGAGGTTAAATTCAACTTATGGTAGAAGCCTGCCCGAAACCGCCCGGCAAATCCAGAATCCTCAAGTGGTTAATTTAATATGAGAGGTTTGGTGCATAAACCTGATTATAAATAACGGTACTAAGACACGAGGTTAAGTTCAACTTGTGGTAGAAGTCTGCATGGAACTGCCCAACAAATACAGCATCCACAAGTGGTCAACTTAATGTGAGGGGTCTGGTGCATTAACATATTTGTATATAACTGGGAAGAATTAAATGACATTAATTGTAATTAATGGAAATGAATGAATTCTACAACATTAAAAGAATTGTAATGAACGGGGAATGATAATAACCTATTATGATTAAACCTGAAGGGGAAAAGGAAAGATAACAGGTGGGCTTGTCCTAGGGACAAGTGGAAATTATATCTTAGGTTTTAATAAATGATAGAGAAGAAGAGATAACTTATATAATGAGATATGTATTTAATTATAAATTAAGTAATCTGTAAATCTGAAAACCTGAAACCTGTTATTTGTAATAAGTAGAAAAAAGAAGGGAAAACTTATGAAATGCAATAAGTTGTACTTAATTATAAATTGAGTAATCTGAAAACCTGAGAGTTTGAATCCTGCTGATAAGAAGAACGAGTTATCTGAAAACCTGAGAATCTAAAATTTACTGATAAGAACAACATGTTAAAGGCTTATTAATGAACTTAAATGGGGTAAGTTATATTACTAAAATTAATAAGCAAGAAGAACTTGGCAATCTGAATAAGAAGTTAATATGATTTGAAATAACCAAGTTAATTGGAAACCTAATGAGGTAGAGCAAGCTCGTAATTAAACATTTGGACATAGGGCCTAATAACACGTTAACCTAAGGCACTTTGACCAGTCCGTACATATGAAAGTAAAGAACCCAACGGGGTAGATCATCATGGTGTCATGAGACATGAGGGGAGTGCACGTCCATGTGATTATTCTTCATGTTGTTCTGCTGGCTCCGAAGGGCTGGAAGGAGAAGCATGCGGCTTCCTGGGACATGGAGGGTACTCCTGGTGGTCCTCTGTGCGGTGGAAGCGCTTAGGCTCTGCTAGCAGAGGTTGGGTCTGCGCATTACTACCCGGTGAGTATAACTTGATTGCCACGATAGTGGGCAGTTAGAAGGCTATAGGGTAACATAGGCAATTCGGCGACTGGTACCTTATGACTGGGCGATTTACGACCATCTCACCTGTTGATAGTAATTGTCGGGTACCGATCATCGATAGTCAGCGTGATGCGTGATGCGGAAAGACGGGGTGCTAAACCAATAGACCATCGACCTTTTACTATCAAGTCTTTAGGTGAGGGACATGCCAATTAGGATATATTGTTTGTTGTTTTTCTAGGCCATGTCACTAGCTCTCAATTCTGTTTGTCTTTCACTAGTTGAGGGAGGAGTCGAGTAGGACCATAGGCACCGTGAAAATGTAGATCATAACATCTATGTATGCAAATACCTGAAAAGGCTCCTGACCGAGTTCCATGTATCTGATATGGCCCTGTTACGGAACTCGGTGCACAATTGATAATACATGCAGATACATGCATACCGTTTCCGGATGGTATATCATCAAGGTTGAGGCATTGAGTACGATTAACGACACGTACGTGAGAAAGTCTAGATCCATGCATATCTGCTCCGGGTGTTGTATCGTAGACTCTAGGGCATTACTCTGTGACGGAATCTGATTCAATTAAATGGTTTGAAGGTGGCAGACCATACACTTACGTAGCATGGCGACGACGGTTCTATACGGAATGTAGCATTGTTATACAGAGATCCGTACGTCGTTCCAACGTAGGATGAGGGATCTCGTATATTTCTGTGGCGTTACGGCAGAGACCGAGCGAGTGGGCTACCATGGGGTGCCGCTTAATATTGGGGATAGCTACATATATACTGTATTAGGTTAAACTACTGGAGAGTAGATGGGTATGACGTGTGAGTAAGCCTTAGGTGTTGTTAATCCAAGTAACCTAATAAATAAGAGAATGTAACTGAACGGTATATGTGGGGTTATCCAAATGTGTAGTTTAAGTCCAGTCACCAGAACTTGTGTTCTGACCCCCTCCTCATAACATACTCGCAGGTTAGATTTGTGGCAGAGATATGATAGCTTTGCATACTGGTTAGGAAGTATTATTATCTGGGTAAGGCTATATTTGATTATAGTATATTTTATTCCATTCTGCTGTGAGATGTTTTCTGAGCTCTGATATGTTTATTATCTCTGTCTTTTTTGCAGGATAGCAGACAAACCAACATGGGTTTTGATAGATAAGAATTTAAAAAAAAACCGGTCTGTCGAAATTCAGGTTATTACAGCCAGAGTCTTGGATGCTGATTGTTTTGGTTGTATTATCTTGTGTAGATTGTACAACGTCGAGGAAGATATCTCTTGGGTGCTTATCTAATGTTGGTTTCGGCCTTCGGGGTTTGTGCTTGGTAAATATTGAGCTCGATTAGGATGGTCTACGCTTGATAATTGGTTGCTATAAATGACTGTTTTTTCTTCTTCTGATTCTTGAGAAGGCTATCACTGTCTGATGTGGAGGAAACAGATTTGGGTTTCTTCTCTATTGATAAGTTGGTAGATTAGGTGATTGATCTGCCGACTTTTCATATACTTTATTGATGATGTTAGATAGTTGTTTTATCTCTCATTAAGAGTATTGTCTGTCTCAAGGTTTTATGTTCCCTCTTATTACCTTGGGATGTTCATCCATGATGTTGTGGATGGGTAGACTAGGTAGCAGGTAATAGGTAGTGGATCTTGATGAGGACGATGCTGCTGAGCGATGACGGGCTGGATGCTTACGTATTAGTTTCCTACTATACATACTTGTTGTTTCCACTTTTGTGTTTGATGTATGTTACTCCGAGTGAACTTGTAGTGTGGCTTTTTGTACAAATTCTGATGATGTAATCTATGTATACTTTCATGATGATATGAAAGTTTTAGATTATGTTCAATGGTGGTTTACTATTACCGCCTACTGTATATGTTCTATTATATTTTATCCTTGCGCTGTGAGTTATACAACAGGTTCCGCTCGTGTTATTCTACCTTGATGATCGTCCATAGCTGTTTGACACGTCTTTCAACGCGTTATTCCTCTTGTTTAATACAGGGATTATGGGCGATCATTACATTTTGTATCAGAGCTATGGTTAATCGATTTTAGCTAGAGTTCTTGGACGTAATGACGTATAAGAGACGTATTTGTAGATTTCTGATGGATGTATACTATATATTAGTGTACAGTATAGTAGCACTTGAAATCCATTGCATTTTTTCTTGTGTGTGGACTAATCATTCTATTTTTTAGATATAGAATGAGTCGTCGATCTTCGAGACATACTTCTAGGAGAAGACTATTCTTGGAGAGGGGGATGGTGGTATACATGATTACCCAGCTATGTTCGAGGCTATGATGGCAACGATCATGAAGAGGCTACCCGCTCGAGGAGAATCCGCGATAGATGTTAGTGTTCAAGCGTAGGTACCGAGGGTGGTTGATTTCATTAAGTTATGTAAGGATTTCACTAGTCTTGGTGGGAAATCGTTCAAACTGACAGAACTGACAGTGGAGATTCAAGGGTGGCTTGATACTTTTGTTTGAATATTTGGTGACTTGGTTATTGAGGATGCAACTAAGAGGTAGGTTGCATCAAGGCAGCTACATGGCAAAGCTATTGGATTGGTGGAACTTTGTCACTCTAAAAACTCTAGAGGATGAGATCACCTGGATTAGTTCCGAATCAAGTTTGAAACGAAGTTCATATGTACCACCCAAAAGTCAGCTCTATTTAAGAAGTTTGTTGAGCTAAAGAAGAATGGTCGACTAGTGTTGGATTACGTTTCTGAGTTCGAAGCCTTATCCAAGTATGCTCGCTCGTATATTAAGAACCCTTATCAGTAGAACGAGAAGTTTGTCATGGGCTTGGATACATATCTTGGGAAGCCGTTGGTTGATTATTTAGAGGTCCTTTATGAGAATCGTGGTGAAATCTTTGAGGCAAGAGAGTTTGTTTCCCAAAGATG
The DNA here is from genome assembly GCA_030737875.1 of Allium sativum. NCBI lineage: Eukaryota > Viridiplantae > Streptophyta > Magnoliopsida > Asparagales > Amaryllidaceae > Allium > Allium sativum. The sequence goes on from CM060920.1 coordinate 731,204,632, forward strand.
ACGTTGTTGTTGCAGTAAAAAAGATACCAAAGCCACAACAGGGTGGTAATGACAAAAAGAGGAAGCAACAAAAACAGAAAGGAAAGGTTGGCCAGAAGAAACCAAAAGCGAGGTGATTTACTACAACTGTCTGCATGAAGGTCATTTTTTCAAGGATTGTAAGAATCCGAAAGTCGAGAGGAAATGCTATAACTATGGAAAGCCTGAGCATAACAAGAAGGATTGTCCAGAACCGACAAAGGGTAAGAAAAAGTGAAGGCATATGCTTTAGAAGTCGTGCCATCTTCTTCGAGAGCTCCTACAGTGGAGGAGAAAGGGAATAGTGTTGTTGTTCAAGGTACGCTATCTATCGGGGGTGTTTCAGTTCGAGTGTTGTTTGACACTAGAGCATCGCATTCTTTCATTTGCAATGATCTTATGTGCCGCTTGGGTTTAGAACCCGAGATTTTTGATAGACCATTTGTTGTGACTAATCCAGTTAGGGGATCATCTAGTTTGTGTATGCTTTGTGGTGGTCTTGTGTTATCAATTCATGGTTGCTCTTTTGTGTGTGATTGCTTTGATTTGAACTTCCATAGGTTTGGGGATCATTTTGGATATAGACTGGCTCAAGAGGTATGCGGCTAAAGTGGATTGAGAGAAGCTCGAGGTGACAATCAAGAATGTGGAAGGGCGAAGGGTTGTGATTCATGTAAGCCCGAAGATGGTGTCTGTTATTGGCAAAAAATGTCGTAAACACCAAAGATTCCTAATTACTAGGAATTATAAATATGGTCGCATAGACAAAAACATATTATAGAACATAAACAATAAATAACACAAGAGATTTATAGTGGTTCGGCCTCAGCGAGGACCTACGTCCACTTTGAAGAGTCGGTTGGAATATTATTAATCACTTGGAAGAATTACAAGGTTGAGACTATCTCATGACATCTCATTACATTCACTTTTCATGATATATGATCTCATAATTATCATATATTGAATAATAAGGAAAAAGACAATTTTGTCCTTCTTCTTCCTCAAAGAGGAGATGCCATTAACGAAGCTTTATGGAGGTCTCTAAGCTCAAGAATTCTCCCCCTTGAAGTGTGAGGCCATGGGGTATTTATAGGAAGTGGTTAGGTAAGGGTTAGGTAGGAGTAGGTAGAAATGGGGACCATCTTCCAGAAATTCGAGCCTCCTGCAATTGGCCTTCGGAAATTCGCACCTGATTGAGGTGCGAAATTTTGCACCTGCCAGGTACGAAATTTCGCACCTGGTGGGTGCGAAATTTCGCACCCGGCTGGGTGCGAAGAGGATTTTGATGAGAGGATTTGTTAAGGCTAGTTGACTCCGTCGGAGTGGCATTGTGGCGGAGAAGGTGCGAGGTTCTGGCCGGCGAGATCTTTCTTCGGTCCTTGCCTCTGCACTTCCTGAGTTTTGCCCTTGGCCCTGGCTTCACGCGATGGGTTGAGTAGAGCGTGTCTTGAGTACTTTTGGTGACCGGACCAAAAGGCCGATTAACATTTGCCCCCCAAAGTATGTCTTGTCTGGACATCATGTGCTTTGGAATGAAAGTTGAGATGATAGTTGGGTTGCAGATTTATCCTATAAGTTATAGGAAAGGCATGTTAGTTAGCGGGCACGCTCGTTGGGGAATCGTGAGCGAGCCGCTGTTGGTTTGGTGTCGCACTCACATTGCTTAGTAGCCGCATAATGTCGTCGTCGCGCGTTTTAGGCGACTTGACACTTGCGGGGATGTGCGTACGCGGGCAATTTGATGATTGAGCATTTGGTGAGTATGCAAGTGGTCGTTGAGTCGCGATTGACTTGGTAGCCAATGCTTCAAAGATAAGTGGATGTAGCCGTATTTAGGTGTATGATCCCGAATTCCGAACTTGGAACGTTCGTTTGGGGCATACCGATCCCCTGATTGTAGTTACTTCCTTTCTCCTCTTCTCCAGATAGAAAATCATTGTAGGGCTTGGAGGATGCCAAAATACTTCTTTTGTACTTTGGTTGTTCGAGGTATTGTTAGGTTTTTGGGAGAAGGGAAGAGAGATGTGGAAAGTAAGAGGGCTTTCGGATCTGGTGCCCAAGAACGTGGAGCGGCGGATCTTGGGAAACAGGACTAGGAATTTGGATAAAGGTTGCCAAGCATGTGTGAATACGGGATTGGGCTTTGTGTCCCTAATGCTTATTAAATCTTTTACGCTCTTTAGGAGTTCGAATCTTGGTTAAGGAGATGACAACTAAGCCGACGCACAGGAGCATGAGACATAACTTCGCACTCCCACGAATTTTTCGAACCCTGTCTTTGATCTTGAGTTAGTAAACTTGAACCTTTGCATGGCACCATATGAGCGGACAATGATTAGTGATTTTTGGTCTCGCGACGTGGTCCTCAAGGAATGGACCTGCTTGGATTGTCAGCTTGAATGCTTGTGTAAGATATCGACACATAGTTAAGCGATTAGTCTTGGGATCCGATCATTAACCTAACGATGATGCGGTCGCATCTAAACTTAGGCGTTGCACTGGCGGTTGGTGATGGCCGTGCCGTTAGTTGTTGAGGCTAAAGGCTGCCACCATGTTTCGGAGCATTAGCTTTTTGTGGAGTCCGGGTAATGATGGAAGCCGAAAAGCCTCCAGGGCCTGAACTCTGGCTCCGGATTTCCTTCGTTGCAAGGTGAAGGTGCTCTAAAGATGGTGGTTCCCTAGGATGGTGTGAAGATGATGCCAGTGTAGAGACTTTAGGGGATTTGATCGGGTCATGAGATTACCAGGCCGGTGTGACAATATGTAGAGGGTTGCCCCAGGCCCGGGTACTTGCTAGATTCTTCTCAATGTTAGATACAAGCTAGAAGGCTCGGATCGTTGCTCAATGTTTCATGCCTGATCGGTAATTGAAGTTGAACTTAACACAATTGGTTGGCGAATGATTCTGAAAATGAACTTATTCGGACTGATTGCTCGGATATGTGCGCAAGTTGCGGGCATATGTTCGAGTCGTTAGTCTCCAACCTAATTATGTCGGGGTCGTTATCCGATTCGGAAAATGGTGCTGACGTTTACCGATAACTACTGCCATAGTTATCCAAACTAGGTGTCGTCACTGCGTTTCGATGCGTTTGTAGGTATGCATCGAGGGGTATGAGTTATCTTCATGTTGCGTTTAAGTATGAGTCTGCTGGCAGGGCGCCGAGACCTTGCAAACCCAATGAATCGGCCATGGAAACCCGAGAACTTGCACTGAAATATGGATTCTTTCATTTGCGTATTGAGAATTTATCTAAGTTCTCCAGTTCCTCAGGGAACTACGATCATATTGCTTCCTCTGCCCTTTGGTTCGGGCCTCTATGCCTGGTCTGCCCAGTACTACCGGGAGGTTAGAAGTTTCCGAGACCCAAGGTTTTGGGTTCGGGTCCTTCTCGTGGTGAGGTGTACGTTCCTCCTTAGAATGGTTGCCCCCACGGCTGTGGCGATGGAAATGCCAGCGCGAAGCTGGTGGAGAACCTCCTCAGGTCCTGTGATGAGTAAACCGGTGCGGAGATCGGTAGGAGACTGCCCCCACGCTCATGTACTTGCCCTTTGAGCGGAGGTGACTCCAGGCTTTGCCCCCGTACTTCCTCAAGCGTTCGGGTCCCAGTTGTAGTCATAATGGGAACAATCTGGAGAAGTAGGAGAACCCATGGCTTTGGGGTCCCATGTTTATTTGATCCTCCTTGGAGGAGGAGAAGTTGTGGCTGGTCAAAGTGCTCATGCAACGGGCATAGCTGGTGTAAGTGTGCGAACAATGCAAGCTATGGTGGTAGATTAGGAAGCCCGGCTGGTGGCAAATTTGGAGGAGCCGGAGGGGAAGAGGGACAGGATGAGGCTGCCATGCAAGACGCACGGGCAAAGGCTTGTCAGGATGCCGAGGAGAAATCTGCCACTGTGGTGGCGAAAAGGTAGGCCGATGTTAAGGCGGAGAAGGAGAGGGCCTGTGAGTAAGCTAGGAATAAGGAGAGCCGCCGGCGATGCCCGCTAGAAGAGGGCGAGAGGTCCCTTAGCACACTTTTAGCGGATGCCATTATGTGGATCCGGGCCAAGCACTTAGCTGATCGGAAGACTGCCAAAGATGCTGAGGAGAGAGCGGAGTTAGGCACCAAGAAGGCTTGGGGAGACACCTATGATGGATTGGTCCTTGCTTCTTGCATTGTCCCTAAGCTGTTGCCTTATGTTTCTCTCGGGGAGGCTATGATGATTAAAAGCGGCGAGGATGATGGCGGAAGGCGCGCATCGATGCCTCATGAATCCAGTACTCTTGTGTGGAGTAGAGGAGAAGGAAGCAGTTCTAGAAGGAAAGGGCCCGTCAATGGTGGTGACCTGCCGGTATCGAACCTGTATAGACGAAAGAAAAGAAAAGAAAAGGATGAGTAGCATTAGTAGCTATTAAAGGAATTAAAGATGCCTTGGGTTAAGTGAACCAATAGTATATGCGAGTGCGGTCCTCACTTTTGGTCCTTAATGACATGGTGTGGTATTCATGAATACCCTATCATCAGAGAGAAGAGATGTTAGACATGTAATCTGTTTAATGTGTGCGTGTGTGTGAAATGGAAAATGAATTAGTAAAGATCACATTTTATGTTAACTGTTCAGATGTTCCTCCCATGTTTTCGAGCGTCCCGTACTTGCATGGGCATACTTATCGTTACATTTAACAAAAAAGTGATTGTGAGTGTTGTGCCCCAGGCTGGTGATTCCAGGGGGTGTGATTGAGTGCCGCACTCTGGGTTGTAGTTCCAAAGAGGCGGAATTGAGTACCGCGCTCTGGGTTGTTGTTCCAGAGGGGTGAGACAGAGTACCGCGCTCTGGGTTGTTGTTCCAGAGGGGTGAGATAGAGCGCAGGCTTATAGTAAGTTATTCAGCTTAGGAAACCCATAGTTTGTGAAGCCCGGCTAGAGCACCTACTGTTTTTTCTTGGGTTGCCCGGGATTAAACTCAAGAGTAGCGGAGGCGTATGACGTCGCGTTATGCGGTCCATCCAGAGGGTGGCTCTCCCATCGTTTATCGGGTTTGAGCGTGTGACGACGTCGTTTATTAGCCGGAGAGAAACTTCGATCATCAGCTCGTAAGGTCCGATCATGGCCATGAGCTGCACCTAAGCCATTAGGGCTTTGGGGAAATGATTTAACGTCGGTCTCGGTGCTGTGCCAGGATTCGACAGGTACCCGTAGCCAGAGGAAGTGTACATCGCTCCCGGCTGTATGTTGGGCGGCCCCAAGTCGCGTGGGACTTGGGCGAACGATTCGAGTTAGAGGTTATTTATATTCAGTCGCGCCGCGGGCCAGCAACTCGAGTGGCGTGGCCGGCTCCCGTGCTCGGGGCGCCGGTCATTGCCAATGTGATTAGGCCGCGGGGTTGGTTCGCGGTTCAGACGGCGGTGCCGGCCCCAATGTTAGGGGCGGGTACGGCGGTCGGAAGTTTGAGTGCAAGCTGGTTGTTAGGATTAACCAAACATGTCATGCATGGAGCAAACATGGGAGGGAGACAGGAAACTGAACATCACTTCTACGGATATCTCTGGTAGTAGTAGCCTTTGCAATCCCTTGAATTGCAGTAAAGCAAAACATCGCTGAAAGGCCTGAATTGATTGTACACTAAGTTATGTAGAGTAGAGGTGAAGATGTTCGTTGTTCCATGCCCTTGGGAGTTCGGCTCCGTCCATGGTTGAGGGTGTGAAAGTTCCATTGCAGAGTGTAGGCCTTCCTATCGAGGGGTGAGGCCTGCTGGTGGAGGAAGGACCCGTTGTAAGACGAGGTTGCCGATGTTGAGGTCCTTATGGCGGACTCTGGAGTTGAAGTATCGGGGTACTCGTTGCTGATTAAAGCTTGGTCCAAGGGACCGGTTCCTAGGCCGGAGATGTTGATCTAGTGTAGTGCGCTCGTGTATATGAATTAGTCGTAATGGTTGACTATAGGTTGGACAAAAGCCGTTTGCAAGGCTTACAGCACTTGAGGCCTGATATCAACTAGATCGGCGCAAAAGGCGACCCGCGTGAGGCAAGCTGTGAGGCATGGATGCTTATTGTTGCCATAGTCCTGATGAGCCCAGGGGACGATCTTGTGGGATTAATTGTCAGTCGAAGTTATGTTTAGTGGGAATCTTTAATGAGCGTCGAGTGTCTCGGAGATCTCATGCGGATGCTGTAGAACCGACAATATCCTGTAGAATCCCTTGGTGCACTCGTCAGACGTTTAGGTTCTGGCCTTTTGCATGGTTGGGGATTGCAGGCTGCGAGATGGATTTTCTCGGGGCTTTCCCTGAAAGCAGTATAGTTGCGGAAAGAAGGAAGTCGAAGGCGCTTCCCTTTATTGTTGCGACTACCTTTGACGCTGCCGGTGTGAGCAAGATTGTGCTGGGTGGTGGAATCGGAGTTGTTGGAGTTTTGGGCGTCATCATGAGGTAGGATGTTGAGGGTAGGAGCTTGATTCCTTTATGCTAGATTTTGGCATAGGAAGTAGTCGGCATTCGTGTGGAAGATCTTCTGAATCCTTGATTGTTTTTGATCGGTCCATGCCCCAAGTTTGGAACAAGGTGGCATGCCCTTTGTAAGCTAGACGAGCATGACTCGAGGAGTGGGTTCCTCGACAAAGGCGGTGTTGTATTTTGCGAGGTGGCCTTCAAGAGTTCACAGATGCCTTGGTAATCGTTCGAGACTAAGAAGATGTCTCTGGGTATCACGACGTGCTTCCTGGATTGCGGGACCATTCTTTTGGCGGTTTAGTTGAGAGTTGAGATAGTTCACGGTGGAGTTGAGGGAACCATAATAGAGCCGTCTTGGATAAGGACGGGGAACTACTTGCATTTATGGCGTCGGTGACGCGTAATGAACCCATATGCCACTTGTGGTGGCTAATAAAACTTCGAGAATCATGGCTTCTTTAAGTATGGGGCAAGCATCGGCATGTCGGAGTGCTGGCGCCACTGGTGCCATTTGGTATTATGGCTAGCCGAAGTGAATGGGCTACGCCTCGTACTACTTTCGCAGACGTCGTGGGCGTGCCCCCGCGATTTCCTTACAATCCCACGGATCGTGTCGGCGACAAACGGAGGTTGGGCTCCTGCTGCATTATAGAGGTCGTGATCTAGTCCAGGACTTTGGAGCCTAACGCACCTTCTTGGCGGAAGGTCTTTAGCACTCAGTGAGTCTCTAACTTCGGTTGCATGACGTAGTGGAAGTCGGTTGAAGTGAACTTGAGCCCAATTGGATGCTGGAAGCGTAGGCGATAAGTATGGACTCATAGCAGCCTGAGTCCGCCTAGTGAAGGCTTGAGCGTCAAAGCCGGGGACGGCCGGGATGACGCGTTCCATTTCTCGCTGTGACCCTAATATTGCCGAGGTTAGAGGTCAGTTCATGGAATGCCATATGTGGTGTGTTAGAGTGTCAGGGCTACTCAGCTTTGCATGCGATCCTAGTGAATGGATAATTCCTGGAGTGTACCGATGGATGACACCTGCGATCTCTGGCCCATTTTCAATAGCAAGCAATTGATTTCGATTGCCCATAGTGGCATTGGTGCCCCTAGTGCTTACGTCCAAGTTGGGAATCAGCTGATTAAGAGGAAAGTCTTATTGGATTCCAACTGGAGGGGCCACATCGACCGTAATTCTGACTCATGAAACCATGGGACGAGTACCATCCAAAGCTGCACGCGTTGGTGCTTGAGCAACATTTCCAACTGTAAAGCCTGACCAATCGAAGCGCATCGAGCTGGAGCGATGTCGGGATTAGGGGTGCCCCCGAGTGTGGCGGGACCGGCACCATTTCGAGGAGTGACGTCGGCTAGTCGGTTAGTTTGTGGGGCTGCCCCCAAGTCCTGGGTCGATGGTGGAGGAGCATCGGTACTTGCCTCTGTAATATATGCTTGGCCAGTCGGAACTAAAGTGCTTCTTATCTGGCGAGGAAGGTATTAAAATATTCCTCCTACCGCTCGAGTCAAGCTTTCAAATTGGTGGCATAATTCTTGATTATTCTTTTGATGCTCCCCTCGAGTGACGTAATTTGTAACAGCCCGCACCTCCGTTCACGCAAGATATTGTCCCCAACTTAGCCACCGTATAGGTGTGGGGTATTGTTCCTCAAAATGCCTCGGCTAAGTTTCGAGTTTTGCCAACACATGGCGTTGCCACATAGGCTGAGCCAACCTCTCTACTAACACCGATATTGTCCCTACTTTGCCACCTCTCATGTGTAGGGTTTTCCATCCACTAGGCCTCAGAGTTAGTAAGAGATGCGCTTCTACTATATAAGTACCCACTTCACACAAGCTTCTACGATGTAGGACTTAGGGGTGTTACATTCTCACCTCCTACAGAGCCCAACATCCCCGTTGGCTCACAAACACCTCACCCAGGCGCTGTGGTCCACACAAGAGCCACAATTCCGACTGGGTGTTGGCTCTGATACCACTGAGACAGCCCGCACCTCCGTTCACGCAAGATATTGTCCCCAACTTAGCCACTGTATAGGTGTGGGGTATTGTTCCTCAAAAGGCCTCGGCTAAGTTTTGAGTTTTGCCAACACATGGCGTTGCCACATAGGCTGAGCCAGCCTCTCTACTAACACCGATTTGTCCCTACTTTTCCACCTCTCAGGTGTAGGGTTTTCCATCCACTAGGCCTCGGCGTTAGTAAGAGATGCGCTTCTACTATATAAGTACCCACTTCACACAAGCTTCTACGATGTGGGACTTAGGGGTGTTACATAATTCGATGGAGATCTGGTTTTGGTATAGCTGTCGAGTTTGGGCGAGCTGGTGTGCACCCGGATTCGGAGGTACTTTGGTCTGACGAGTTGCTGGAAGAGCGGGACTTTGGTTGCGAGCGGCGACAATTGGGCTCTTCCGAGTAGAAGGTTGGTTACACAAACCCGGTTTGTTACCGTGTTCCTTGGCCGTAAGTGATGATTGTTTGATCATCATTTCCTTTCTGTTATTATTGCTGTCGCCATGCGAATGTAGGAGTGGATGGCGATGTTTTTAATGAGGCTGAATCTCCTTCCTCGCCGTGGGCCATTAGCTCCGAAAGAGGACATTTCTGATGCGGTATGCCGCTAGCGGGCGCGGTTCTAAGCAAGATGATGTAATTTTTTTTGAAGTTGGTGCATAAGGTTGATGTTGATTTTCAATGCCTAGCGCGAGAGCTGCATTCTCATATTTCTTATTAAGCGTGTGAATCTGTGCTTGAGCCGCAGGAGCTTCGGGGTCCACAAGTGGAAGGAAATCCGTTTCAAGTGGGTCCTCCGCCACTCGGGGCGGGTGAGAGGTACCAGTGTCAATTGCGGCCAATATTAGGTTTTGCCGGAATTCCGCTTAGTGCCGGCGAGAGTCATGATGCTTTTTGGACGTACTGCTTAAGGCGCTTCTCGCGGACAAGCCTTTCGATTACATCTATGGCAATTATTGGTATTATGCCCGTACATGCCATGGTACCGACAGTACTTGTCGGTCTTCTTCTCATGATTAGTGGACTCCCTGTTGTATGGTTTCTTGTATTGAAGCTTGTTGCACGTTTGTCGGTAGATTGTTTCCTAGTCTTCATTCAACGGGGTGTAGGTCTTGTATGTCCGGTGAGAGCTGGGCTTTTTGGGTTCCGTAGAAACTTAGCCGTTGTTGCGGCCGCCTTACCTACTGCTATTTGGTCTTTGTTTGTAGGTGCCTGTCCCCGTGTCCTTATCAAAGAGCTTTACTATCTGTTTCCCTTTGACGTTGTCATTTATGGCACCCGCATGTGGATTTTTGGGGAGACCGGCCGTGGGGAGTCGGTTTCGTCTCGCCTCTTCTTGACATAAGTATTGCATTGCCTTTTCATGGAAAGCGTCGAGGCTTTTTGGCTGCTTCCGATCGATCCACGCCCCGAATTCGGAAGTAGGGATGACACCTCTGGCTAATTTAACAGAGCACGGTGCAAGGATCTGGATCCTTGACCCCTGCGAGCGTGACATTGAACCGGGAGAGGTAGCTTTTGAGCGAATCGGCGGGTCCTTGGCATAGGTTATACAAGGTGAGGGCATTCTTCGGAGTCGGGATGTGCACACTGAATTGCTTGACCAATTCTGCTGCTAATTGGCTGAAGTTGTTAATGGAATCGAGTGGGAGGCGGGAGAACCATAACAAAGCAGTTCCTGATAAGAAGACTGGGGAGCACTTGCATTTGACCGGATCATTGCCCCGGTTCGAGTCCATTTGCCATTCATATTGATTTAAGAAGGTACAGGGGTCGGTTGTGCCATCATAGAGCGGCATCTGTGGCATGCTGAAACGACGTGGCCATTCAGCTTCATTTACCCTCCTGGTGAAGGGGTTGCGCCTAATGTGCGCTTCCCATGAATCATGCATGTTTCCTTGCCTCTCATTCATGATCCTTTGGACCATGTCGGGAAGGTATGTTGGATGGGGATCCACCATCGGGACCCATGAGTTTTGGCGAGGTTCCGGGGTCCTATTGCAAGGGTGTTTCCTATGATGGACGTCTGGATTGTCTTCCTCCATATCCTCGACATCTATAAGCGGACCTTGACGAAGAGAGTATTGATGTGGATCCTGTTCTGGAAGATCGCAGGACAATGGAATAGCGGGCCCATCATCCTGATTAGCGGTCATCGGGTTGTGTCGAGGAAGAGGTTGGTTCGTAGGATCAGGTCCGTCATTGATAATCAAGCGAGAGCGGTCTCGGTACTGTGCTCCCTCGCTATATGTGACTGTAGTTCGGTCGCCATTGTCATTGTCGTGACCATCGCCGTTGCCGTTATCGAGGGCGTTGGTACGAGCGGCGATGTCGTTACCGAGACTTAACTACCTTCTTTGACATGGACCCCTTGACTCCGAAGAGGAAGTTTCCGAGACCGTTGGTCGAGGTCGAGTGTTGTTCTAAGCTAGTTGAAGTCGATCGACGATGCGCTGACTTTCTTGAAGTTGTCGCATAAGGTCGATGTTATTCCTTAATGCTGGGTTGAGCTCGACATTCGTGTTCTCATATTTTTCATTAAGTGCGTGGATTTGAGCTTGTGTTGCAAGCGCTTTGGGGTCCACAGTAGGAGGGACGATTTTGTTAGTGGCCGAGCCTCCTAGTCCTTGTGATTGATCTTCCTTGCTGGGCGAGAGTGGTCGAGGAGTTGCCGATGTTATAGCGTAGCCGAGTGAGGTGGAGTCGAGGCCGAGTGAGACGAAGTCGAGGCCGAGAGAGGCGGTATATAGAGTTGAGGAATCCAAAGTAGTGGAGCTGAGGCACGAGGCCGAGGCGAGGGACTTCCGAACCTCTTGGGGCTCGAGGGTACGAACCCCGTGGAGTTTGAGTTTCGAACCCCGTGGGGGTTCAAGTTTTCGAGCCTCGTAGGGTTCGAGTTTTGAACCTAGCGGGGTTCGAGCTTCGAAGCCCATGAGGTGCGAGTTTCGAACCCCGTGGGAGGCTCGAGGTTGAGGCGAGAGGTTCGAGGCTCGAGGTCTAGGCGAGAGCTTCGGGGCTCGAAGTTGAGGTTGTTGGGATGTCCCGTCCTTGACTGTGGCTAAAGAGCCGATCTTTGCGTTATTTGGTCGCTTTTCCATCGTGAGCGGACTCGACAGCAGGTTTAGCAAGGAACCTTAAGCTCGTCCGGGGTCGGGACGACAAGTTGTGACAAAGGCGCAAAATCTGAGTTTTCTCAGTGAAAGCACCAAATGTTAATGGCAAAAAATGTCGTAAAAATCAAAGATCCCTAATTACTAGGAATTATAAATATGGTCGCATAGACAAGAACATATTATAGAACATAAACAGTAAATAACACAAGAGATTTATAGTGGTTTGGCCTCAGTGAGGGCCTACGTCCACTTTGAAGAGTCGGTTGGAATATTATTAATCACTTGGAAGAATTACAAGGTTGAGACTATCTCATGACATCTCATTACATTCACTTTTCATGATATACGATCTCATAATTATCATATATTGAATAATAAGGAAAAAGAAAATTTTGTCCTTCTTCTTCCTCAAAGAGGAGATGCCATTAATGAAGCTTTATGGAGGTCTCTAAGCTCAAGAATTCCCCCCTTGAAGTGTGAGGCCATGGGGTATTTATAGTAAGTGGTTATGTAAGGGTTAGTTTAGAGTAGGTAGAAATGGGGACCATCTTCCAGAAATTCGCGCCTCCTGCAATTGGCCTTCGGAAATTCGCACCTGGGTGAGGTGCGAAATTTCGCACCTGATAGGTGCGAAATTTCGCACTTGCCAGGTACGAAATTTCGCACCTGGTGGGTGCAAAATTTCGCACCCGGCTGGGTGCGAAGAGGATTTTGGTGAGAGGATTTGTTAAGGCTAGTTGACTCCATCGGCGCGGCGTTGTGGCGGCAAAGGTGCGAGGTTCTTGCCGGCGGGATCTTTCTTTGGCCCTTGGCTCTGCACTTTCTGAGTTTTGCCCTTGGCCCTGGCTTCACGCGATGGGTTGAGTAGAGCGTGTCTTGAGTACTTTTGATGACTGGACCAAAAGGCCGGTTAACAGTGTCTTCGTAAACTTTTTGTATTCGCTTGTGATTCCATGGGAAGATTTTTCATTTGTGTCGATCGATAGTGAGTTTGATGATGTCTTTGAGGCGGTCAAAAGTTTGTCGGCACATCGCGAGATTGAGTTCACGATCGATTTGGTCGAAGGTTCTAGACCTATCGTTATGCCCCTTAGGTGGATGACACCTAGAGAACAACGAGAGTTAGAGGTGCAAGTACATGACCTTTGAGTAAAGGATTCATTTAGAGAAGCGTGTCCAAATGGGGTGCACCAGTTGTGTTTGCAACCCAGGCTGATGGATCTTTGAGATTGTTTGTGGATTATCGTGAGCTTAACAAGTTGACCAAGAAGAACAAGTATCCATTGCCAAGAATAGATGACTTGTTTGATCAGCTTCACTATATCAAGGTGTTCTCCCAGATGGATTTGGCAACAGGATTTCACCAGTTGAGAGTGGAGAAGGATAGTGTGCCAAAGATATCTTTTCGAACAGCATCCGGTTACTTTAAGTGGCAGGTGATGCCATTTGGATTGACTAACACACTAGCGTATTTCATGGATCTTATGAATAGGGTTTCCAGAGATCAGTTGAACAAGTTCAGTTCGCGGACTATACTCTGGTTTACTTCTGCAATGAGGAAGATCATAAGAAGCACTTGCGAGTTGTTTTTGAAATCTTACGAAAAACATCAGCAGAGGGTTAAGTTTTCAAAGTGCCACTTCTGGAAGAGTGAAGTGAGGTTCTTAGGCCGTGTAGTTTCTGGAAACGGAGTAGTGGTGGATCCTGCTATTGTGGCAGCAATTCAGGACTGGGACAAACTTAAGAATACGACGGCCGTTAGGAGTTTGCTTGGATTAGCGGGATATTATTGTTTGTTTATCAAGGATTTCTCCAAGATAGCTGCACCATTAAAAGGACTGACGAAGAAGAATCAAGTGTTCAGATGGGATGCGAAGTATGAGCAAGCTATCAGAATCCTGAAGGAGAGACCGACGACTGCTCCTATTTTGACTATTCCAGAGTGGGAATGAGGATATGGTGCACTACAATAAAAGGGGATTTTATATCACTAACGTTTAGCGTTTTCTCATATTACATTTAGTCCACTCTCCAGGACAAGATTTCAACGCTATTTGAATACGTAAATTTATCGTATAACGCTATTCCGCGAAACACAAGCAGGAAACTAAATTTGTGCGGGAACCAGGGGACTAAAAAAAATATGTGCTTTGTTGCTTCTGCCTCCAGAAACTATTCTTCTTCTCACTTTATTGCCTCCAGAAAACATTAGCCGACGTTATCCACCTCGCCGAAAACATTAACTCCACGAAGTCAACTCTACCCGCTATTTTCAGTTGTCGATCAATGTTGCAATCTCTTTTCTCACACAGTTGATTCTAATCCCACAATCTAGACCAACAACTCCAGTTTGAAAACTCCATGAGAGGTATTATTATATTTTTTTCATATAAATTTAATTATCATACTGCGTGAACAACTTGTTTTCTACAATTGTTCTTCTATTATATATATCAATGCTTCTGACATTAATTGCTCTATCATAGTCTATCTATGCTTCATTACAGGATATGCACATGTATTATATATTTATACTTTAGAAATAATATGTAAGTTGTGTTGTATTTGTTTAAATTATTTATGGTTTCTTATTTTATTTGTTGTACTATTATATATGAAATAACAGGTAATTTAAAAATGAAAATTTAAGAAAATACAAATGACTAAAAACAAAGTAATCTGTGACTAATCACTCAACCATGCAGCTATTATAATCATGTATCCACAAAACAATATTTGCTACAGATATTATGTCACTCAAGGCAACGTCGTTCCTCTGCAAAGTCCACACACATGCTTTAAGCTAGACTACTTCAATTTATATAGTACTCTTGAAGTTTAATTAGATATATGTGTTTTGCTATGGATAACTATATTCATTTATCTTCATGGTATAATAAGGAGAAATGTTTTAATCTCTATTTCAAACTTGCTTGATTGAAAACTATGGGTTAGCTGATTGAATTTTGTCAAATTTATTATTATTTTAAACATGAACTGTAGTATTATACATTGAAAAATATTTATTTATTTATTTTTGATAGGATTGATTTCTTTTACATTGAGTTTTCACATATTTTACCTATACAATTAAACAGTGGGAAACATTTTTCACTTATTTTGTTGTTACCTTTGCTAAGATTGATGTTCCATAGGCAAAAAATTGAATATTGACTATCCAACCATAGGTTTACTCATTCAGTCCATTTGTTGACTCAAGGACAATTTTGGTATATTTTTGGTGGGATTTCTCATTGCCTAAGTATGTCTAAACTAGTTCATTTTGTTCTAAGTTATAAGTATAACCCTACTAAATCTTTTAGCAAATAATTGCATAAAGCATTTGATGTATATTAGAACAATTTATTCGGTATGGGCGTTCCTTAAAGGTTGTATGTCTTTACCTTAAGGATACTGGGAAAAATTCAGAATAACAAGATGTTCTATATTGATTTGTCTTGTAAAATGCAATTCTCTTTTATATAACAAGGTGTTGAATGTTTGTAATGCATTCATGTTAATTGAAGTTAATTATTCGTCAGTTTAAACATACTATTTTTAGCATCAATAATACTTATAACGAATGTTTGCATTTATGTTAACTGAAATTACTTTGCAGTTTGAAATTATTGTTCTTGTGTTGAGAATAACTATATTAAATGTTTCCTTGACTGTGTGTACAATCAAATAAACTAGATGGAAATCACATTAGCTAGTCTTGTATTGTCATAGTGTGTAGTATTGTAAAGATCAATGAAAAAACGTAATAGTTTATTTTTCTGACTCATATTCACTTTGTATCAAAGTCCCACTTTCATTTATCAGTTGACTGATCTTGCTTTGGTTTCTCTTTTGGACATCTGAACAAAAAAAAAATTAAACTTTTGATTTTGTCGAAGCCTTTATGCATGTGTACTTAGTTTGCAAACTAACTCTACTTCTTTTGGAACAATTGTTCATGTTCAGGTTCTAAACTATCCTTATGTATGATACAAGGTTGTGATCTATGTTGTCAAACGTCCGTTTAACTGACCTTGCTTTTGCTCCACTCCTTGAGTTTTCTTTTAACATGTTGAAGGTTTTTAATAAATGTAAATAGTGCATTGCCTTTGTGAAATATGCTTCACGAATGTTATACGAGAGTAGTTTTCCATTCTAATTCATGCATTGTTGTATTTGAATTTGTTTCTTTTTATTTCATTTATTCAAATTTTCCAAAGAGTTCACTGTTGATTTTTTTTTTAAAATCAATTATGCTTCCGATCGTAGTTTCTACCATCTCTCAACCTATAATATGCAAAATTCTTGAAGAGTAGCTGATATTCAGTGAAGAGCTCATCATTTTTGAATTTTATTCATGCTACTTCAGCATCCAACAACCTCTACACTTTATGGGTACACAATAAAGATCCTTAATTATGCTTGCTTATGAACAGGCTTGAATACATGCTTGCATGAACAGACTTTGAGGGTGATGCTTGCTTGAATATGAGCAAAGGTGAATAGCTTGCTTGAAGATAGAATATCATGCTTGGTTGATGATGCTTGGTGCTATGTGGCACTTGAAGTAGAGAAACTAATCGGTGCACACGTTGGAAAAGTTGAAGCAATTGGTGCATTGAAGCTTGAAAATGGCCTGAAGCATGTGGTTGCAAGCTGAGTAAGTGTATTGAAAGAGGAAAGTATTCATGATATCATTATTTAGTCAAATAGATTTTAGTATATGATACAGACATAGATATTTACTGATATTTCTGTTTTTTTGGTAATCAAATATCTTAATATAAAACAAATCATCAAATAAGAATTTTACACTAATTTTTTTTGGAAAAGAAGTTTCGTAATCATGTAGAAGGTAAGAACAAAATCAAGAAGCTTTAAGTTCAACTAACGCAGAAATGATAATGAATAAGAAATCGAGAACTTAGCTTTTTCAGTTATAATCAAAACTTCCAAAAGAAGAGTTTTTTCAATGTCATTCTCTGAGCTGCTTCCTTGGTAATAATTCTCTCATTGGCTTTAGTCTTGGCCTGGGACTTGGATCCCATGATACCACCTCCCCACTTATTGCATAACTCATCAAATTTGTCATTGAAGTTCGCCTTAATGGGTTTAAAGTCCAATCGAATTCCAATTTTTCTTCATTTTTGGTCCTGGTCAAGCATAATACTGATGTAGTTTCCTTATGAACAACAGATCTCAAGCATGCTTTTACCTTAATGATGCAGTAAGGGATTTCCATCTTGCGGCAGAGAGCAGGGAGCCAAACGACTAACTCGATTGGTTCAACATCATCTGCAATCACCACATGTTTAGCTTTGTTCTGCTCAATGAGATAAGTGACATGACAAAGCCCATATTTAACAACAGTTTTTTTTGAAAAGCTTTCTATCTAAAAAATGATCAAATCAACGTAGAGAGTGCTTGGTTTTTTTATATTTGGAAACTTTACCATGGTCCAATTTTACCTTAGGTCAATCAATAAACACAAATTTATCCATGAAATATATGAAATTGATATCTCAAAGTAAATGTAAAGGATAAATATATTCACACAGCCTCATACTTTTAATATGATAACAGTTTCACAAATTATTATGAAATTAATAATTGAAATTAGCTTCATAAATTGCGACAAGTCATTATCTCCTATTTTATGGATCAAATGCTTATATTGCATTACTTCGTTACAAATGTTTATTTCTCATTTGCATTTAATGGATTTTTGGAAATATGGAATCAGTATTATTTATGTACGAAATAAACCATAATGGCGTTAACATTACTATGTGACAATGATATTTTGATATGATTTTATGGTTTTATCTATGCTTGTGCGGATATATTTGATACCTAGTGAAACAATGCAGACTTGCAAATAAGGTCATGGTGTGTTGTATATTTGGTAAGTTATTGGTTGCTTGGCTTGGTTAATTTTCATAATGTAATGTGTTGGAGATGTGGCAAAGTTGTAAAATGGCGATCAAGTTAATCTTTCACTGCTAAAGACGTGCATAATAAAGAAATTTTATACATAATTGTGAGATGTTAAGATAATATCCATACAATTATGAGCTACAGGGAAACTTATTGGAAAATTACTGAAAATTATAAGGTTGAAATTATTGTTGTTATATTTTCTTCATGGCTACCAACAAGATTATGTTTGACAGGTATGTCATTCAAACAAAAATTCAACACAAAAGGGTGTAACATGTGAAAGAGTAAATAGTTCTCATACTTTCAACCTTGATGGTTTCTTAAAATTCATTACACATAATATAAAAGATAATCCTTACTATGTGCATCTTCATACATCAACTCATAAAAATCCTAAACAATATTATTCTTACAAATAACAATCTTTCGATACGATACACATGGGAAAATAAGTTATTGAAAAATATATAGAAATAATTATATACATATATAAAAAAAGATCGAATTAAGATAGGACCTGGTTGCTTAGAAAGCAAACCTTAAGAATTGGGCCTGAATAGTCAATGTTTAAAAAACTTAACTCTAATAAATTTATAGAGATTGCCAATGTTTTAATTATAGATTTATATACAAAACATAAAATTAAATTGTTCTTAAGGTTCATACAATGAACACAAAATGGACGTGAGAGTGTAAAAAGCCAATTTAGAATTCTCTAACAGTGAGAGATCTACTAGTTTTAGTTACTTTACAGTTCAAGTGGTTGATCATTGAACTAGAGGATATGAAAGTGATCAACATTATTAATTGGTATGAGAGTAAAAATATGATAATGGCCTTAAATTATTATGAAATTAGTTAGGGCACAGGTTAAACTGGTTAGCCCATCTAATTTTGTTGTTTCTAGTTTTTTACAAGTCTTGCTAAATTATGAAAAATATAAAATCCTTACTAGAAATCTCCATTTACCTATACCTTCACATCTAAAACCTATAGCTGTTGAGATAAGCTATTCCATTTTCATATCCATAGTTAATCACTATAAGTCTATGTAGAATTGCCAATTTCAATTCAATAAAAACAAATCAAGCATTTTCCTAGTATTGGTTTTATATTCAGGTCTTTATCTCTGCAATAACATATAATAATGGTATTGCCCACATTCAAATGTTATAGCAACATGAGTCTGTGATCTTGGTGTCATCCCACTTGATTTGTTCTTTCTAATAACAAATTACGATAATTTCTTTGTCATTTATTGTGGTATTTTCCTTTAAAAAGTGTTAATGTTAGCAATAAATTTCTGTAGTTTTGGTAGCTCCATTAATTCTCTTGGAATTGCCTTGAAATTTCTTGATTTCTCACAGATCTCCATTCTGCGCCTCTTCACATTTATACAGCATGTAATGATATACTCAGGCATTCGTTTCTAATGTAATATTGACGCAGGATGATACTGCAATTCGTATATCCAGTCCAGCAGCTTTACTTTAATCTATAGTGCCAATCGAATCATAAGGTATGTAAGAAAACCTTGAACTTTTCCTTAATCGAATCACAAATGCATGCTGATTGAATTGATTGGTATTTAGCTCATATTATTGGAATTGTTTGAAATTTTGAATGTATTGCTTTTAATTCAAAATGTGTGTGCCTTGGTATATGTTTTGAAACGCATTTGTTAGACACATGCAAAAGCTAAATTCAAAAGAAATGAATTTTACTCCTTTTTTAATTATAAGTTTGCTCATTGTTGAAAACCAAAACTGAGTATGCATCTTTATTTACAATTACGGCTCTCTTTTAACACTGTAGCAGCCTGCTATTGAAATAGGACGTAGCAACGGCTGCCTGCTGGTAGCGTCAAAAGCCTGTTGTTGCTGCTGATAGAAGTAGATATTTTTTTTACAAGTAAAATTCAACTATTGACTTTTTTAATTTTTACATAATTCATAGTTCACATCTAGGGAAATTTAGTTATGTGATATACTATAGTCGCACATATTTTACCCTGGTTTTCTAGCATTGAACAAGCTACATTAAATGAAATAGACTAATTTGTATGAATGTGGTGATATTACCAATAAGTTAGTAAAGGTATGAACGTATTTTGCTGCCAAAGTTAACATTCAAGTGATGCACATATTGGATATCCTATATTGTAAAAGACATGCTAATTAAATAGGTAGGTAGGTACTTTAATGTTGATAACCAATTCGCAAACGTGTCACTAGCTAAAGATGCAAAGATAACAATGAGATTCACAACTTCAGTATAATATGAACATTTTATTGGTAGTTTGTACTAGTGGGCAGAAAATGCACCAGCTTCAGTATAGTTTTTCTACTATGAACCATGTAATTTTTTTATAGATTACGATAATTACCGTAATTTGACTCTGTAACTTACTGTTTGTTAAGAAGTGTTTACTTAAAGGTGGAGTTAACTGGAGTCGATAGAGTTAATTGAGGTCAGTGGTTAATCCGAGATTTATACGGAGACTTTTAATGTTGATATTATGTATCATTATAGGGTTTTTTATTTGGTGCGTGTTTCTTTCAAAAATATCAAAATTGGGTTTCTATAAGAACCTTGAACATGCAGGTGGATGCGCAAATTGTGGCATACTGATCTTTGCAAATTCATACTGGCTAATACAAAAGAAAGCTATTGTGGAAATTGGATTGTGTTGTTTGTATCTTGGCTTCTCTGTTCTTGCAGCAGAAGTTGGAGTTGCTTTCACGGTATGGATTATTACTGTGTTGATGAAAAAGAGTGATGGATATCAATTTCAGCTAATGGGGATGAAAGATAAAAGGATAAAGGCAATATATGAAACTCCGAATAGCAGTCAAGTTTCAGTTTTTTTTAATCGTTCTTCATTCTTTGTTCTATTTTACTACTACTGTTATGAAATAGAATGAAAATGGGTTGCTAAGATCACATGATAAAGTGAAATTTAAGCAAAATAACTAATTATCAAGATAACATTTACATGCACAGCTCATGCATTTAATGCTTTTAAATTCATTTCTCTTCAGATTTGAAAAACTTATTCACAAAATTGTGCTTAACATGCATATCTGTCATTTAATGCATTGGGAAATTAAAACTGAGGAATTGATTTAGCTACGGATTTGTTTGCGCGTAAGTTACAGCAATGGTATTCTATTCTAAAAAGCTTTGGACCGTTGGACGTGAGCATTTCCATATAGACATCTTACAATTTGAATATATTTCAATAACTCTTAAATAATATACACTAACAAACGATACGTCTTGGATGATATGGGACTAATATCTCAACATAATAACAACGTTGACTTTTTAGAATAATAAGAATGGTCTAAAGAGTGATAATTAAGGGGATTTGTTGCTAATTCCCCTGCTGTTAATAAATTTTGTTTGGTACCAGTGCGCATTAAGCATCTGAATTTTTCTCGCATTTCATCCAGACATATGAATAGCAGATTTCCAAATCCATTGCGAACATAATATATTAAAAAAAACCAAAATGAAAATCAGAATTCGTTAATTCTTCGAACATAATTTCACTCAGCATTCAATCACAATCACCATTCAAACTGCAGTAAATCGACAGATAAAAAAGAGAGTGGAGAATTTGGAGATGGAAAATTTACAAATTATCATGTATCAAATCGAAATGCGTGAGAAAAAAAATAGGTAGGGAAACCATATGTAAAAAAAACTAAATAAACAAAAGATGCCAATAATGTATTACTCACTACAGCCAATGATCCAAAGTAAAATCACTTGGTAACATCACTTTGCACAATCGATGCCGTTTCGACATACCAACCAGGATAACCGTATGTACAATACAATTATGTTATCTGCAGATTGTTGAGTTGATAAAATTGCTACTATCATAACATGCATAAATGCGCAAGATGTTGGCCTTTTTATTTTCCAGTGAATGGACTAGAAAATATAGTTGGAAATTTCTCTCAGCTTAATTCGTGGAGGGGGGATACATGTCTTCCTTCAAACACAAAGTGGGACTGGCTAAAATGCAATAGGCTAATTCTAATCGTACACCACAAATTTCTATACATATACCAAAATGTATAATAAAGTACTACACGCCAAAAATTACTTTGTATACACCGTGTCTTTTACTAAATATAGAAATTCATTATCCTAAATATAGAAATTCATTATCCTAAATTGACTAAAATTTAACTAAATGAACTTTAGTTCTTGCGATTATAATGTTGCATTTTAATTTTTTTCAAAACTTTCTCAATTTCAAAAGTATTTCTCAAATTTTAGAAAAAAAAATCAATACATTTAAATTTCAATAATTATTTGTTAATCTGGTCTTAATTGAAATTTCAAGTTCCATAGTGAAATAATCCATCAACATTTGAATTAAGTACCTAGTTTACAAAAAAATTTATTATTCATGAGGTTAATTTTTATTTATTACATGCAAAATTCTAAAATAAGTAACTAGGAGGAAAGGGCAATTTAGTAATAGATTTTCACAAAAAAAATGGTGTGTGTTAAGTAATATGTGGTGTATGAATAGAATTTGCCAATGCAATATCGTTGGCATCCCAAGGGTTATATTATTGTTAGTTTCTACTGTTAATTTTCATTTTTTTCTGAATAAACTACTAATTAACTTTTGGCCTGATTACTATAATGTAATGCAGAAACCTTTCCAATTATAACTTGAAAGGTTCCATCCCAGATTTCAGTCAGATGCAAGCACTTGAAATCATGTTAGAAAATCGCGCCAGGCTTAATCAATTTGTTTTGACACTAAGGAGGTTTTTGTAACAAAATATATTGTTTTTTTTATGTTTAAAAATCTGAACCATAATTAGCTGAATGGAAAAGTTCCCGCCTACTTTGGAACGCTGCCAAATCTAACACTTCTGTGAGCACTAGTCTAAATAGCATTGCTTTATCACTTTCTGCAGTGCTATTAAATCAAATATGCATGATTTCATATATAGGATTCTCTCTTTTAACAATCTTGATACAAGAGATATGTCACCACGAATGTCACAGCTACATATGAGTAAGATACCATCCTTACCCGATTTTAAAATTGAAAATTTTAACAAAGTAACTGATGTAATGACTCCATTTTGAAGTTTGGTGAACAATCAGAATTATCAGTATAATGGAGATAACTACTATGCATATGGCAATGGCTACTGAAACATTTACAAGTACTTTCTTTTCTTTCTTCTAATGATTCCTCTGTCAATCGCAGTATGGTGGTTTTTCTTTAGAAAACATATATATGAAGAGACCACAGTAGTAACTCAACCAATGCACATTTACGAAGAGACCACATTAGTAACTCAACCATTATACTAAATAGTAAGATGTCTATATGTAATGGAAACAAATTGTCGTACCAGTTTAGATATTGAAATATATTCAAATTTTCCAGATTAAACTAATTGATCAATACGTTTAAAAATTTAATGCACATCTCAAATGCTTGATCATGTAAAAAATGTTTTTTGGTAAAACGTTTGAAATTCATTTTGCTTGGATTGATCAATTTTGGGAAACTTGTGCACTCCAAATTTTTGGCGTTGAATATTATACATACGATGTTGATATGATAGCTGATTGAGTAAAATGCAAATTAAGCGAATGAATATGCTTTTAGATGTTCCAAATGACTTGTCATAATTAATGCTTCATTATAACACATTGGGTTCGTTCTCAGTGAACGACAAGAGGCATACACCCATTATTTGAGCAAAAAAATGGTTTAAAGAAGAATGCATCAGTATACTGTGAGCGGAGAATCTGAGTGGAATATTTAAAATATACATTTGAAAATAAGTTTGACTTATATTTTTTGTCCTAGTTGCATTTTTTCTTGTTTCTTCTACTTTGTTAATATATGATATAACAACTAGTAACATCTTGACTATTTATTTGATATTAACATGGTCATTATTGTTGATGTTGAGAAGAAAATATCAGAAGCAAAGCAAGATTTATTTATTGTTTGTTTGGTTTGTAAGTAATTTGTTGATACAAAAATTTATGACATATTATGTGGATACAGAAAAGTTAGTAAAACGATATTTATGAAATATTAAGTTGTCTGAGTGATATACGTGAAATATTATGTGGTAATTTATATAATTGTTTGTGAAATATTGTTTCATCTATATGTAGATGGCTAATGTTTATATGTGTACATGAGAAAAGTTGGAACAACTGTAAATAAAATATACAAATTAATAATACAGGCAACAGCCTTTCAAAAATGCTATAAAAACGGAACATAAATGCTATAGAAATATCATGGTAAACACTATAAAATATACAAGAAACGCTATAGAAAGTTACATGGAAACGCTATAGGAAGTAAGTATTTGAATGTGTATTATATAGCGTTTTCGCTTTATAGCAAATAAAAACGCTATACAAAGTTTGTTTTTCATAGCGGTTTTGTGTATGCTGTTTAAACCAAAAGGTCTAACATAACATGTCATTACATGGCATTCTATGAAACGCTATATTAGGATATAATGGCATTTTTCAAACACTATCAAAACCCCATTTTGTTGTAGTGGTGGTATACACCGATGCATGTGGTACTGGACTTGGAGTAGTCCTGATGCAGAAGAATAGAGTTGTGGCCTATGCAAGTCGACAACTGAAGCTGCACGAAAGGAATTATCCGACACATTATTTGAAGTTAGCGGCAATCGTGTTTACTCTGAAGATGTGGAGGCATTACCTGTTAGGAGTTCGGTTCGAGCTGTTTATGGATCACAAGTCGTTGAAGTACCTTTTCTCCTAAAAGGATTTGAATATTTGGCTGCGGCGATAGTTAGAGTTTTTGGCATCTTACGATTTTGGTATAGCCTATAATCCTGGAAAAGATAATACAGTTGTAGATGCATTAAGTCGAATACATGTAGGATTGGGAGCTATGTTTTCAGAATGGAAGCATATCGAGTTATTGGCAGGATTTAATTTCAGATCTCGGTGTGAGTTAGAGCTTGAAATGTTGGCAAGCTTATAGATAAGATCTACTCTTATCGAATGGATTGGAGAAGGCTAAAAGCATGATGAAAAGCTTGTCGAGATCATCCAGAAGTTGGAACCAGAGGATAAGGAATTCGAAGTTGATCAAGAAGTTGGTTTCGGAAGAAAGGACGACTGGTTGTTTCTGATATTGATGGATTGAGAAATGAGGTTCTAAGGGAATGTCATTACTCGAAGTTGACGATTCATCCTGGTGGTAATAAGATGTATCGGGACATGGAACATGCTTACCACTGGGAAGGGATGAAGCAGGTTGTTGGAAATTTCATTTCCAAATGCATGAACTGTCAGTTGGTGAAAGCTAAATAGAAGAAGTTTAGTGGATTGCTTCAGCCATTAGAAGTTCCTACGTGGAAATAAGAGCAAGTATCGATGGATTTTATCGATGGACTACCTAGGACCAGGGCAGGAAATGAAGGGAGCTGGGTCATAGTGGATCGCTTGACCGAAAGCACAAGGTTTATTCCTGTCAGATCGACTAGGATAGCACCGAAGTTAGATGATCTATATATTAAATGGATAGTTCGATTCCATGGTATCCCAAAGAGCATAGTGAGTGATTGAAATCCATTGTTCACAAGTAAATTTTGGAAGAGTTTGCAAGATACTTTGAGAACCGAGCTATGTTTGAGTACGAATTATCATCCCCAGACCGACGGTCAAACCAAGCGAGTTAATCGAGTTTTGGAAGATATCCTTAGAGCTTGTGTATTGCATTTTGGGGGATCATGGGAAGACCATCTACATTTGGCTGAGTTTTCATATGATAACAGTTACCAGTCGAGCATTGGGATAGCACTATACGAGGCGCTGTATGGTAGACCGTGTAATTCTCCGACATGTTGGTTAGAGACTGCAGATAAGTTAATACTTGGGCCTGACATGATAAGAGAAACATCAGATTGTATAGATGTAACGACCCGTGTTTTTGACTGTTAAATATTTAATTTAATTTATTAGTTTTAAATATTATGTTGCGAATATTAATGGAATTTAATATTTAATTCGTTATTAAAAACGAAGTGGAACGTTATAATTTATATATAATTATAAATAGAGCTTGAAATATTGCGCTGCAGTTTGAAAATTCGAGTTTGAACTTCAATTGGATATACAGAGTCCGACATAAGTCGGATTTCTGTGAAACAAGACACGTTGGAGCCGTATTGGCGATAGCTTTCATATGAAAGAGAAGAATTCAGATTCCATGTTATAAATTGATAGTTATGGCCAAATCAAATTTTGAGAAAAACGCTATGGAAATCGTTATCGGCCGTTAAAATGACCATTTTGCCAACGAACTCTGTTTTCGATGAAATTAGTTTCATTGGAACCGTATCATCAAATTATTGTCAGAAAATCAAACCGTGTGGCAAACCGATGTCGTATGTGGCCACGGCAGCCGTAAATGCCCATATAATTTCTATGGCGCGCAGTTAAATTAATCGAGAGTTATTTGAGTGTAACTTGAGCAGACGATCGAATTAGGCCATGAAACCAGTTCCGTTGAGTTCGTATCATCGATTAGAGTCAGAATAAGTATATAGTTTGTTATTTTTAGAGACCGGAAAATTTGGTGTTAAAAGGGGTATTGCGGTTCGGGGTAAAAACAGCCTATCGTGCAAACAGTCTCAGAATGCGATGAAACTAGTGCCATTGGGTTCGTATTGAAAAGTTATTGCAAGATATCAAGGTTTCAAGTTGATTCGATTTATCTGGTGACCGTGGAAAAATAAAATGCGTGTTCATTTCTGGTTTTATAAAGGAATTTTTTTCAAACGACCTCAGATTGCGACGAAACTTGTCCCATTGGGTCCGGAATATCTTTTTACACTAAGATTAGCTTTTTTTCAGTAGACAGAAGTCGTCTGTAGGGGTTTCTGCGTGTTACTTTACCGCGAAGTTTCATTTATAATTAAATAATTAATATTTTAATCTCCCTTCACCTTTATATACCCATGTCCTTTCCCAAAACCCTCGTCAACATCTACTTCGTGGTCAACGAAGTATGGAGCCGCCACAAAACCATCTCAACGGCTGAAACATTCCTCCACTCTCATCGTTTTTCCGACCAATACACTCTTCAAATTCGAACGCTTCTTTTACAAAGGTGAAGAGCTCGAGCAGCTCTATGGACTGGACGGATATGATCGATAGTAAGATGGTAGAATAGCCGGAATAACACTCGAGGACAACAGCAGTTGGGAGTGGTTTGCTCGCAGGAGGCACCACCGATTTGGGTGGTATTCAGGCCGAGGGCGGACCAACCTGAGGCGCGCATACCAGTGGAGGATGATGGAGTTCCAACCATCTATTTCCGGCGTGGTGGTTGAAGGATGAAGACGGACGGTTTTGGGGGAAAATCACGATACATCAAGCTGATAAAGGAATCCGGTTTTTAAAAGGGTGCGAACTGTGTTAAGACAAATGATGGCATCAATAATCTTCGGCAATGGGAATTACTTGGGGCATATTGCTGTTATCAAAGCAAATGGGACAAAACGTGATGAAATTGAAGAGGAAACGAATTGGAGGAAAGCCTATAGCGAACACAACAGGGGGAAATGGCATTCACTGAAAATGAAACGATGCAAAGGTCAGCCATATTGTGGGCGTTACAGTGTTTGAACTTAAACAAAAATGGAGGGTGAGCTTTAGCTTTTTCCTGGACAGTGAATGAAGTAGACGGTGTGGCCTTTTGGAAGTAGTAACAAAGGATTTGAAAAGGGGACAAGCAGCTGTGTCTTTCAAAAAGAAATGTCGAGACCAGTACAAGAAGAGGAACGAAAATAAGAGGGTAATTACGTTGAAATTGTTAATTAAGGGAGAATAAATTTTCAAGAATAAAAACCTATACTAACTAAATCATGAATTCAAGCAGGTCATATGCTGAACGAATGAAGAAGGCTTTGATCCTTGTAAAACGTTGGAACAACACAAAGGTATTGGGAGAGAAGAGTAAAGGATCGACCTTGCTTTGTTGGTAAAGCCATGAATAATTCTGTCCAATTTTCAAAGTGATTAAGTTGCACTAATTTGTGATTAATATATACTATCTAATTAAATTAAAAAAAATTAATCAATGTAGATGGAATCAAAAGCAATGGAGAAGAAAGCAAAGAAGAGCCGGGCTATTATTTTGGGAATAGAAGTCGACCGTTTAAACAATTATTAACCAAAGTAATTAACTTAATTATAGCGTGATTAATGATTTATAATTAAGTCTAGTTAATGTGGGTTAAATTAAAATATTGATAACTTTCACGTATATCATCAGAATTGGACTAAGCTAGTACTGTTGGAATCGCTTTGATAAACACTACGTCATGAAACAAATCTGGATGGAACTGAAATCAGCTGGAATTTTTAATTAAATTAAACGGCTGTTTAATTTAATTAAAACAAGCCGTTGACGAAAAAATCAACTCAAGGTGAGTTAAACTCACTCAGTTACCCTTTTTATATTTTATATAAATTGGGTATTTTTATTTTGTGTGCTCTGCTTGCCAATGGTTGACTGTTTTGCTAGTTATCTGCTTATCTGTTGATTTAACCGATGAAATTAAACTGTGTTTAATTTCAGTGAAATACCAAATCGTTATTTTTAACGATTGATTCCAATAAA
This sequence comes from Allium sativum, assembly GCA_030737875.1. Lineage (NCBI taxonomy): Eukaryota > Viridiplantae > Streptophyta > Magnoliopsida > Asparagales > Amaryllidaceae > Allium > Allium sativum. The sequence continues at coordinate 731,232,841 of CM060920.1, forward strand.
GGTAACTCACCTTGGTTGGTCACGTTTATTTATAAACGTGTTTAAATGGTTGAATCGTTTGAATTGCTTGTGGTTGATGTTGAATGGTTGCTATTTAGTGTTATCAGTTAAACAAAACTGAATGGTCTAATTTGAGATAACCATTTGAATACAGGGAAGAACAGGTTGGAGGGACCCAACCGGATCCCTCAAATGTATTATTTATTTTCATATTATCATATATGAACTGATCTGTTTGTGTGATTGATTTAATGGTTGATTATTAATTGAATATTCAACATCTGTTGGGTTTGAACCAATATGTGATATTGGTTAAGTGTTTGGCAGAGTATGGCCTTTAAAATCAATCGGGTTATAGACAGTGATTCACCGTCAGGTGAATCGATAGAGTTGAAGTTATAAAATTTACTTTATAACTGGAGTTAGATTTTGGAGAAAATGTATTATTCTGAACAAAAGTTATTAAAGAGAATTAAATAAATGTTTTATTTATTTAAGATTTGATTTGTTAGTAATTTATTTTATAAAGTAAATGCTGATGTTAATCAGATTTGCAAGTATGAGAATAAGAGATGAATCGATGGTTAAACTTTGATAATTGTTTTGAAAAGAAAACAATTAGTCGAAATAATTTAAATTAATTATATTTTTAATTAATTTAAAGTGAAGGTTAATTGGAATTAGTTTACGAGATAATCGAATTTTGACTTGACAAAATTGACCATTTAAACGGGAATCGAATATCAAATTAGTTTGTTTCGAAATTGCGAAATGAAATAGTTGAAGAATATTGTTTTAACTTTAAACAAGATCTTTAAAAAGGATTTTCTATTTATTTTAGTAAATAAAGAAATTAACTACTGAAGTAGTTAATGAGTAAAGAAAATTATTGTTTTAATAAGAATTTAGAAGACTACTTTTGAAAAGTAATCGAAGAGAAGTGTAATCCAAAATGGATTGTGAAAGGAATCTATGAGCGGGTTTTATATTTAAAGCTAAGATGTTTATAATGATGTTAAAAAGAGGATTTCAAGCGAAGATGATAACTTAAATTTAAGTGTTGTTTAATTATGTGAATTAAGGTAAAGGGTTTATATAAACCAGGGTCGTGTCAATGAGGTTTAATGTGTTAAGGCGTTAATTTTATTTAACGTTACTTGAAAACAAGATCAAGTAAAAAGGAGAATTTTAAATGAGATTTCAAAATGGGAAAATGGTCGAATAATTTTGAAAGGAGATTGGAAATAAGCGAATCTGGGCAAAGAACTGAGTTATAGGGTTGTTTAACCAAATCCAATAGTTAAATGGAATTTGTTTGAGGCTAGAATGAAATATTGATTTTGATTACAACTTATGTTTATCGGAGGATAAGAACGTTGTTGATCAAGGTCTGAGAGGTAATTAAAATACCCCAACTTGAACAACGTCGGGATTATCTGAAGATAGTATTAGTTGGTAATCGTAAGAGACGTTAGTGAATATGTTTTGAAATCTAAACAGCGACTTTAGCGCTGTTGTTATAATGTTTTGTGAATCTAATAGCGAGTTTAGCGTTGTTGCTATGGTAAATGTTTTGTAAACCTAAAACAGCGATTATAGTGCTGTTGTTTGTAAATCTAAATAGTAATTATAACGCTATTGTTGTAACATATGTGCTATAAATTTCTTTGTTAAAACTAATGGATTTCCGAATTTAAAAGATGATTGGAAGGAAGATTTAAATGGGAAATTGAATATAGTTATTCGAGATAGAATTAGCCAAACATAATTATTCGGCTAAGTTGCCATTTCGTACGACTGCTAGCGTAATTCGCAGGGCTGCAGATAGCCTACGGCGGTCGGATGTTTCCTGAGGGAATCAGGCGTAACCATTGTGATCGCTGCGATCTAGGGTCAAGCGAATGGATTTAAGTCGAGTATTAGTTAATCAATTAGAGTTAATCGATTAGAGTTAAATCGAATTAGAAGTATTCAAATATCGTATTTTTGAATATTTGAAGGAGTTAGAAGTTTTAATTTAACAAAAGTAAATCAGTTTAATTAAAGGCCAAGTGATGCTGAATACTGAACCAGTGAACTCATTGGAGTGTCATGTTTGAAAACACTGAGTATTTTGATAGTTAAAACACCGACTATCAAATAGGTCCAATGCGATTGTTGGTACGGAAAGTCCGGGATCGAATTTATATTCGAAAACCATTCCGTCCAATAAATACGTGAAGATATCAGAAGATGATCGAGATGGAGCATTGAAGACCGTAGATTTTCATAAATGGAAGAACCACTAATGTTCTCTGCCTGGCAAGCAGAGATAAACTGTGATTATGTCGTGGTTGAAATCTATGGGTTGCAAGGACTCCTCGCTACTGATCCATGGGGTGATTCCTATATGGATGCGGTAGGAGAGTGCCTTCGGTTCATCCTGTTCCTGGATGACTTGTATGGACGGATGTCTGACAGAGTATTTCCAAAGGATCACGTACGTTGATTTCTTCAAACGTACGATAGTTGTTGGCGGAGAATCGCCGTTCTCTTAGCTTAACTGCTAGAGTATTTTTGTGGATGTCAATTAGTGATATCTGATGGATTTGACGATGTGGCATTCAAAGTAAATGGCGACCAGATGTCAAGAGTTAATTCTGGCCTCAAGCCTCATCAACCGGGAAATGACAAAAATCGGGCAGGCAGCATGGCTATGTGGGTCGCTCCCATTAGGGTGTATAATCACCTATCTAGAGGAAATCCTATTTGCTTCTTTAATCTATGTTTCAATGCTGTCCCTTGTCGGGAGACGGTTGCTGATCCCAACCGTCGGTGATATACATTCGATACTCTCAAGTGAAATGAGGGGTCGGTCATGTGAGGGCCGGGTTGCAAGAAGTTCTTGTTGAACCCAGTGTATTCGTCTCTAGAGATACACTATCGGCAGGTGGTCCCATACCTTGTCAAGTTGGAATCCAATCTCCAATAAGCGCCTGCGGTTTTGATTGTATACTATATATGTGGAGCGTGAGATGCAAGCATTCCACTAAATTGATATTTACTTGTATTTAGACATTATTATAATATCAGAACAAGATATAGGTTTCAAAACTGTTTTGGGTTATCGTAAGGTAAAAACCGTCCGTGTTTATGTGTGGATTTGGTCTTACGATTATCCTTTTCTTTTGAAAAGGTTTTGAACTTTAAAATCATGATTGGATGATTTACCCTTATATTGTGCGAGTTTATCTCACTCTGGTTCACCAGACTGACCCGGTGTTTTGTAAATGCTCGGGTTAGCCCGGGTTGACAGGATCAGGTTATCAAAAGCTATGAAGAGACGAGCTGGAGATGTTCAGACGTATGATATTACTATTCCGCTGTGTTTTATATGAGGACAGGCTACTGTCCAGATGTGTGATACTCTGATAAATGTAAGTATTTCAGAAGTTTTCAATAAAGATTTATTTCTGTATTATATTTTGTTCCGCTGCGATGTGAGACTGTGTTGTGGTGTTTCCTCTTCTTCTTCTATTCTAATATTTCTATCTTATCTATTCTCACCCTCTAACTTCTTTCTATTAATGATCTGGAATGTTCGATGTCTGAATGGTCAACATGATAGTTTGATGTTGATTTTCGGAGTCGAAAATCCCAGTTCGTTACAATAGAGATCATTTGGAAACGAATGAAGGCAACCCAAGACCATCAGAAGAGTTATGCCGATAAACGTCAAAAATGTTTGGAGTTCAACGTTGGTGATATGGTTTTCGTGAAGATTTCACATTTGAAGAATATTGTTCGATTCAGAAATAAGGGAAAGTTGGTTCCGAGATTCGTTAGATCGTTCTCGATAGTTGAGCAGATAGGGAAGCTCGCGTATAGATTAGATTTACCCGAGAAGATGTCGAGTGTGCACAATGTTTATCATGTGTCTTTTCTACAGAAGTGTGTGCACGATTTGAATGTGGTGGTATCTCTGGATTAGTATAAAGATGTAGAAGTCGAGTCCGTAGTTTCGAAACCTCGTAAGTCGCTTCACGTTGTGGATAATGACATGAAACAACTAAGGAGGAAGATGGTTAAGCTAGTCAAGATGCAGTAGGATGACGATGATGACGATTGTATGTGGGAAACAGAAGAGAGTACGAAGACGATCCATCTAGAATTCTTCGTTGGTATGACCTATTAATATCGTGTCACTGTTACACCATTGAAACTTGTATTATTTATTAGAATTCCACATGCTAGGTTAAGGCTATGGATGCATGGCTTATTGGATGCTATTTGGGTGGTAGATTGACTGCTCATGGATGATAGGCATGTAGAATTGTTTTTGTTGCCTTTGCTTTCTTGGAATTTCGGGAGCAAAATTCCTAAAGGGATGATGCACATTTTACAAATTGGAGGATCGTAAAATAGTTTCATTTAATTGCCCAAAGGTCGGATCATTCTCATATTTTTGATATGTTGTTCATAAGGGTGTGAGACATGTCCATGGTTTTCACTAATTTTGTTTGTGACGATTTTTCCTCGGTTGTTGTGGTTTATGGCATAACTTTTTAATGGGATCGAATTAGGAGTTGGAATCAATTTCATTGGGTCGGAAATGGTATTTCCAATTCTGTTGAGTGGTCAGATCAAAGATTTGGTTCGGCGGTTATGGAGGAATCGCTGTTTTAGTTTTGCTAGTTTTTTGGATAGACTAATTAGTCATTAGTGGACGGATTAGCGAGGCTCATTAAGGCTAGGGGATGTTGGCTGTATATATGAGGGTAGAGGCAAGGAGAATGGTTTAGTTTCTTCATTCTCATTTGGTTGGGGTTTGTGATTCTCCCTACTCTACCGAATACTTTTCCACTTCATTTCAACTCATAGATCTACATTAGATGATTGAAGATTAACATAGAGGAATGGTAGATCGCATCAAAGTGATTGATTTGAAGCCCGTTCTACATTGTTCTTCGTTGTTTGGATTAGAGATTTGTTGATTTGAAGCTATACCGTGGATTTGGTGAGTGATAAGCTTCTGTTACACAAATTCGATCGAATATGTGAGTTGTTTGAACTTATTTTTAATCATTTCAAGTCTTTTTCTCCTAGATCTAATCAATGTGAGTATATTTTCAATTCCAATCACCATAGAATCTAATTTAGTAAGATTATAATGGTTAATTCATATGTTAATGTTGAAATTATATGTTTATGCAAGTTTAGATCCATATATTGATTCGTTTATTGTTTTATCATGATTTGGTGAAATTCATATGTGTGAATGATGATTATTGATGTGCTAATGATTGATTTGTTGTGCTATGGACTGTTTGGATGAAATTGGTCGATTTGGATGAGTTGATTGCATAGATGTTCTTCGTGATGTGTTAGATCATATGGATCGTAGGTCAAAAAGGTGGATTTGGATATGGATCGCACGAAAGGTGATGGATCAGTGGATTGTTGCGCAAGAAACTTAGGGATCGGGTTGTTCGATATGGCGGAATGGACAAGGGTGCACACGGCAAAATTTTTGGATCTAATCAGGCATGGATCGGCCAAAGACTTGGTGGATCGGGCAAGGATGCGCTTGGAGGAAGGATGGATCAGATCGGTGGCTCAGTGATGGATCGCGCATATTTTGGGTGATGGACTAGAACGAACCGATGGATCGGCGTAGAAATGGGGAGCGCACACGAGGGATTGGTGGAACATGGATCGCGAAGCAATTGATGGATCGGGTCGTTTGGGAATCCTGGATAGGTGAGGGTGGCATGGTAAAATCAGGTGATCCGATGAGGGATTGGTGTGCGATCCTTGATGGATCGGTGATGGAGCGGGTTGATGCAAGTTGATGGATCGTTGCGTTCTAAAACTCTAAGGAAAGTTGAATGAAACGCTATGGAAAGTGGATATGGATCGGTGAACGATCCATATGAGAGGCAGTGAATGATCCATCGAATGTTGACCAAATGATGTTATTTTTGGCTCGACGTTGGACGTAGCTTCGTGATGAATTCTGGCGGAATATTCGAAGCATCGTGAAGTGTTCATTGATCGATGAAATTCAACGAATGTTAAGACGGCTCAAGGATGTTTGAGTTCCTGGATAATGGCTGCTCAAGATGATTTGAGCTTGTGAATGGTCGCTGATGAAGACCACTAGAGTTATTGAAGGCCGAGGGATTATCATTAGTTGGAGGTTCTAGCGGATTCAAAACAGGTGAATAATAGGGACGCCTAAAAGGCTTGATGATTAGTTGAGTACCTTAGGTATCGATGAATGGCCTAGATACGAGTCATGATGGCGTATGGAGTTTTACTATAACCGGGGTTTCCATTAGCCCTTGACGAATGACATACCGTGCTAATCAAACGATTAATGATGGTTTCGAGGCATGATAGGCGGTGATAGCCAGATTCATGGATGTTAATCGTTTTACTCGTATTATATTGTGTAGATTGTTCTACGTCGAGAGATATATCTCTTGGGTGCTTATCTGATGTTGGTTATGGCCTTCGGGGTTTGTGCTTGGGAAATGTTGAACTCAATTAGGATGGTCAATGCTTGATAATTGTTTGTTATGGATGTCTGTTTGTTTCTTTTCTGATTGTTGGGAAGGCTATCACTTTCAGATGTGGAGGAGACGGGTTCGGGTTTCTTCTCTGTTGATGAGTTAGTAGGTTAGATGATTGATTTTCCCACTTCTCATATACTTTATTGATGATGTTAGATACCCGTTTCATTGCACATTAAGACTAATGTCTGACTCTATGTTTTATGTTCCCTCTTATTACCTTGGGTTGTTCATCCATAATGTTGTGGATGAGAAGACTAAGTAGTAGGTAACAGGTAGTGGATCTTGATGAGGACGATGCGACGACGAGCTGGAGGATTACATATTAGTTTCATACTAAACATACTTGTTGTTTCCGCTTTTATGTTTGATGTATGCTACCGAGTGAACTTGTAGTGAGACTTCTTGTACAGATTCTCATGATTTAATCCAGTTTAATGTATGGATATTTTTCATGATGATATGAAAGTTTCAGATAATGTTCAATGATGCTTCACTATTATTGCCTGTGGTATATGTTCTATTATATTTTATCCCTGTGCTGTGAGTTATACGACATGCTCTGCTTGTGATTCTACCTTGATGATCATCCATAGCTGCCTGGCACGTCTTTGAGCACATTATTCCTCTTATTTAATGCATGGGTTATGGGCAGTCATCACAGAGAGAGAAAGAGAGGAAGATATGTATGTATATACATATACATTTTTGTTAAGAGAGAAAATATTTTATGGTGCAGTTACGTTGTCCGACGGTTCAATAAAGTTTGATGGAGTGGAACCCAAAGGTGAGAAACTTGATTTTTAACTAATAGTGGTGAGAAACACTATTCATATATATATATATATATATATATATATATATTGGTTGTATAATATATGTAAAGTTATGTATGCGTGTGATTGGTTAATGGTTGTTAATATGTGGTTAATTAGCAGTTGATTATAGTATAAACATTATTGATAAAATGCCTATATACATGTATATTTGTGAAATATGTTGATATGGATGTATGGTTGTTATGAATATGTTTATGGATGTTGAAATGGTGATTAGTAGTGGTAATGTATACACTACACAAGTTACACCCAAATATGTGAAAATATATGGGTATTTAATAAGTCCCGGATAATATAAAAGAACATTATATTCATTTAAATAATCGGTGAAAGTAAAAGTTGTAATTTTAAATCGAAAATGATTTGGAAATGAAATTAAGATATATATGAAAGACTTTTGTGAAGGTGGAAAATAAATTGAAAAAGATTTCAAGTATAAAAGGAGTGTTCAATTTTGAAATCAACTATGAATAGCAACTTTGAAAAGTGAAGTTTAGTTTGATATATAAATAAAGTTGAAAACTCAAATTTATTAATCAAATTATCTTATTTTATTTTTAAATGAATATTAGGAAATTTCGAATTCGAAATGATAAGTTTTGAAAAATAATATTATATTAATTATAAAATAATATTCATTTAATAAGAATATTTGAAATATAAATTTAAAATTTGAAAAAAAGTTTTCAAACAAGTTATAAAGATTTTACAACATATTAAAAGTAAATTGGATAAGTTTTAAATTTAAATAAAAATATAGTCTGAATAGGACTAGTCGCGGTGCGACAGTTCACAAATTTCGACTATAAACTTCAAACGCTCATAACGGGAGCAATTTAAATCGGATTTCTTCAAAACGAAAAAATGTGTACTTCCTAATGAAAATAGGTTTCGAATGGAAACAGAATTTTTAAAATACAACAAGTAGATTTCAAGTTATGTGTAAAACCGTTTTTGAAAACGTCGCTATAAGTGTAGTTCGTTTACCGTAACAGGAAACGACTATTTTAAAACAAATAAAAATATAGATTTTATCGTAAAATCATTATAAGTCATTTAAAAGTGATTTGAATTGATAAAGTTAACATTTGGATAAAAGTTGTTTTGACGAAACTAGCTAACATAGGCCTGTAGCAGCGCTTTTTGTAACTTTATAACATTTTCCGAGAATGGTTTATTTAAAGGTTTTAGACTTATTTGTTTTATAACTAAATTAATCATTATAAATATTAAATAAGACGTTTTTGGAAGTTTAAAACAATTAAATACAATTGGTTTTTTTCAGGTTTAGTTTACTTAAAATGATGTTATGAATAGATTTTGGGTTTGTTGTGAATGGTGTCTTAAATAACATCATTCTTTAACCCACTAAGATTAAGTTATATTTGTTTTGGATTTGTTGTGAACGATGTCTTAAATAACATCATTCCTTAACTCGCTATGATTAAGTTATGATTTGGAAATATTCAAAAGGATTAAGATCTTCTAAAGGTTAATGAAGGTCAAGCTTAACAGTTTTTAAAGAAAGGTAAGGTTTTAAGAACTAAATGAATGTTGATAAAAAGTGAATGAGTGAATATAAGATAATTAAAGATTTTAATTATCTTTGATTTAAAAAATAAGTTTATAAAATGGATTAAGATCTTTTAAAAAGATAATGAAGAGATGCTTAATGATCTTGTTTTGGAAATAAAAAGGAATTGGAGAACTAATGAATCTTAATTAAAGATTATAACTATCTTTGAGATATGTTTTGAAGAGGGATTTATGAAATGAATGATTTCCATGATAAGGTTTGATTAACTAATCAAAATGAATAAGAGACTTAGAAAATCCTATATTTCCATACAATTTTAAAAGAGGGATTGTTACTTGGAAAGTCCGGGATTGGACTTAGGTCTGAAGACCATTCCAAATAAGAATAAGACGTAATGGAGGGTATTGAAGACGGTGTTAAAGACCGGAAATCTTCACATCGAAAGTATTTCCTTGCTGATTTTTTATGCACTAGGTTGCTCCAACATTGAGATATTTATTGTGGCGGCACTTCCGGATGTATTTGGAAAACTTCCGGATTGCAAGGACTTCTTTCCTTTATTGGACGAGGAATAAGGTGCCTTCAGTTTCGTTCAGACCCAAAACGGACTTGTATAGATGTGTGTCTGACATTATGTTTTGTAATATGTGATTGATTTTTACTAAACACTTTTTTGTTGGTACCGGAGAATTTATTCTCTTAGCTTAACACCGTACTTTGAGACGTATGAGCTCAAAGGTGATGTAGTAGTGCTTATCAATTATATGTTATGAAATGATAGTATGGCATACTAAGTGATAACTATTGATGATTAAAACATGGCTTAGAGAGCTTAGCTTTGCGTAACGGGACTTAGACAAGCCTCACACCCCGGTAAATGGACAAAGCAGAAATGATGCGGTGAGGTTATGGGTTGTCGTCTCCTTCTAGATAAAAAGTGTACCAAGGTTTGGAGCCCAGGTATTACTTTTGTAGGGGCTTCTACTTTTTGTGGTTGTTGATTTTATGGGAGCTCGGTTTTAAAGGTTGGTGATGAGCGGGAGATGACATACTTAGGACTGGTCAAATTTATCCAGGAAAGGGTAGATCGACCTTGCGTTGGCAAAGAACTAATTATGTGACTGTTCTCGTGGCATCCCTCTAGAGGTTGCCCATCAATAAAGAAGTTCCTTAGCCTGGTTATTTGTTGGAAATCCATTCTCCACTACAAGTTTGTACGGTTTTAGTTGTAAACCTATTATGTCGACATAATATATGATACCTACGCCAACTAGGATTGATACATTTATTTGCGAAAGTGATTTCCACATTTAGACACTAATAATAACATCAAATGATTTTAGCATATCAAGCATGTTTGGCTATCATAAGGAGAAACCTCTCCAAATCTGTGTTTGCATGGTGTATGTGACGAGAGACCTTAAACATTACAAGTTTTTTTGACTGGTATTTATAAGGGGAAACCCATTCCATGCTATACGGCGTAGCCTTATGATTTACCTAACTTTAAAATAAATGTAAACAACTGTTTTTTTTTCTTATGTCGGTCCCATGACCGACCTTGGGTTTATTGTTCTTCCACCTAAACTCGGGATGCCCATATTTTCCACATGGTAATCCTGGTAGTTCAGGTTTTGCAAGTTTAGGTTCGGAGTCATTTTAGAGCAGGATTCTAGATTATGGTTGGAGCTATACACTGAATCGTTTCTTAGTCCTCCGTTGAGAGTTTTACATTTTCCATTGTGTGTTTTTCGTTGTACTCTAATATCGATTATACTTGAATATATGTTATACTCTAACGTAATATTATGATAATATTAATGAAAATTTTCTTTTCTTCAGTTCTTATGTGTTTTAACCCCAATGGAGATACAAAATCCGGTGTTTGAATTTTTGGCGTTTGATGCTCAAGTTGTGTCAAGCGCTAATTTTCAAAGGCTGAAATTCTAGGTCGTCAGAGGATATCCTGCTAAATCGAAGGATATAGTGATGTAATATGTAACAATGTTGAATCCAAATCCAAATCTATGACTGGATGGATGGATATTTACATTAGGAGGTGCTACTGTGTCTCGGGCTTTCAAGAAGCAGACTTATATATCTAACTCAACAGTGTTATCAGAATTGACTGCATTAGCAGATGCATGCAAGGAAACATGATGGCTTAGGAATTTAGTAATGGAAATCCTATTTTGGAAAAAGCCATCTCTGGCAGTCTTGATTAACTGTGATAATCGAGCAACGATATATAGTCTCTCTAATAAGACATATAATGGGAAGTCTAGACATGTGAGTCTAAGACATCAAATGGTGAGACACTTACTCAAAGGTGGAGTAATAATTGTTGACTATATAGAAACAAAGATAAACTTGGTTGACCCACTCACAAAGAGTCTTCCAAATACATTGTTTTCTATAAAGTCAAAGGAAATGGGGCTAAGTTATGTGAATGAAGTTTGATCATCCTTAACAGAAACTCGACTTATGTCTTAGAAAGGATCAACAAAGTTCAATGGCTGCCAACAAGTTAAGTGAATGATTATGGAACACTAAATCAATAATCTCATTATATTTAGTGTTGGAATTTGCAAGAACAAAGGATGGATAAAATTCCTTAGTAAGTCTAGAAACCTTAAAAGGTGTATCATAGAAACATCTTAAGAGACTTACCTATATGAGTATGGAAATCAGGTCATTTCCTAAGAAAGCAAGACAACTTTCTAAAGTAGACCCATGAACTAGGATTAAAAGCACATGGCCATTAAGGTGCTAAGAAATACAAAACACTTTACCTAAGGGAATCAACATATGTGATTATTCCAGTTTCATCATGAGGGATATCTGGTTCAAGATTCGTTCACCATAGAATCTTGATAAGACTTTGAATGGTTTACACTAAATGAAGGTATAAATCCAAAAGATACATTTTACTTATGTGTTGTTTTCCACGATGATGCAAAACTTGATCTTAGAACTACATTTTCTTGATTCCACTAGAGTATATTGGAAGTCACTCTTATGATTCAGATGTTCACTTTATTTACTTATTTTGAAAATGTGAGGAGATTGTTGAAAATTTTCAAAACAGATTTGGGTTTGTTTTTGAAGAGGAAAGAAAGAAAGAAGAGAAGGAAGAAAATTGTAATAATCAAAATGGAAAAATTAGCAATAACAAGTCAAAATTTATTACAAAAACAATCGTCCCACGTCATGGGAGTATGGAAAGAATTATAGTATAAGTGTGACCTTCTTATGAGGATTTTGGGGCCTAAGGGCTCCCAAATATGTGCTTTGTTATGAGGAAGAAAGTAATGCATAACACGTACGCATCACCGCCATCGTTCGACCGAACCAGGCCGGGTAAGAGTTTCGGGTCTGGATCCAGTAAGTATATTTTTGGATTAAGAATAAATGATAATGGGCCAGATTTCATCCCGTTACGAACCCAGACCCGAAAACTAATATCAAATGCAGATGGGTAATTTTACAATGCTTTTAGGCCATTGGAATTTGAACTTAAAGGACGCACTAGTTTGCAACAATTGTGAACCATTCCAAATGGCTGCGAATGTTTAAAGGAAAGGCACTTCCTTCCATTGCTATAAACTGTCTTTCTATATTTGTGTGTGTGTGTGTGTTGGTCTATGTGTGTACAGTTTCTTGAGTAGCAAATATGGGTGATAGAGCATTATTACTAGTTCTATTCATTTTTGAAGTTGTTTCCATAATTATGGCATAACTTGAAGTTTCTATTGTTCCAATCTGATCACAGTCATTATGTATTTCTTCTTGAACTGTTATCCCCAGTATGACTAAATGCATCACCTCTCCATTACTTCTGCATTTTTAACCATTGACGTTGTAGTGCTTTCCTCCAACAAATTATCAATATAATCTAAGTTCAACACAACTTCAGAGTAATTATTGCATTGAAATTCAGCACCCTAGACATCATCACCTTTATCAAAAGCAACAATTTATCCTATTTCTCGGCTTATATCATCCACTTGCAAAAGTGGATCAACATCTACTCTCAAATAAGAAAGCATAGTATAACCTTTCTCTGTCTTATCAGAATTTGAGTTTTGTTCAATGCTATCTTATCTTGTGTACGTATGGGTGATGCTACGTGGTCAGGTGTGTGATATGTGTAAATGTGAACATAAGTGCAAATATGTATGAGTTTGGACATGTTTGTGTAATTTTATGTTTATGTGTGGTTTCGTGTAAGTGATTTGTCATGCTGTTTGTTTCTTTGTGATAGAAAAATATTATTGATACAAACTAGAGTAAAATAACATTTCTTCAATATTTGTTTTTTTGGCAAGACTGACCGGTTTTTATAGTGATCTGTAACGCTTTATTAAAAATGAAGAAATGGTTACAATGCACACAGGTGATATACCACGAGCATGTCATCTACTTAGTACGTATACCCACGCAGGGGATACAAAATACATTTGCAAACATACATCCCAGTTTCATGATAGAAATTACATTTAAGTTTCATAGTGCTGACATCGACACTTATAACCCTAGCAGCTGTCAACCATTATTAAAGGGGGTATTACCCTTTGCTCTTGATTTGCTGCGAGGGATTGGTGACTTAACCGCACTGCAACCAACTAAGTTAGCTACCGAGGCTGCTACGTTTGTACCTATCACATCATGTGGAAGTGCTTTGTATCCTGGAGGTAGGGGAATGTTTGCATATGGGTTACTAGAGGATTGCTTCTTGATTTTGTCTTGAGTGGTTGTTCTTAGTTGAAGAGAATTATAATTTTTGGACATCAATTCCATCAGCTTCTTCTTCTCATTACATAGGATAGGACCCATTTTACCACTTGCAATTTCATCTCTCAAACCATCAATTGTCTCAAGTACTGTTTTATTTGGGTTTGGCTTTGTTACTACCAAAATTACCTTATCATAGGCCAACAATGAAGGGATATTGAATAAACATATAAGGGAAGGATGAGGAATCTGAGAGAAACACAGGCCGACACCCCCTCTAAAAAAAGGACTCGAAGCCTACAGGGCATCAGCAAATGTTTATCCGACACGGTCTATCCGACAGGAACCGACCTACTTAACGCCAACATATCAGAGGAAGAAGAGTATCGGGTTAGTGCATAAGGATGGTTTGTGACCAACTCCTGAAAGAAAACTCCATAATTAACGAAGGGGTCACCTTTGTTAATGAAATGGATATCACCGGAGGCCCCCTCCCTGAGAACCAAACCGGAAGGATAAACTAAGGCTCAAGCAAGGATACAGGTTACACGTACTAATCCACATAGTACCTGAAGCATCAACGGTTCTAAACCGGCGGATATATATGTACATTGTGAGGGCAGGACCCTCTGAGTACCCACGATAAAGCTGAAAGCCTACATCCAAAAACTTACGCCAGAGGACCGACACTTGGAGGCATCCACCGAGAAGTCCAAAACACCTCCGCAATCCATCTCGGCGACAAACTCATTTCCACCTTGGGAAGGCCCAATCCACCTGGAACCCTCGTTTCGAAGACCGTAACCGACACCACGAGGATAGTCGATAGCCAGACGCCCGAGACCAAGGAAAAAGCGGCCAACAGGAATCTATTCTGGCCCAACAACCTACTAATAGAGAGATCCCGGATTCTCTATAAATAGGACTCCAGGAGCTCTATAAAGAAGGACGCTCTTTTTATTTCTCAAATTAGTTCTTTTCTTCTCAAGAGAAGCAAATCATCAATTCTTGTAATATATCTATAAATTATGAATGGAGAATCCCAAGTCTCACACATCTTGTTATTCGTTAATCTTGTTGTGCCATAATGATGAAACAGGGAGTTAACACTAATCTTTTTTATGAGAAGATCAACCAAGGCGTCCTGGGGGTGGAGAAAGAGGTCATTGTGGAAACACAGAGTCTCCTTCTCCTCGCCCTAAGGATCCACCATGACTGGTTCATATTCTCATAGTGAGCCTAACGCTTCTCGAACATTGATGCAAGAGATTGTCTACGAATCCTTGACCCGATCTCCATCGTGATTCAGGTCTCTCTCTCGCGAGTGGATCTGACATGGAAGGATCATCAGAGTTGTACATTATGATGCCTTCGTCCTTGAACTCGAGGGAAACGTTAGCCTGTTTTCTTCTTATTGTAGTGCATAATGTCATCATCATGGCTCAGAAAATCATCAAAACCATGAAGCATAACGATATCAAGTTAAATAACTTTCCCAAGGTCAAGTTGAAATACCATTGTGCAATATGTACGATGTTCATCCTTCGGGAGTGAGATAAACGACTGTTAGGTTTTAAAAGTCTGATGCCCCGGGGAAGGCAATTCAGCTTAGAATCATAGGCCTAAGATCATATCCTGGTGACTCTGAGTCATGACGATGTCAAATCTTATGAATACACACCTTACATACTGTAATTCGGGTGTTGACGAAAAATGTCGTTAACATTTTGGCGCTAGAAGGAGGGCCCGAACCTCCGACCCTTTGGTTTCTTTGTAATAATTAATTTGACATGTTTATCGCTCTATGGTAGGAAAGATGAAATTAAAGAGATTGGAGGATCGAAGCAAAGAGCTGGATCCCTACGCCACCCTTGAAGGAAATGAGGGTCCAACACTCAACCCAAATAATAATGAAAAGGGAACCACATCCAATCCGCAACCGCCACCAGACTCAAACGCCATGGAAGATAATGTCGCAAGAATCTCGGTCTTGGAAAAGCAACTCCAAGAAATGAAGGCTAAGGTCGAAGCCGTCCAGGCACAAAAGTCCTCAAAACTCACTAGATCTAGTCAGAGAGAGACAAATGAATCTCCAAAAAGGAAGGCCCATGTTCAACAATCAGAGGTAAAGGAAAATCTTAAGGAAAATTCTTCCAAGAAAATGAAATCTTGCCTGACGGGAGTAGATCACCAAGGGAATCAGTGCAGGAAGGAACAGTCTGGGAACTCCACCTCCAAAGGCTATGATCCCAAAAGAGGAGACTACGACAACACGTAGGCTTACATCAAAGATCTCACTTAGAAGACCGTCAAGGACTTGTTGGGGAGTAAGGGAAAGAGGATCCAAGATGACAGAGTTAATGACAATGAAAGAGTAACACCGTTCATTGATGAGATTATGAACACCATAATACCGTCAAGAGTCAAAGTTCCAACCATAAAGTATCTTAGGACGACTGACCCTGATGATCATCTAATTGCTTTCGACAACCTGATGGATCTTTACAATGCTTCCGGAGCCGTCAGGTGCCGCCTCTTCCCAGTGACCTTCCAAGGGGTGGCGAAGAAATGGTATCGCTAGTATAGGGAAAACACCAATTACTAGTGGAAACAATTCTCCTATAAATTCTCCACGCAGTTCTGCATTTGCAAAGATCCAACTGTAGACTATACAGTCATCGCCAGCATCAAACAGAGGCAAGGGGAGTCTCTCGTTGACTATCTGAAAAGGTTCAACATTGAGGCCTTAAAGTCCAAGGATATGAAAGACCATGACAAGCTAATCATTGTACACTCAGGGTTGATTGAAAACACCCCTTTTTGGAAGGAGTTGTATATCCACGGCTGCAAGGATTTGCAAGATTTCCATTTCCAAGCTGACAAGTTTATCCGTATGGATGAACTGTACTTCATGAATAGGAAGTTCGGGCCTCGAGGGGAAGGAGGAAGGCTGAACTTCGGACGAAAGCTCCCGGAAGGAAATAAAAAAAGACCGAGGTGGGAAGACTCAAACTCCAACTAGGTTGCCATGAACAAGCCCATCTCATATGTGTACGCTGTTGCAAAGGAAAGGGTTAATAACTTTTCCGTCTGATTCAAAGCCAAAAATTGCCCCGAACCTCATGCTCGTGGTAAATATTGTGAGATTCATGAAACCAACGAGTACAAGACAGATGAGTGCAAGGTATTGGATGGGATTATCCAGAAATTGATCCAGGAAGGACACCTGAAGGAATTCGTTTCAAACAAAACAGTATCAGCTTAGCGCGCAGGAGGACAGCAGAAGGTCACGGTAAATGCGATAGGAGGTGCTATGGGTGAGAGTAACCTGGATTTGGGGCCACACGTAAACCGAATCAATGTGATCCATGGGGGGCTACACCCCGTCAGAAGCTGTCTGAAGGCCAGAAACCGATATATGAAAGAGGTCTTGGAGGGAATCTTCTCCATCCAGGAAGAACCATCGTTGAAGAGAGCATGTTATGCTATTAACATGCATAGCCTCGTGGTCCGTCACCCACATAATGACCCCCTTAACATAATGGCGCAGATAGGGCTTTCGGTTATTTCTAAAATCTTGGCAGATACCAGAAGTGATGTCAATGTTATCTTTAAGCACGCCTTCGACCAGATGGGAATTTCCAAAAAGAAACTGGGGCCTAGCAACGAACCATCTTCGAATTCAACAACAAGGGGTTAACTCCAGTGGGTCAAATCAACCTTCCGGTTCAAGTGGGGTTGACCCCTCTCCACAGGACTTTCGAAACTCTTTCGTTGTGATTAATCAGCTGCCCTATTACAATGGCTTCTTTGGAAGACTGGCTCTAAAGGATATGGATGCCTTCGTTTCTCCCAAATATCTCATGTTAAAATTTCTGACCAAACAGGGATGGGGAACCATCAGGGGAGAACAGTTTAACTCCTGTGAATTGTATTTTGCGACGGTTGAAAAATACAAAAGGGAGTATTCTTCGTATTTTAATTCTTCTACTGTTCTTATGCCTTTGGATAAGGGATTTTTATGTCCCTCATTCAAAGCTAAGGTAAAAATAAATTATTCTGACAAACACACTAATGGTAGGTACGCATCTTTGAAAAGAAAGAGGAAAAGGTTCGAAGAGGTAAACTCGACCGAAGAAGGAGAGATCATCATAGATTTGGATTCTAGAGGGGACATCGAAAGAATAAAACCCATAGAAGAAGTAGAAGAAGTAAATGTTGATTCGAAAGATAAATCGAAGGTCATCAACATAGGAAAAAGGCTAACGGAACCCCTACGAAGCGACTTAATCCGTTACCTACAGCTCAACAAAGATGTTTTCGCCTGGACCCATTCAGACATGATCGGTATCAACCCTTCAATTTTGAGTCACGCTTTGAACATTGACCCTTCGTAACCCCGGTCTGGCAAAATAAGAGACAATATAATAGAGACCGGATAGAGGCCTTGAAGGAGGAAGTTAAAAGGTTGGAAACTAATGGGTTCATCCGAGAGGTCTTTTACCCGAAATGTTTAGCCAATCCCGTGTTAGTAAAGAAGTCCAATAGGAAGTGGACAACGTGTGTTGATTGCACAGATTTGAACAAGGCTTATTCGAAAGATTGTTACCCTCTCCCGTGGATCGATCAATTGGCTGCTGCCACGAGTGGGCACAAGATATTATCCCTTATGGACGCTTATTTGGGATACAACCAAGTCCCGATGCATGAACCCGACGAGGAACATACAAGCTTTATCATCGACTAGGGGGCATTTTGTTATAAAGTAATGCCCTTCGGTTTGACGAACGCAGGGGCAACATACCAAAAACTGGTAAACAGGATGTTCCAAGAGCAGATAGGGTGCAATATGGAAGTATATGTGGATGACATGCTAGTGAAGTCCACCAAAATGGAGGATCATCTAAAGGATCTAGAAGAAATGTTTGGTGTTTTGAGAAGTTAGCAGATGAAGCTAAACCCCCAAAAGTGTTCTTTCAGAGTCCAATCGGGGAAGTTTTTGGGATATGTAGTAAGTGAGCAAGGAATTGAAGTTATCCCCGACCAAATACAAGCTATTAAGGACGTGGAGGAACCTAAAACCAGCAAGGAGGTCATGAGCCTAAACGGGAAGGTAGCAGCCCTCAGCAGGTTCATTTCTAAAGCCACAAATAAATGTTTTCATTTCTTTGATGTTATAAAGAAAAAGAAGAATTTGAATGGAACGAAGAATATAGGAAGGCATTTCAGGAATTAAAGGTTTATATGGGAACACCTCAGGTTCTATCCAGTCCCGAGAAGGGAGAAGATCTATACCTATACATGGTTGTCTCTGAATATGCAGTAAGCTCAGTCCTGATAAGAGAGAATAATGGGACTCAGAATCCTATTTACTATGTTAGCCAAAGGCTAAAAGACACGGAAACTCGATACCCTGTCATAGAGAAGCTAGAGTATTGCTTAATCCTTACCGCACGAAAGCTCAGAGATTATTTCTAGGCTTACCCTATTAAAGTTTTAACTAGCTTCCTGCTCAAGCAAGTGTTTAGCAAACCGGAAACCTCGGGGAGGCTAATTAAATGGGGTATTGAGCTTAGCCAATATAAAATTGAGTTCCACCCTCGGGAAGTAACCAAAGGACAAGCTCTTGTAGACTTCGTGAATGAATGCACAAACTTCATTTCGCAACAATCGATTAGTGAAAATGAATTGAAAATCAAATTGTAGCTCTTCGTGGATGGGGCTTCCAGTGAGCGGGGAGTAGGGGCGGGTTAAGTTATAATCACCCCCGACGGACACCGCCTGCATTACACCATGAAGCTAGGGTTCCCGGCAACCAACAATGTGGCTGAGTATGAATCCATGATAGCTGGTTTGAACCTAGCACTACAGTTGAAGATACCAAGGATAGAAATCTTTAGTGATTCACAATTAATTGTAAACCAAATAAAACAAACATATACCAAGTACAAATGGCTCATCCTATACAAGAAGAGGGTACTAAAGATGCTTACCCTATTTGAGAACTTCTCACTTCATCAAATACCCCATTGGGAGAATGCCTAAGCGGATTCGATAGCCAAGTTAGCCAGCTCCCAAGGATCCCCTGAAACCCGAATAGTACCGGTGGGGTATCAGGAAATGCCTAGCATCGAACAGGAAGAGTCGGAAATGGGAAAAGAATTATTAGTCTTAACCAGATCCCAAGCTTTGAGAAGGGGAGACGGAGAAGACCAAGAAGGAAGCTTCGAAAGGGAACCCCCCATAACAGAAACAAACCACCAGCAGGAAACTATGTGGATGGTTCCCATAGTGGACTACCTCCTAAGAGTAACTTTACCCCTCAATAAGCAAGGCGCCAGAAGGATAAATCACCAAGCTCCCACATTCGTGATCATAGATGGTGTACTCTATAAAAAGGGACACACTTCCTTATCTGAGGTGTGTAAGTTCCAAAGATGGATTTAGCCTATTAAAAGAACCTCATGAGGGATGGTGCGGGGACCATTCCGGTGGGGTTAAACAGGCCAAAAGTGTCATGCGACAAGGATATTATTGGCTGTGGATGGTTAGTCAAGTGGTTGCGTATGTCAAGAGATGTGATAAATGTCAGAGGTACTCTAAGGTGCCACGGCTTCCTCCTAGCGACTTGACAACTATACCAATCCCTGACCTTTCGATATATGGGGGATAGATTTAATTGGGCCCTTACCGCTTGCCAAGGACGGAGCTAAATATGCCGTAGTAGCCATCGACTACTTCACCAAGTGGGTAGAGGCGGAACCCCTTCTCTCAACTATCACATCCAAAAAGGTGTTAAAACTTGTAATAAAAAATATTGTTACCCGCTTTGGAATCCCTCATAAGATAATATCGGACAACGGAACACAATTCGAGAGAGAAGAGTTCACCCGATTCTATGACAAAAATGGAATCATCAAACGTTTCTCCTCAGTAGTCCATCCGAAGGCTAACGGAGCCGTGGAAGACGCAAACAAGACCATCAAGACAATCATTAAGAAACACCTAAATCAGGCTAAGGGAAATTGGGTGGAAGAGTTGCCTCTAGTGTTATGGGCGTATAGAACTTCTGCCAAAACAGCCATGGGACATACCCCATTTTCCCTGACATATGGATGTGAAGCTATGCTTCCGGTTGAGGTCGAAATTCCATCACATAGAAGGGTAGAAAACGCATTTGACCCAAACTAGGAGTTAAGGAGGGAATCACTAGATTTGATACAGGGACTAAGGGATGAGGCTGTAATCAGAACCGCCGAATACCAAAGAAGGATCACAAAATATTACAATTCGAAGGTAAGAGCTAGAACCTTCGCTAAAGGCGAATTAGTGCTGCGAAGAGTAATGGCTAACACCAAGAACCCAGCGGATGGTCCTCTCGGTCCAAATTGGGAAGGACCCCTAATCGTCCATCAAAAGGTCATACTTGGTACATATAGGCTATGCAGACCCAACGGTGATCTTATTCCGAGAACATGGAACTCAGAGCATTTTAGACCATATTTCCCAATGATAAAATAATAAAGGACAAGATTTTCCTTCCAAAAAAATCATCACACAACCAAGGGCATGGAAAACCTCCCAGTAGCTCGAGAGAGACCCAAAAGGGGTCGAGCAGAAAAAAGGATTGAATCCCTCGTCATCGCCATATTGGCCGGGGCGAGGCATCCCCGGAGAGGGATGGTGTGTTAGTCTTTCTCCATGCCCAAATCAGAGGGGGTAGGGTTAAAGCATCAAAAGCATAATATGCCATTTCACAAAAGAGATTGTCGTGATAGCGTATCTAAAATTTAGCAAGCCCTGCCTCTACTCGCAGAAGAGTACACCCTGCCTCTGCTAGAACTAAGCACGTCCTACCTCTGCTTGTAGAAGAGCACGTCCTACCTCTGCTTATGCTCTGCATTACCCACAGAAGGGAACGCAAACCCCTATAATCGCCTATGAAGTTTTGGATAGGACACCCCTCGGAGGGGGTGGTGTATAAGCCTCTATCAGAGCCTACGGTGGCCCGTATAGAATATCAAAATAGTAAACCTTAATTCTGTGTCTACGATGGCCCCGTCTAAGTTTCTAAGACCTTATCATCGCCTACGACGGTCAGGATAAGGTGCCCTTTGAGGGAGGTCGGGTATGTTCTTGGGCCTTGCTTGTGGATAAGCTAGCCAAGCGCTCCGAATGCACATGCCCAGAGAGTGACCAACAAAGCATGTACATTCTCTGCTTTGACATGAGAAGATCAAGGGGAGACTCAAGAAGCACGTACAACCTCTGCTTCCCAAATCAAATCCAAAGGGGATTTGACTCTTCATTAATATTGGATGGGTTCCCGGTCTTCAATCTCTAAATACCCGAATCTGGGTGGATTCGGCTCTTCATTAATACCGGAAGGGTTCACGGTCTTCAATCTCTAAATACCCGAATCTGGGTGGATTCGGATCTTCATTAATATCGAAAGAGTTCCCGGTCTTCAATCTTTAAATACCTGAATCTGGGTGGATTCGGCTCTTCATTAAATACTGGAAGGGTTCCCAGTCTTCAATCTCTAAATACCCGAATCTGGGTGGATTCGACTCTTCATTAAATACCGGAAGGGTTCCCGGTCTTCAATCTTTAAATACCCGAATCTAGGTGGATTCGGCTCTTCATTAAATACCAGAAGGGTTCCCAGTCTACAATCTCTAAATACCTGAATCTGGGTGGATGCAGCTCTTCATCAATACCGTAAGTGTTCCCGGTCTTCAATCTCTAAATACTCGAATCTGGGTAGATTCGGCTCCTTAATCTTAACACAACCGAGTCTGGGTAGTATTTGACTCGACATTATTATTGGAAAGAATTTTAATCTTCCATTAAGGCCCGAATCTGGGTCAATTCATTCCTCCACAAGGCGCCGAAAGTGAATCTCATCGCCAGGACCTATGGCGTAACCTAGCATCGAAAATAACTGGCAAATAAATAGGAGAAAGCCAGGAAAAAGAAGCTTGACTTGGAAAGTCGAAGACGCCCCTTCACTAGGGGGGATGTTACTACCAAAATTAACTTAGCACATGCCAACGGTGAAGGGATATTGAATAAACATATAAGGGAAGGATGAGGAATCCAAGAGAAACATAGGCCGATACCCCCTCTGAGAAAAGGGCTCGAAGCCTATAGGGCACTAACAAAGGTTTATCCAACACGGTCTATCGGACAGGAACTGACCTACTTAACGCCAGCACATCAGAGGAAGAAGAGTATCAGGTAAGTGCATAAGGATGGTTCGTGAACAACTCCTGAAAGATAGCTCCATAATTAATGATGGGGTCGCCTTCGTTAATGACATGGATATCACCGGAGGCCCCCTCCCGGAGAACCAAACCGGAAGGCTAAACTGAGGCTCAAGCAAGGATACAGGGCACATGTACTAATCCATATAGTACCTGAACCATCAACGGTTCTAAACCGGTGGATATATACGTACGTCGTGAAGGAAGGCCCCTCTGAGTACCCACGATAAAGCCGAAAGCCTACATCCGAAAACTTACACGAGAGGACCGAAACTTTGAGGCATTCACCGAGAAGTCCAAACCACCTCTGCAGTCCGTCTCGGTGACAAACTCATTTCCACCTTAGAGAGGCCCATTCCACCTGGAACCCTCGTTTTGAAGACCGTAACCGACACCACAAGGATAGTCGATAGCCAGACGCCCAAGACCAAGGAAAAAGTGGCCAATAAGAATCCATTCAGGCCCAATAACCTACTAATAGAGAGTCCCTGGATTCTCTATAAATAGGACTCCAGGAGCTCCATAAAGAAGGACACACTTTTTGTTTCTCAAGTTAGTTCCTTTCTTCTTAAGAGAAGCAAATCAACAATTCTTGTAATATATCTATAAATTATGAATGGAGAATCCCAGGTCTCACACATCTTGCTATTCGTTAATCTTGTTGTGCCATAATGATGAAACAGGGAGTTAACACTAACCTTTCTAATGAGAAGATCAACCAAGGCGTCCTGGAGGCGGAGGAAGAGGTCATTGTGGAAACATAGAATCCCCTTCTCCTCGCCCTAAGGATCCGCCAAAACTGGTCCATATTCTCATACTGGGCCTAACGCTTCCCGAACATTGATGCAAGGAAATCGTCTACGAATTCTTAACCCGATCTCCATCGTGATTCAGGTTCCTATCTCGAGTGGATCTGACACAGAAGGATCATTAGAGTTGACTAACCTTACAATGCCTTCGTCCTTGAAATCGAGGGAAACATTAACCTGTTTTCTTCTTATTGTAGTAAATAATGTCATCGTCATGGCTCAGAAAATCATCAATTCCATGAAGCATAATGATATCAAGTTAAATAACTTTCCCAAGGTCAAGTTGAAATACCATCGTGCAATATGCACGATGTTCATCCTTCGAGAGTGAGATAAACGACCATTAGGTTTTAAAAGTCTGATGCCTCGGGGAAGGAAATTCAGCTTAGAATCATAGGCCTAGGATCATATCCCGGTGACTCAGAGTCACGACGATGTTAAATCCTATAAATACACGCCTTACATACTGCAATCAGGGTGTTGATGAAAAATTTCGTTAACAGGCTTCTTCATTATCACTTTTTCATTTGGTTGTTTTCTTCTAGTATCTCAAGATACTTCAGTTATACTGAAGTTATTGTGTAAAAAACTGTCAACGTTTCTAGTATTTTCCTAATAAATAGATTCGAAGGAAGACTACTTTTCTTTAATCACAGCTTCAGTAGGATGCTCCTGTAATTTTTTATGAATAGGTCCTTCGTTTCGTTGCTTGGTGAGTGCAACTATGCAAAAAACCAGATTTGTACCCAAATTCATTGTTCGGTTGAATATCAATGTCATTCAGAGTAACGTTGACATCAAACCCTCCTGCATTCATTATTTGCTCAAATTCAGTAGCATCATCAATTATGGTTTGCATTGCATCCTTAACCAATACCCTTCGGCCTACTGTAGCGGCGCTAGCATTGGAACTGGAAACACTTCGTTCAACTACGTTATGAGCGCTAGACGGCTCATTTACCAGAGTTAACCCGTTCTCTCGAACAATGTTCATAACATTTGTTACCCTAATGGCACTATCTTCAACACTAACCTTGTTGTGGACATCTCCAGGTTGCTCATTTTGTTGCATTATCTCCATTGGAACTAAACTTCCTTTAGCTGTGACACGTATCTCTCCTTCCTCAAGATCGAGTGCATTATTTGCATCCTCATTAATGTTACTTAAATAATTTAAAATACCATACCTGTTTTCAATTGGTAATGTAGTGCTACATACTTTACCAGAAATCTGTTTTGATGAGTTACCTTTGACTTTTTTCCACTTCTTTTGATTCACAAAAGGAATAACTCTTACTTTATGGCTATTTCGCATTGGAATTACTTTGACCTGCCGTTTAAAAACAACATTGTTGCCTCTTACACCACCTGCTTCATGTAGATTCACCCATTTACTTTGATCATTTTCATTAACACCATTCATCGTATTGTTATCCTTTTTTGCTAAAGCTTCTTTGTTGACACTTGAAGGGCATTTGATAGTCGTATGTCCGAACACGTTACAAGCACAACAGATGTCGGGCTTCCAGACGTAACTAACAATAACATCGTGTTCCGAACCATCCGAAAGAAGCAGAGTGATAGATTCTGGCAGTTCATTTTTAGGTGAAGTTTCCACTAAACATTTTGCGAACCCTGACCAATCTAGACTCTCTATAGACTAATCCATGCAAAGGAGCTTACGAACGTGTGTCACTAACCAACAGATGCCTATCTTCGACCATGCTAACATTAGGAGGTTGCTAAACTTAACCCATACAGGTACATGCCTGATTCCCTTAGCTGAAAGCCCTATACTGACGTCCCATTTCCTAATGATAAACACTTTGTTCCTTATCAATATAGGGTCAGCTTCCAAAATCCTCTTTTTATCTTCCTTATCATCCACAAGAAAAAAGAAAATGCTGCCATTATATTTTACGTTAATCGTGCCTCTTGGTTTCCAGAGGCAGATCAGTTTTTTGACGACAGTCGTGTACGACAACAGGGAGTCAAGAAAAAATCCGGTCAGATAGTTTTGCCATTCCTCGATGCTAGCTTCAATAATGTCGCTCGTAGGAACCAGTCGTTTCCCATCATACATGAGAGTAATAGGGGGAGGTGAGAACTCTCGTGCATTATGTGGTTTAGTCGCAAATAGAGACGACCATTTTAGCATGGGAAGCGGAGGAAAAAGCGGAGGAGGCTGAGGGGGAGGAGGCGAGTGAGGAGGAGTAACATGGAGGGGTGGATCTGGTTGAGGAGGGAGAGGATCTGGTGGAAGATTTGGCGCGGGAATGATGCGAGGTTGAGGTGGAAAAGAGGGGATTGCGAGGCTCGAGGAGGAAAAGATGGGTGTCACCATTTTTGAGGAAAAGATTGGTATGTTAATCCTTTTCATAAGTGTTTCTTTAATAATTGTTTGATCATTACTTTAATAACTACTTCCATTTGATATGCTATTGTTGCATTATTGCTGCGGTGTTCGGATGCTAGGAGTGAAAGAAAACCAGTATCAATTTTCTTATATGCTCCAGTAATATTCTTGCTGTGTTGATATGCTAATGTAATACTCTTATTTTGTAAACTTGGACCATCGATGAAGATATCTAGATGTAATCCATAAAGTTTAGAGCAGGTGTTACACCCTTTATTTATACTCTATCAATCATTGACGGGTTTGGTACAAATTTTAAACTCTTACTGATTATTGTTAAAAATGTCAATCTTTTAGGATTGCCTACCTATTAACAAAAGATGAAATTGATGAATTATTCTTCAAACTTAGTAATGAAATTCCTGAGGATGCATTTTGATTTATTTTTTATTTTCATTCATAAGGACTAGATGATGCTTTATATTTTCATTGGCATGTGATTATTCAGAGAACTAAAAGGAAATGAGTAAATCTTATGGCTGATTTGACTAAGAAATTTATTTTGCAATATGAGAGCTGAAGAAAACAAAGGAAATATCATTTCATCAGGGCGTTCTTGAGCTCTAGGTTTGTGAATCTTGGTTCATTTTTTTATGTTAATTTGTCCATATTTAATGCAAAAGTCTCTCTAATGCATAATTTTACTAAAATGAGTGGATTTTGATTTTGGAATCAACAATGGTATGAATATACTTCCTTAAGTCACGTTTAGATAATAAAATTGCACGTGAAGTTTACCGCGTTATGTTATTCTGACAAGTACAACAGACAATTGGGCAAATTCTAAATCGATCACTGAAGATGAAGACACTGAGTGTGAGAGTGAGTAAGTGAGTGAGTGTAACTAAGTGTATGTAGTGAGGCATTGCTTATACAAATGAGTATTTTGTATAGTAATTATGAAACAGTGAGAAATAGAACTGTGTACTATTCAAAAGTGTAATAAAATATTTATTTGAATTAAATATCCATTCAAAATTAGAAATTATATGTTAAATATTTTAATTTTTACAAGTATGTTATATTATAATGGTTAGTAACTTTTGCAAGTTCTACGTTTTACTACGGGAATTGACTGTTGTCATAGAGTCTTTTGCAACAGCCAATGACAGTTCTAAAAAGGTGTCTTATTACAACATGACGTAATACAACGAGCATTAATTGTTGTTATAGAGTCTATTGCAACGACTAATGACCATTGTAAAAAGGTGACCCGTTACAACGTGATCTAATACAACAACCTCAATGCCTATTGCGAAACTCATATTACAACGGCCATTCCCGTTGTAAAAAGGTTGTTTTGTTGTAGTGTTTAGAATCGTCAGATAAAACTTCCGACTATTGTTCTGATCTGTGCAGGTAATCACAACTTGTACGTATAATCTTCATTATATCCTGGAAGAAAGTTTTCATTCTACCTCTGTAATAAGGAGGAAAAATATTCTTGAAAGATGACTCATTCATGCCTTGGAGGATTAATCTTATATAATATTCTACAATATTTGGTTGATATGGACATGGAGTGCATTTTAAAACAACACACTTAGTGTTAATTAGGTCAATTAACAACAATCTATTGGTTGAATTCATTTGGTAACTTCAAAATTACATACCTAATTTTAACATATTGACTTAAATGTACGATGTTAGTGATATTATGCAATGTTTTGTAAATAACTAAATAAATTATAAAATGTTGGCGTTTGACATTAATATTGCAATTCAACACACTATAAACATATTGACGTAAATGAGTTAAACTTTAACCAATTATAAAATGTAAGCATTTGAAATTATTACTTATTGATTGACAACAGATATAAAAAGCTAATCATCTTTATTAATAGTTATAATATCTTTGGTGCTGCACATATTTTGCGACGATCCATTCTCCCGATCTCCGGAAGAACGATAGTCATGGAATATAACACATTAACATAGTAGCAGAAGATAAAATGTTGCATCATATCACGTAATGTACATCAATTTACATCAAAGGTTGACATCAGAGTTTACAACATCATATAGGATCTTAATTATGCATTGATACACAGCGGAATAAAAGATAATCAACATAACGGAGTCTTAAAGTGTCCAAAAGAACATCCACATCCTGCTCCATCTCCAAATCCAAAACCAACTTCCATACACAACTCCAAAATGAACTAAGCAAACATTTGGATACTAGGCTGCCTATGTGAAAATATGGGCACCCGAGTTTGCAAGTGAAAAACAAACTACGAGCTAGCCATGGGATTGGTATGAGAAACCCTACAGTTATTCTTAACTTATTTAAAGTGAGGCATATCACAGGATCATTCCATGTAACATGGAATGGGTTTCCTCCACACGAATGCCAATGCATAAAACCACGCAATGCTTTTTGAAAAAAGAAGCCATTATAAGACTCAAGTCCCATCACATAATGCAACTCAAACCGGAGGATAGAATTTTACCTTATAATAGCCAAACATGCTTAATACAAGAAGATCATTTGATATTATTATTAGTTCCTAAGTCTTGAAAACAATTTTGAAAATAAATGTATCAGTCTTAGATGGCATAACGCCCCATCCTATTATGTCACCATATAGGTTTACAACTAAAAATCTAAAAGCTCGTATTGGAAGTTGGATTCAATCAATGAACCAAGGCAAAAGATCTTCCCAATCTGATTCGGAGCACCACTAGCAAGATGTCTAGGAATCATGCGTATGTAGCCCTTGGATCGGCAGAGATGACCTACCAATTCTCGGTGAGCTAGAATCTTACCTAAACATAACATTCCCTGGTCATATCTGATCGTCAACTTGGTCATTGTTTGTAACGACCCAGGGATTTTCGGCCCCGAAAATCGACATAAATACCTTTATCGTATCTTATGTCAACCTTCCAACCACCGAAACACTGGAAAGTTTTATAGAAAAAAATTAGAGGGTGAGATAAGAAAGAAAGAAGGTTAGAATAGAAGAAGAAGAAGAAGAACCAACACAGAGTCTCACATCGCAGCGGAACAAAATATAATATAGAAATAAATCTTTATTGAGAGCTTTTGAAAAATACATACAATATCAGAGTACATCAACATCTCGGGACAATTATAATAATCTGTCCTCATACACACAGCGGAATAAATATTAGATATCATTCGTCTGAACATCTCCAACTCGTCTCTATACTCCACAGTACCTGATAACCTGAACCTGTACATCTCGGGCTAACCCGAGCGTTTACAAAACACCGGGTCAGTCTTGTGAACCAGAGTGAGAAAAAACTCGCACAGCATTAAGGGTATCACACAACATGATTTTAAAGTTAAATCCTTTCGAAAGAAAAGGATAATCGTAAGACCAAATCCACACATAAACACGGACGGTTTTTACCTTACGATAACCCAAACCATTTTCGAAATCAATATCTTTTCTGATATTATAATAATGTCTAAATACAAGTAAATATCAATCTAGTGGAACGCTTGCATCTCACGCTCCACGTATATATACAAACAAAACCGTGGGCACTTATTGGAGATTGGATTACAACTATGACAAGGTATGGGACCACCTGCCGATCGTGTATCTCTTGAGGCGAATACACAGGGTTCAACAAGAACGTCTTGCAACCCGGCCCTCACATGACCGACCACTCATTTCGCTTGAGTGTATCGAATGTATATTACCAACGGTTGGGCTCAAACCACCATTTCCCGAAAAGGGAAAGCATCGAAATATATTAAAGAATGAAATGGATTTTCTCTAGATAGGTGATTATACACCCTAATGGGAGCGACCCACATAGCCATGCTGCCTGCCCGATTTTTGTCAAGTCCCGGTTTTGAGGCTTGAGGCTAGAATTTCTAGAACATTTGGCCATCCTTAACTTTGAATGCCACATCGTCAGATCCTCTGGATATCACTAATTGACGCCCACAAAAATACCCTAGTTGGGAGCTACCCAACTATGACACGTTTGAAGAAATCAACGTACGTGGTCCATTGGAAATACTCTGTCAGACATTCGTCCATACAAGTCATCCAGGAACAGGATCAACCGAAGATACTCTCCTACTGCATCCAATATAGGAATCACCCCATGGATCAGTAGTGAGTAGTCCTTGCAATCCACAGATTCCAACTACGACAGAACCCCAATATATCTCCGGGTCGAATCAGAGATTTTAAGTGGTTCTTCCGTTTTATGAAGATCTATGGTCTTCACATGCTCCATCTCGATCGTCGTCTGATCTCTTCTATATTTTTGTATTTGTTGGTCGGAATGGTTTTCGAATATATATTCGATCCCGGTCTTCCCATACCAACAATCGTAAAGGTCAGTCTTGATAGTCGGTTATTTAACTATCAAGTAAACATCCATGAAAATAAAAATAGATTCACTGGTCTAGTACTCAACATCACTTGGCTTTAAAAAAATTATCACCTAATCTCCTTTTAATTCCGTTACTAGGTATGTTATCATCTCATCTCATTTCCTTTACTTTGGAAATCTTATCACACATTCTTGACATTACCAACTAGTATCATCCTTGGATAGTCCCGAAATCGTTCAAGTTGGGGTATTTTAATTAACTCTCAGACCTTGATCAACAACGTTCTTATCTTCAGATAAATACGAGTTGTAATTCAAAAATCAATATTTAAGTTTACATCAACGCATCCCATTAGTTAAAATATCATTTTACAGTACTTCTTATCTTTTGGAAATTTCTCTTTGAATATAATCAATATCGCTTAATTTGTTATTTAAATAATTCCTTTCTAAACATTACTTTATTTACTCTCGACTTATTTGAATAACTTAGTTTCACAAACTGAATTACAAATCCTATTTTTCAACCTTGTTTACCAAGCTCAAATCAAACCCCTTTTACCAATTTCCTTTTCTGTCGAGAAACCCCTTTTTAAATCCATTGATTCAACTTACTACCATTATTTAAGTATTTCCAATTTAAAACAATGCTTTAACTCACATTCCATCTTGTTTATAAATTCCAGGTTTAATATAAAACCTTTATCTCCATCTCTCTTTACTTAATTCAAACATCAGGTTGACCTTTCATTTAAGCTATATATTTGCTTAAATCCTTTTATCGCTTCACTAAAAAACTCAGCTCAAATAATAAACCTCATCCATAGCTTCTTTCCAACATTCGATTTCATTTCTTTTCAACTTGGTTACTTAAGTGTATTTCATTAGTGATTACTCTAACAACTCATTCATTTCAACATTAATCATTTCAAATCCGTTAACTCCTATATTAACTAGAAAAAATAATAATTTCCTTTTTAAAACCTTACTAGGATTAACGAATTATTCATTTAGTTATCTCACCAATTTAAAGTCTAACCAAGTTTAAATGGTCGATTCAGTCAACACAAAACATAATTACTCTTCTAACCAATTCTATTTAATTCTTTTCTTAAATTAATTAAAATCTATTTAATTTAAATAACTTTATTTGTAACGACCCGGAAATTCTGAACCAATTTAAAATTTTATTTTGGCAATTTTAGCGAATTTTGAATATTTAAAATGAATTATTTTAAATAATAGCGACGAGAAGTTTATTTTCAATAGAATTTGAACGTATATATTTAAATAGATCGTCGTTAGAATATAAATATTTATTTTTAATTATAAAAGGAATTGAAAATGGCGCGGTAGTTCGATAATTTGATTTCAAAATTCAAATGAATGTATAGGATTCAAAATAAATCGGATTTTAGTGAAACAAAAATATTTGAATCTAATAGAGAATATCTTTCCAACGAATCCGAAAAATCAAAATTTCATAGCGGGGATCAAAAGATATGTCCAGTTGAAATTTCAGAATAGTCGCTATGGAATTTCGGCCCTTAAAAATAGCCATTTTGCAAACAACCTCGGTTTTCAACGAAACCACTTTTGTTGGATCCGTGATGTCAAGTTATTGCTAGGTTTCAAATTTCATGATTTTTCGAATCGATATCTGAGCGTGGAAAAGGATAACGCGTTTGACCAGTTTCAGTTGAATTTAATCGACTGGAAAATGGCTATTTTTCAAACGGTCTCGGAATTTGACGAAACTAGTTTTGTTAGGACCGTATCGTCAATACGAAGCTAGAAAATATTTTTCGGGAATTTATAGAGTTAGTATGTGGCTCCGGTAAATTGAAATGCGCGTTCAATTCAATATATAGAGTTATATTTGGATTTTGACGAAAACTGATCGAAACGTTCGTATCAGCTTATGATATGTTCGGAAGGGGGGTATTTAGCTAAGGGCGACAGTCATTGGGTCTCGTTAGGGGTTTGTATTAAAAAGCTACTTTTTGAAATTTAAAAATAAAATAATATAATTATAATCACCCACCTCCTTTCTCCTATTACAAGTCAACCCCCCCCCCCCTTTTACTTTCAGATCGAACCCGTGAGTAATAAAAAAAAAGAGAAAAAAATTCCCAGCCGCTCGTCGCGATCGCCACCCTCCCTGGCGTCGGAATCCACCTCCGCTCCTTCCCCTTCCTCTCCGCTCCTCCCCTCCTTCATTGACCGCTCCCTCCTCCGATGATCTCACTCCATCAAAGACCCCAGCCACCCAATTCGAACGCAGCCCCCCTAAAATCGCACAAACCCTAGCGCACGCCTTTCCCGACGCTACAGGGCTTCGAGCTGGGGCCCACTCACGCTGAAGGAAGACGTCGGCCAGGGCTTGAAGGCGGCAGTGGTGGATCATCCTCCGTGGCTTGAAGGCGTGGCAAATTCAAGACCTAGGTGGTCGACGTGGTGAAAAAGGGTCTACAAACACCTGAAATTGCAGAACAGTGAGTTTCATTGTATTTTTTATTAATTAAGCATTATTTACTTTCAGTTTTTTATATATAACATGAATAAAAATGTGATCTTTAAATAGGAATAGTGTTTTAAAAATATAAGTAGAGTTGTTTTTAAATATATATAAATAGAATTTGTTTTAAGAATATATAGCTCAATTTTTATATGTAGAAAGCAAGGTTGAAAATTGGATTTTCATATATATAATTTCGGTATAAAAATTTGATTTTTATCTATATGAAAGGTAAAGTAAAAATAGAATTTTACATATGGAATAGCGAAGTAAAATTATGGTTTTTACATGTATAGATTTGAAATAAAAACATAATTTTTATGATGAAAGCAAGATTTTAAAAATACGATTTTTATATTAGTAGAGTATTAAAAATAGAATTTTTATCTATATAGTAGCGGTATAAAAATGTGATTTTTATATATGTAGTGACTACGGGCAACGAAAGTGACAAAAGGCGAGAACAGCGATGACTTCTACATAAGAAGAGTCGTGGCGTTTGGTTTAGCTTGTCGGTGAGAACTCCTCACTTTTAATTCATTTCTAGTTAAAAATATATACTAGGATGCAGACGGTGTTTAGTAGCACCCGACACCCGTCGACCATAGACCATGGACGGCTTGTATGCTTGTTTGTTTGATTTTGATGCGTAGTTGATTGTGTGATGTGATATGAAATGAAATAAAATATTTATACAGTTAAAAATATTTTATAGTTAAAAATAGAATTTTTAACGTGTATATGAAATGAAATAAATTAATATAAACAAATCGAATGATTTATTTATATACACACATTTGACTGATATTGATTAGGACGATAAATTTTACACATCGCCCAACTGCACAAATAAAATCTGTGTTTGATTGTTTGAAAACCCCACACGGTTATTGGGATGATATATGACATACACTAATCCCAATAATTAGTTATATGTCGATCGATTGATTGACAGACTGTTATGAGCATTAAATATTTATATTTGATGCTTATACAGTGTAGAATGCACTTTGGATGATGGTTGATTATTTGTCATTGTTGATATATACATGCGTTGTATGGAAATCCATAGAAATAAAATTTATGGTAATTGATTGGGCCTCATTCCAGTTTTGAAATAGAAATATTTGAAATAGGAATATTTGAAATAGGAATATTTGAAATAGGAATATTTGAAATAGGAATATTTGAAATAGAAATATTTGAAATAGGAAATTTTGAAATAGGAATATTTGAAATAGGAATATTTGAAATAGAAATATTTGAAATAGGAAATTTTGAAATAGAAATATTTGAAATAAGAATATTTGAAAATAGAAATACATGAAGTCGTGTTGATTAGATTGACGCCATTTTGACGTGAACGATATTTATATCGATTTTATTCATTTTTCAATGAATATTGGAATTGATTTGAAATTCGAAATAAATTGAAATGATTTGAAATTCGAATTATATTGAAAAGAATTGAAATTCGAATTATATTGAAAAGAATTGAAATTCGAATTAAATTGAAAAGTACTGAAATTCGAATTATATTGAAAAGAATTGAAATTCGAATTAAACTGAATAGAATTGAAATTCAAATTAAACTGAATAGAATTGAAATTCGAATTAAATTGAAATAGAATTGAAATCGTTTTGAATTGAGTTTAAAACATATTGAAATTGAACTGAAAATCAATTTGAATTGAAATCAATTTGAAATGAATTTAAAACGAATTTGTAAGGGAAAATTCAATTTTGATTTGAATTTCAAAAAGAAGTTGAAATCATTTTGAAAACGAATTTAAAACGATTTATAAAATACATTTTAAAAAGGTAATCAACGAAGTATATATTATATATATTATATATATAATATAATGGCCTGAATAGAACGCGCCGTGGCAGTTCGCGAATTTCGACCATTGACTTCGAATGGATATTACGGGAGATCCGACCGTCGGATTCTCCTAAAACCGGAACTGTTGGGTTCGTATCGAAAAGAGCTTTCTAACGAATGTGAGAAATTAGAAATCTAACAGTTGGATTTGGAATTATGTCCAAATCAAATTTGGAAAAGGTCGTTGTAAGTGCAGTTCGATGGCCGTTGATGGAAATCGACTGTACGGGCCTTGGTAAAATTATTAAAAATATCAATAATTTGTGTAAAATCATAAGAAATGATTTGTGAAGAACTGGGATGAAAAACTCCATATTTGAAAAGATAAAAATAGATTTTTATCGAAATGAACTAGTTTTGAACTAGAATAGTAATTTATTTATTTTTAAAATAAATAAATTGGATTTGAAATGGTTTTGAAAATAACTAGAATTTCAAATAATTGCACTGGAATGGATTTGAATCGAAATTGTCTTCGGAATATTTCGATGTTGGATTTCGTGATTATACAGATGTTGTTATGGAAATTTGAAAGATATATATATATATATATATATATATATATATATATCGTTATTTCCAATACGATATTTGTTGGTCGTAGAATTTGATATTGAATATAAGCCGATATTTTTTTTTATTCAGAGCCTTGTATTTAATATCAAATGTGATTTGGGTTTGTCGTGAATGGTGTCTTCATTAACACTGTTCTTAAGCCCAGTTGAGAAAAAGATTAAATCTTTTTATTTAGATTTAATGAAGTGTACCAATTAAATAATATTTAATAGGAATTGAATTGGTATTGATTTTTGGGTTTATCGTGAACAGTGTTTTAAATAACACTTGTTCTTTAACCCGATAATCAATGAAATGTGATTTTGGGTTGTCGTGAACGGTATCTTCAATAATACTGTTCTTAGACCCAAAGGAGTTAAGAAAATCAGAAACTAATTGGAGATTAGTTAAGTTGAATGATTTCTGTGGTACTGATCTGATGTTGGTTTCGGCCTTTGGGGTAAATACTTAGGGAATTGCTCACTTGCTAATTTACGGTTAGGGACTGATTGAAATGTGATATGATTTTGGGGTTTATCGTGAACCGTGTCTTAAATGACACTGATTCTTTAACCCAGTCAAAGATTAAAACTAAGTGGAGTTTTAATGAATCTTTAATTAGATTGAAAAGATCGAGAATGGAGTATCACCAGTTTTGCTCCAGGCAATAGTTAAATCTTCAATTAGATTTGAACGTGAAATGGTAATTGAATTTACCGATAACACCATGGTGTTAGATATGAAGTATTACTAGTTTTACTTCATGGGATGAATAGGTTGGGATTGGGAAATAAAATAAAGGATCACTTCGGTGTGGATCGCTAATCCCGCCTAGTTTGAATTGATATTCAAAAGGAGATTAAAGAATAAATTTAAAAGAATTTATCTTTGATAAAAGTAATGGGAACCTTTCCCTAAGAATGCGAAATTTAGAAACTAACTGTCGGTTAGCTAAGCAGAATGGTTTTCTGGATATTGATCTGATGTTGGTTTCGGCCTTCGGGGTTAATATTTGGGGAATTATTCTCTTACTAATTTACGGTTAGTGACTGATGAATTGGAATGAGGCGTATGTTGTGTTTGTGTAACACTTATTTATTATATACGCGAGTTATTCGGAAAGACCGGGTTTATCCCATTTTGAATAACTAATTCGACGATTAGTCAAAGATGAAGACGGTGGTTGAAGACCGGAGGTCTTCACGTCGTTTGGATGATTATTGATGATCTTGATTGGGCTGTACACCCAAGAAGATGGAAACAGTTAGTGGTCGTCCAAACGTACTTGGAGATCGAAGGATATGCGGGGTACTAGGTGCCTCGGTTTCGTTCAGACCCAGAACGAACTTGTAAATGGACTGTGTGTCTGACATTGGATTTTAGTCTGTGTGATTGATTTCTATTAAATATATATCTGTTTGGCGGCGGAGAATTTATTCTCTTGCTTAACGCCCTTCTCGGAGACGTACGAGCTAAGGGGTTATATATTGATGGATATCAAATGCATGGAATGAATTGCCTGTGTGGCATGCCTTAGTGGCAATATGATCAAGGCTTCTGTTGAAAAGCATAGTCTTGTGGTTGATGATCAAAGCACGTCCTTTGTGGCGTAGCTTTGTGTAGCGTTGATTCGCGAGCCTCACACCCCGGTGTGAACCAAAAACGGGAGAGGACATCAGGGAGGGCATGTGTTTCTTTCTAGCTAGAAGTGGCGTCAGTGGTTTTACACGCCCTGACAAGTTTGACTTATGTGGTTGTTGCTGTTGCGAGGCGCCTCGGTTTGATCGGACGATCCGGGTCCGATGGAGTCATTCGTTGGCTCATTTACGCCCCCATAGGGCGGGGAAACGCATGTTCAGGGTTTAAGTTTAATCCACATCGGTGGACTGGGCCGGAGGATCCACGGAGCAGTTGCGGCTGTTTCTAAGGCTCGGGCTAGACAGTCTCGAATCGGTGAGGACTATCTTTTTCCTTGGTTCACAGATGGAAATCCAACTTCCAATACATGACATTTGTGGTTTTGATTGTAGAGCCTAGTATGGAGACATGATATATGGTACCCATGCTTTCTATGATTGTATATAAAATCAGAAACTAACTGGAAACGAGCTAAGATGGGTGGTTTCCTAGGTATCAGTCTGATGTTGGTTTCGGCCTTCGGGGTTAATACTTACGGAATCGTTCTCTTACTAATTTACAGTTGGAGTCTGATTAAAAATTTAAAACATGAAATTTAGTGTATCAAGCATTCTTTGGCTATTATAAGGTAAAACCCTATCCTCCGGCTTGCGTTGCATTGTGTGATGGGACCTGGGTCTTATGATAGCTTCATTTTTCTTTATTTAGCATTGCGTTGTTTGTTTTATGCACTGGTATTCTTGGGAGGAAACCCGTTCTGTGTTAGCGGCGTGGTCCCTTGATTTACCTAACTTTAAAATAAAGATTTATAACTGTTTTAGTTCTCACACCAGTCCCATGACTGATCTGGAGTTTATTGTTTTGACCTAAACTCTGGGTGCCCTTATTTTGACACGGGCAGCTAGTAGTTTTGGTTTTGCAAATTTATATTCACAGGATCCTGATCTACAGCTAGAACGATATCCGGAAAGCTTTGTATCCGTATATCTCCTTCAGTTGTGTTTTATATTATTTTCCGCTGCTATGTAATGTATTGTAATCTCTGATATTTTTCTGTTGTGTAATATTTATTTATACTCTGTATATTCTTGTATTCTGGTGGAATTGTTGTTATATACAATGAAATGTTCTTCCGTCTGCGTTCTATTTTGTCGTGTCCTCAAAGTATCCGCGCTTTCCTCACCGCGGAAGTTCGGGTCGTTTCATTATTTAATTGCTCACGATTAATCAAATACTTAACTGCTAGGTTATCTCGTTCTCTTCGCTTATAATTCTTCTCGACATAAGAATTTGTTTTATAAAATTTCATACTTTCTTATAAACTTTAAATATTAATATTTCATTTTCCTTTTCAAATAACCTTTCCATGTAATAACTTTCAAAAAACTATTTTCTTTATAAAATATATCTATAACTTAAATATTATCGATCCACTGTCGATAAAACCCATATTTTATAAATCGACTGATTTATAGACCAAGTGATACCAATTACTCAACCCATACCATCCATTGGTCGACATCAGAAAAAATGTTGAAATATGGTTCAACGATCAACAATAATCAATCATTCCTTTTTATTTGGCTAATAATTTTCACGACGATCATCCATCAATCAATAGCCAATTCAAACAATTTCGAACACGTTTATAAACGTGACCAATCAAGGGAAATTACTTTATTTGGGTCAAATCAAAATGATTGGTGTTTTACTGAAATTAAACGACCATTTAATTTCATTTATTTATTCAACAGTAAATATATATAACTAGCAAACAGTCAACCACTAACAATCAGAACACGAAAAATAAAAACCCAATTTATATAAAATATAAATGGGAAGAGCTGAGTGAGTTTACCTCACCTTGATTTGAATCTATCGATAAATATCTGGTTTTTAGTCAAATTAGACTGACGTTTAATTCGACTAAAATTCTCAGTTGTTCCCGATCCTGACCAACTTTGCTCCATCTCGAAGTCCTCGTTTTTACGGTCTCAACGCAACTGACCGTGCGTAAATCTAATAACGTACGTGCCAGAAATTGTATAAACAAATTGATAAAATAATTAAATTAAAACATATATTTTCTTTTAAGTTTTAAATTGGGCTTTACCTACCATTATCGGCCCAAGAACCCATTACCTGCTTCAACCTTAAAACCAACCCTCCGATCCTTTTTTTTCGTTCATACGGCCGCCTCAAAATTTTCTCAAATCAAAACCCTACACCATTTTTTTTCTCCCACTAGTAAATCGGAGTTGGTCGCCGCCGCAAACGCTTCTCTCCGCTACCCCCTCGAGCTTCCCTCGCTTCCTATCCTCCGAACCCCAGCGTGCCACCACCTTGTTGCCAAACAACCACCGAGCCTTTACAGAACCACAAATCAACAATCTTGAAGCTGCTATTGGAACCCTAGTCTTCAGCATCAAACCGTTCACCAGAAAATCATCCGAAGCTCCTCGAAATGAAGACCGTGCAAAACACAGCTAAGTGTTTTAATTCGATTTTGAATTTCAGTGTATTTTGTTTTTGATTTTTTTCTTTCTGGTTTCGAATGGGGTTGTTTCTGGTTTGTTGTGTTGTTCGAATGGTTCTGGTATGGTTGAAGCACCACTGTATTTATAGTGGTGGTTTGGTTTAGATTAGATCAATGTCTATCAGTATAGGTTCTATCTTAGGCCATTGGTTTTCAGATTTTTCATACGTGATGGGAATTGTATAGATTTCGTGATGGGTTGTAAACGAGATTTTGTTGGATTTTGTATAGTATTGTCAATACTGTTGATCAGTTCACATAGATTACTGATCGAATTTTGCATAGGTTAGGTAGTTGTGAGGCTATGTATAGTTAACATCAATCAGAGATTTCAAAACTGAAATATAGGTTTTATTTCCATTTTAAATATATGTAAACAGTGAATTTTTCATCAGAGAATTACTGTACATACATGTGACTTAACTGTTCGATAAAGATTTGGTACACACATCAGTTCTTCTTAGTTGTACATGTACTGTTTTTTTCGAGCTGTTCTTTCCCTTGTTCTTTAATTTCTATAGTTGTTTATTACTGTCATGAATCATCCCTTTTAATGGGTTTTTCCTTCTTTTTTTTTCTTTTTCTTTTTCTAGGTCAAAACTTGTGGAACCATTTTAGTTTACTGTCTCTGATTGGTTCACTGTTTATGGAAAGAAAATGAGGCATGCCGGATTTGATATTTTAAATGGGTTCTCGTCGTCACCAATGGGAATAATGAAACAAATGCTGGACAATGGGTTGCACTTTCGAAGATGCATTTACGTTTCCAGGTTCAACTAAATGGCTCCAACTGAAATCAGGGCTCCATGGGATATGATGGAAGATGACACAGAAGTGAGAATGAGGTTCGACATACCTGGACTATCAAAGTCGGGTGCAAGTATCAGTAGGAGATGATGTGTTGGCGATAAAGGAGAGCACGAAATGGAGAAAGAAGGAGAAGAAAGGAAGAAGTCGTGGTGGAGGTTCAGGAGCTCGAGCAACTACAATATGAGGCGTCTTATCTTTTTTATGCTTTTACTTGAATAAAACCTGTTATATTGGAACTTGTACTTACAATGAAACATTATGTATATTTAATTATACCAACTGTAACAATACATGCATGTTATGGTTTGGGTCATAAGAGCATCAAATAATCACGGCAGACAAATGATCAAAGGTGTTGTGATAGCTTTGTCTTAAGAATGACCTCTTTACTAAATGCATGTATTCTATATAGCAACTCGGTGTTGAAATGGATGAGATCAGTATGTGCATGGTAACCAAAAAGCAAGTAAATGATCATGTCACACGGGTGTTTGCATTGCGAAAGAGAACACATACAAATACAAAGTAAAAGAAATGGTGGCCGAATAGTATGTATCTTTGTTCAACTTCGATGAAGTAGTGGTATGTGTTGTGCACAAGTTTTGGGTTATTAAATCTCATATAAATCTTGATATACTATGAATTAAATTTAAATAGCTAAATTAAAGAAAATAAATTAACATTATTGTATATTTATAAAACAAACTGCTTAAATTTCAAATGGTATGGAATCAAACTCAACAGTTAAAGTTTTGGTTTTTAAATGACATTTCGTTTTTATGAAAATCCATTTACAACTATATATAAATTATACGTCCATATATATTAAATAAACGAATTATATATTGTAAATTCATTTAGAAATTCCAAATCGATATTCAAATAGTAAAATATACTAAATATTTAACAACCAAAAATACGGGTCGTTACATTGTTTGACCATCATCTAAGGCACCTTGATTCCATCATCCACCTAAGTAAATTACCTGTGATCCATACAATGGCACGCTTTTGGCTAGTAGAAAACGTATGTCCTTACTATGTTGTCCTTCATCCTATTTTTGGCTCTCCGGAATGTGAGGCCCTAGAGTCAATGTCCCACAAAGCTATGCTTTTCAGTTGATC
Source organism: Allium sativum (assembly GCA_030737875.1). Lineage (NCBI taxonomy): Eukaryota > Viridiplantae > Streptophyta > Magnoliopsida > Asparagales > Amaryllidaceae > Allium > Allium sativum. The sequence goes on from CM060920.1 coordinate 731,274,389, forward strand.
TATCTGCCAGCAACAGTTAGCATGCCACATTGTTAGTTCACGCATATGATCAGTTTCTATTAATAATATAACCATTGAGCTCATACGTCTCAAAAAAAGGGTGTTAAGCTAAGAGAATAAATTCTCCGCCACCACAGATATACCATTAATAATAACTAATCGGTTACTTTATGAATTACAACGTCAGACATACATCCATTTACAAGTTCGTTCTAGGTCTGAATGAAACCAAAGGCACCTTGTTCCTCGTCCAATTAAGGAGAGCGGCCCTTGCATATTCAGACAACAAACAAATACATCCAAACCTTTGCCACTTTAACCCCTTCACGGGAGCTACCCATATCCAGGGCATCAACAAGCAATCCATTCGATGTGAAGATTCCTGGTCTTCCACCGTCTTCAATATCTTAGAATTTAATTCATCGTATAATTACTTGAAATGGATTGGACCCGGTCTTTTCGAATAATTAGCATCAAACAAAAATCATTATTAAATTATCAACCAGCTAATTAAGTCTCCTTCAATTGGTATTCATCTTATAAGATTTAAATCTTATTCACAAACTAGAATAAGCTATTTGGATTCCAAAAATCGTCTTTTAACGTTATAAAAGGGATTACTTAAGGATTAGATTCGATTTACGAATTAAAAATCCTTACTTCAAAACATTACCCAAAACTTGTTTATAAAAGGCGTTACCCAAAATAGACAAATTCCACTTAACCAGTTTTAACATTCAAAACTATATATAATTGATTCAAACCCTTTTAAAATCATTTATAATGATTTTTCCCTATTTTTATTTATATAAAAATAGTTCATTTCTCTAAATCCTGATTATAGGTCATTATTGGTCATGACGGCGTTTTTATTCAAATTTGATTTGAACATTTCTCAAAATCTAACCATTAGATTTTATGTCTCTTCTTATCATTTGAAAACAATTTTCATTGTGAACCCAACGGTTCCAGTTTCGAGAAAGTCCACTAGTCGGATCTCCTGGTACATCAGTTTGAAGTTACAACTCAAAGTTCGCAAATTGCCACTGCGCGACGAGTTCTATTCTGACCATAATTCGATGTATAATATAAAATACATTGAATAGCTTCAAAAATAGTCCAATTATTATATAAAATATATATAATAATTTTAGAAACTATATTTTCAATTTTCGACTTCAAATTAAATTATTATAATATTTAAATATTATTTAAATCATTAAAATAATATTACTTTTCAAACTTTGTTATTTTGAATCTGAATTCTCCTTACATCCGATAAAAAAATAATAAAGAAAGTTTTGTAATGGAAACCCATCCTAGATATTCTAACTGAACTTCACATTCACTTGTTAATATTCATTTTAAAAATAAAATTGACCAAACCATAACTATATGAAAATTAATTCAAAACAATTCATTTCTGTTACGAATATTCATCGTAATTTTATAAACTTTGCGTCCATCCAAAATCAGACATTAAATTTGAGCTTTTATTTTTATCACACTATTATATTAATAAAATATTTGTTAAACCATTTTGTTGGATGAAGACTTAACCAATGGATCAATAATCACATCTATTGGTCATATTTTATCAATGTATCATATAGCACTATATCAACCATCAAATAACATCCAATCCACATATATAGTGGAATACGCCATATAAGCCTTAACATTTAACGCTTATATGGATTTGTTAATCAACATATTAATCACAATATCAATTCATAGGGTCTATATTAATTAATTATCATTCTGTTACCAAAGTAGGGTTCATATCAACATCCATTAACTAGTAATTAGTGAATTACTTTCTAATGACCATTCAAGGTTCAAACAATTTCCGAGTCAACATTATTGGTTCTTAGGTATCTCGTACCCAGCAACTACACATATATCACTTAAAAATGATATTTTTATATTGCTAACCATCATTAAACATCATAATGAACTTTTATGATTAACCAATAATCATCATATTACTCAGGCTAATTAACTAACAATAGTTAATAATAAATAATCCCTTTTCGAGTTTCGGTTTCTCACTGTGGGTTCCACTCCGTCAATCTTTTAAATGGAAGGTATCTGGACGTTCACGAGTGATTCCGGCAGCCTCCTGGCATCTGTAAAGATTTCTAGATTTGAATTGGGAAGAGTTTGAGGCGATGGGGTTTATAAATCGACAAACGAACAAGATGGAGCAAGAATCGAATTTTTGGAGTAAACAGGACAGGGATTCGAGCCTATGGGAGTTTGGGAAGGAGGTGGGATCAACTACTATGGCTGATAGGGCTGTAAGACCCAGGCATGAGCTGTAGTGGTGGAAGGAATTAAAGATTTAGGTATAATTTGGGATAAAGGTGGAATTTAGGACTTTGGAACGGGTTTTTAAGGTTTTGAGGTAGAGGTGGGGCCACGACAAGGTGATGGTGTGTTGTGCAAGTGGAAAAGAGGGGGAGGAAGTGACGGAACAGGTCAAGGGGCGGCGGCCATGGATGGGTGCTTGGAAGAAGGAAGAAGGACATAAGAAAAAAATGGGAACAATGGATGGAAAATGGTAAAATCCCTTGCTTTTATAAAGGAGAATGGGTGGTGGATCGCTGAAGTCTCGCGAGATGAGAGAGGGGGAGAAACACACCAAGTTAGGTTGGGAGAACGACACCTCAAACAAGAAAATGTGTATTTCTTTCCATGTTAAAGGTAAAAGCTTGTTTTAATTTGATTATGCGTTTATCGCTCATATGATCAAACGGTAAATCCGATTGACAAAAAATTTTGAATCCCAACATATTTCAAAATTACAAATCTCATGAAATAGGTCTCATCTAATTTGGAGTCCGTATGACCACTCGTTTTATTATTTTATTATGTTATCATTTAAATTTGACCAGTTGACCCGGTACGCATTTATTTTTCGTATGCTCACATACTAATTCAGAAAATCATGAAATTTAAAATGTTACCATTTTTCAATGTCCTGGATCCGATAAAATTGGTTTCATACAGTGAAAAATGTTTCTTTTCAAGCTGTTGAAATAATATTAAATTATCAAAATTTTAAAATCAGCTATAAATCCATGTAAAATTAATTTAAATTAAATTTTGAAATTGGTTCCAAAATTTCAGCTTGTTACAATCAACCCCACTTAAAAGAATTTCGTATTCGAAATTGAATGAAAGTAAAGTTGAAATGGAAATGATATATAAGATGCAAGCTTACCTCTCAGAAGAGCTATTCAGAGATATTCACTCTATACTTGGGATAAGACTTTCTAATGCCATCCTCTGTTTCCTATGTACAATCTCTTAGATCCCCGCTCCAGTGCACTTTGACAAACTTCACTTTTTTGTTTCTCAATTCTTTTATCTCTTTGCCAATTGTCTTTAAGGCTCTCTTTGAATTGCTAAATTTAGGGTGATTTCCTTGACCTCTTATTCTGCTTCCTTAACAATTAAATCAGAATCATGTACATATTTTCGGAGATGAGAAATGTAAGGCACATTATGCACTACGGGCAACCATTCCGGTAACTGAATCCTGTAGCTACGGTTCCAAATATTTCCAATATCGGGAATGGACCAATGTGCTTAGGTGATAACTTTCCCGTTTTCCTGAATCGGAGAAATCCTCTCAATGGAGAAACTTCCAAGAACATTTGGTCACCAATTGCAAATTCTATATCTCTTCTTCTTGAATCTGCATAACTTTTTAGTTGGCTTTGAGCTGCCTTTAACCTCTTCTTAATGAAGTCCACTTTATCCGCTGCTTCACAGATCATGTCTAGACCAAATATAAGTCAATTTCTAGATTATGTCCAACGTGCAGGAGATCTGCAATGTTGGCCATATAACGCTTCAAATGGTGACATCTTAAGACTTGCTTGGTAGCGTTTTCATAAAAAACTCTACAAGATGCAAATAATCTTCCCATTATCCTCCGAAATCAAGGATACATGCTCGCAACAAATCTTCCAAGACTTGATTCACTATTTCAGTTTGTCCATCTGTTTGAGGGTTCTAAGCGGTGCTAAGGTTCAACGTTGTCCCCAATACCGACTGAAATGCTTCCCAGAACTTACTGGTGAGGATCGGATCTCGATCACTAACAATGTTGTTGGGTATTTCACGTAGTCTGTGATGACCCTAAACTCCCGTCCCACGGAAGCAAGGATAATCTTTGGAATATTTTATGAACTTCATATGCATCATAAAAATGTGATTTTTATTATCTAAACAATTTATTTCAATCATGAATAAATTATCAACACATGAATATATTTCAATATATGAATATAATTCTAACACAAGAATGTTTCAGAAAATTTCGGCAGCATAACAGCAGGGGGTTTAAAACCGGCATCGTCCCGAGTACGGCTCCTTGCACTACCTTAGGCCTCGCGGTGTTCCCTAAGGGGCTAATTATAATGATCTAAACATTTCAATCATTTTCATATCACATTGAATTTTTCCACAAACAATTCCAATTTCGTTTCAACCACAAACAACCATCATCAACCATTCACAATCTCAACCAAATTTCACGCTAATCACAATCAATTCATATCGTCCATGGTTTGTGGACGAGGGGAGTATATGTATATATGCATATAAATGTATTTGTTTTCATTTCAATTTCATTTCAACTCCATTCAATGCACATATCATTTATACAACGTATATATAACTTATACATCGCACATATAATTTATACAACGCTTGTACATGAGGTATACAACGCTTATATAAGTTATACATCGATTATATAATTAATCCATCGTTGTTCCATTCAAATTTGAATTTAAAAATATCACATTGGGTTCCACTCCTTCTAAAATCATAGGAAGCTCCAAAAATTCTCCGGTCTCTTCTAGAATGTAGAAGACGTTGCTACGAGTCTGATGTCTCCGGTTTCACTGGATTTCGACAACATATGTTAAAGATATGATTTTTATACTAAAATCATAAATAGCAACACTTAAAAGTGTTATAACCTTTAATTAAAAAACCAGGTCGTTACCTTTCAGAAAGGGTTCAAACTAGGGTTTCGATCTTATGCCAAATCTGTCGAACGAGGTTGAAATCAGTTGGCGCCATGCTCTAGAGCTCGGACAGGCGCAGCTATCGATGTCAGGTGGGCCCACCTCGACGCAGCGGTCGAGGCACGACGGAGAACTAAAGTTCGTGACTTCAGAGGGGTGGTTCTCGACAGATACGAGACGAGGGGAGTGTTGTAACGTCACGGATTTCGCCCGACCTAAATCGATTGCAAAATCGACTAAAACCGTTCAAAACCCGCATACGTTAACTTTGTGAATACAACGCATTAAAACAAATAACAGCAGACTTTTATAACATCTTAATAAATGTTACATCAGAGTACAGAATATATATATCAGAGTACATTAATTAAATCTACAGCGGAAGATAATTTTACATTACTTTAATACATTGCAGCGGAAACAATAAAATAGATACAGCGGAAGACTTCCAATGTTCAGGACACAGCTTTAAGCTTCAATCCAGGATCCTGCTAAAGAGATAAACCTGTGGACAACTGCTCGACTGCCCGTATGGAAAGAGGGCACCCGAGTTTGCAAAAAGGTGGAAACAAACAACGGGTCAGTCGTGGGACTGGTGTGAGAATTCTTAACTAATTTAACTAATAGTAATAAGGAAAATCCAAGGACCACGCCGCTAACACGGAACGGGTTTTATTCCAATGGATTACCTGTGCATAAATTAAAGTTAATCGTCAAAACAGCGCAGTGCTTTTTAGAAAAATGAAACCATCATAAGACCCAGTTCCCATCACACAATGCAACGCAAACCGGAGGATAGGGTTTTACCTTATAATGGTCAAAGAAGCTTGATACGATAAAACGATATTATTATTAGTGTATATATTTTCAAAACATTTCAAAGTAAATGTAACAATCCTAGGAAGCATAGGTGCCATATGCTATGCCTCCATACTAGTAATACAATCAAAACCGCATGGGGCGTATTGGAAATTGGGTTTCCATCATGAGTCAAGGCTAGGGAGGAGCTCCTTACCGATTCGAGACACTCTAGCTAATGTCTCAGGATTCCCCGCGGAGAATCCTTGGATAGCTGCAGGGCCGGTCCGCAAATACAGCTTAGCGGATTAGTTATACCTGAACACACGTTTCCCAGTCCTATAGGACCTATCATCCGAGGCGCCTCATTCCATCATCCACATAAGTAAAATGTCAGGGCTGTTAGGTCACTGACACCGCTCTAGCTAGAAAGAAACGTGCTGCTCTCCCTGCATTCCCTTCTCCCGTTTTAGACTCTGCCAGTGTGTGAGTCTCGCGAAGTCACGATATACACAAAGCTATGCCTAAATAGACTATGCTTTGATCATCTACCACAAGGCCTGCTTTTCAACAATGCCTTGATCAATTGCATCTTAGCATGCCACATTGTCAGACCCTACCATATCGTTGACCATCTACCAATATATATATAACCTCTAAGCTCATACGTCTTAGAGAAGGGTGTTAAGTGAAGAATAAATTCTTCACCACCAAGCAGAAATATATAATCAGTAGCGTTCAACAAATACAGTAGACAAGAATACAATGTCAGACACACAATCCATTTACAAGTCCGCTCTGGGTCTGAGCAAAACAACGTGTCCGTCGATTTCCAAATACGTTTGGACGATCATTACCAAATACCTTGCCCTGGGGTGTCCAGTCCCAATTCAAGATACCAGTCATCATCATCCCAACGATGTGAAAACCTTCGGTCTTCTACCACTGTCTTCATCTTCGACTCTTGGTCGTCGTGATGATTATTCAGAATGGGTTAAACCCGGTCTTCCTGAAAATCTCGCGTAATTTGTGATTAAAAATCAAATATTGGAAAATCACACATTACGCCGCATTCCAACCCCGAGTATTCTTTTTAATAGAATACTCATATCAAAAGGTTCTCATTTTATCAAAGACAAACTATGAAAATAAATTTTAAATCTTTCTTAAAAGATTTATTAAAACTCCAATTTTTAATTTGATATCAAAAGTCATTATTACAAGGTTATTTATTTTAAGAAATAAATCTTGTCTTAAACGGGTTAAAGAACTAGTGTCCTTTAAAACACTGTTCACGATAAACCCACAAATCAATTTTCAACATATGGAACTCCACAGAAATCAAATCAATACATAATCGCTATAAATTTCTGTATCGGACTAACAGTATACATGGGATAATGGCAAAGCCTCTTAAATTCCATATATAATATCGGTCTTCTATTACAGAAGCCTATTTCGATTATTACTGTAATGACCCGGGTATTTGACGGTGTAATAATTAACTTATTTAATTATTTAAATAACGAATATATTATTTAATCGACGACGTTTGAACATATAATTATATTATAATTAAAATCGAGCTTGAAATGGCGCTGCAGTTCGTAATTTGGCGATTTGAACTTCAACTGAAGGTACATGATTCGTTTTAAATCGGATTTCTGTGAAACAAGAAACGTGTGGAGCTGGTGGAGTATATCTTTCTAGGGGAAGAGAAAAATCATGATTTCGTCGTATAGATTTTGAGATATGTCCAAATCAAATTTTAAAATAGTCGCTATAGAATCGTTTATCGACCATATCGGTTTATTTGATATAACTAGAGATAGGGTTTGAATTTAGACAAGGTTCTTTTGGGACATAACGATAATTTAATTTTTTGAATTTTACTGAAATTTTTAATTAATTAAATTAACAACTTTTTATTTGGAGTGTTGTGCACCCTTAATCAGCGATTTTGAGGTTTCACAATATGAGTTAAACTACCGGTATTATTATATTTTTGAGATCGTGACACCGAGCTCATCACAACGGTATATTTATTTTTGTCGTTAGCAGTCCCTAAGTGTATGAAATTTCATGAAATCGGTACCCTAAATAAATTTCTAAAAATATCTAAACTATTTGTGAATAAAACAAGCCACGCCGTTCCTCTATTTCAGCCACATAAAAACGCTTGGTCCACAAGAAAAATCGTGGCCTTCAAATCATCCTCTCAATGTAAATATAATCAAAGAAAATATCTGAAAGGAGTTTGCCTATAAATACCCTAAAAAAAAAACCCTTCTCAAAACCTAATAATCCTCTTCATTAGTCAAAAAAGGGAGCCGCCACAAATTCCTTCAGCTCAACAAAACCGTGTTCTAAGAATCCTCAAACCAAAATGAAATAAAATCCGACAAAATCTCGAAAACAAATTTCATCCAATCCCCCTTGAAATCCTCTTTCACTTCATACACGACTTGTGCGGGTTCGGTAGCGGTTTCCGTCGCTGAGATTGTAGACAGCGAGCCCGATGCTTTTGATGAAAATCGTGACCTTCCTGTACTGATGCTCGAGGGTGGCTGAACGCGAGTTGAAGAAAGGCTTCGAACTTGAAGCTGAGGTGTTAGGGTAGTAAAGCTGTTGGAGGAGAAGGAACTATACTGATTGGAAGTGGATTTTTACCAAGCACGGACGAGAGCTTTCACGTTGACAGTAGGGGTGATGGTCGTTCTTTCTTGCGCGTGTTGGGTCAGCTGCAATTCGGTGAAAGCCATGAACTTTGGTACGGGAATGGTATTTCTGTGAACGTGGAGTTAGAGTAAAAATTGGTGGTTGAGGAGTTGAAAGGTCTCAGATCTGGTTTTGTTGAAGAAGATAGGGCCATGAACATTTCACGTGGGATCAGCAGTACTAACGGGTGTATGGTGGACTTGGTCCTTTTGTTTTGTTGTATGAACGAAATGATGTGGTGTTGTTTTGATGTGTTGAACTTGAAATGGCTGGGTGGTGGTATAGACAGTGGCAGTGTGGTGATATGTGAAGATGAATGAATCTGGTGGTTTTAGCTGTGAGCAAGGGTGAAAGTGCAGGAGTATGGACGCGAGGAGAGGGTCTTGTGTGTAGTTAGTTTTGGGAAAATGCATAGTAAGACTGGGAAGAAAAGGAGGATTAAATCCTGAAGTTTATACTAGGAACAATGACATATTGGGTTGGTAAATAACGAAGAGGCCTGAAGCCGTAAGCGAGTTATAAGGAGGGGCTTTGGGTTTACACTGGGGAAGAAGGAGATGTGATGTATACGGGTTTCTACAGTGGAGTGATGGGTCAAAATGGTTAGCCCAAGAATTATATATAAAAGAAAAAAGGGAAATATAAAATAGTGGGAGTGGATTTAAATAATGGGTGGAAAGGTTGGAGATGCTACCAACAAGCAACAGTAGCAGAGCAGGTCTGAAGGAAATAAAATGGGCCGGTGATTTATTTAGTGGGCTGCCGAAATCAGAAAGGGCGAAACAAGATCCATTAGGATCGTATGGACGAGCGCTACACACTGGAACTGACGGGGAGTGAATCGAAGCTCGTTACAATTTATAGCAAAATAAATTGTCCGGTCTAAATCAAGCGATGGTTATCGTTATTAACGATGATCGTCCAATGTGAGTAAAACTCACTAACTCTCCTCAATTTATATTTTAATATAAATTGTACTTTATTTATTGACTGCTGTATATTGATTGTTAAACTGGACTGTTAAATAGATTTGATTGAAAACGTAGTTATAGTTAATCTATGTACTGTTAATCAAATATGGTTCTGTACAGCAGGATATTTCATTTCAAAATGAAATATGATATATATTATATTGTGTAACATCTGTGGATGCAGGGAGACAGGTTGGAGGAATCTGACTGGATTCCTCAACAATTATTTTACTGTTTTCATATATTTTGATATATGTTGTGATTTATATTCTGTTATTGATTATGGATGTTAGAACGATATTGATCATCGTTGTTTGATATTTTGAATATCATAAGAAACCCTGAGTTGTAAAAAGGAATATTTCAATGTATTTTGAAATAAAGAAATTTTATAAAATCAACCGATTTTATAAAAGGAAACAATTTGAAAAATAGAGTATTTATAAAACGAACACGGTTTTATAAAAGGAAAATATTTATAAAACGAATAGAGTTTTATAAGAGGGAAAAATGTTGATAAAATAAATAGAATTGAAAAGGGAAATATTTATTTAGAGAAAAAAAAAGGAATAAAGAATATTTATTTAGAAGATAAATAAACCGTTATAAATAAGGAATATTTGTAACGGTAAATAGAAGTTGTAAATAAGGAATACTTGTAACGGTAAATAGAAGTTATAAATAAGGAATATTTGTAACGGTAAATAGAAGATTGTAAATAGGAAATATTTGTAACGGTAAATAGAAGATTGTAAATAGGAAATATTTGTAACGGTAAATAGAAGTTGTAAATAGGAATATTTGTAACGGTAATTAGTAGTTATAATTAAGAGAATATTTGTAACGGTAAGTAAACGTTATAAAAAGGAAATAGTTGTAACGGAAAACGTAGTTTATCAAAAGGAGTTAATCAAATGTAGCTTATCAAAAGGGGTAAATCGAATATAGAAATTAAGAAGGGAAGTTAAACAATATTAGAAACTGACTAGAGATTGGTAAGTTGAATATTTTTCTGAGTGTTGATCTGATGTTGGTTTCGGCCTTCGGGGTTTATACTTAGAGAATTGTTCTCTTACTAGTTTACAGTTAGGGACTAATAGTTGTGGAATGATAGTGATGCGTAAATGAGGATTGGAAATGTTTTCCAATGTTGAAAATGTATATTTTCTAGTTTTAGAAAATAAGGAAATATGAACATATATATATATATATATATATATATATATATATATATATGGTTGATGATTGGATCGATAATTCCATTTGGAATTTAGATCGTTGTTTGTACACCGACATATTTTCATTTGATAGTTAAATCACAGACTATCGAAGTTTTGACCATTTTACGTTGTTAATATGGAGAGACCGGTTGGATTATTATCCGAAGAACCACTCCGTATCGACATAAGCGTTGTGATCAAATACGATGAAGAAATTGAAGACGGAGTAAAGTGCAAGGGCTGTCCTGTTTACAGAATAGTGCCTTCGGTTTCGTTCAGTCCCAGAACGAACGTAAATGGACGAATGTCTGACAGAATAGTTCCAATGATCGGAAGAGTTGGACTGTACAAATATATATGGTGGCCAACGGATTTATTCCCTTCGCATAATATCCAGAATCTATTTGTGCAGATCCAACTAATGATTTACGGATCTGATAATGTGGCATTCAAAGTGATCGTGTTATAAATGAATGGAAAGTAAGCATAGCTTCTAGCCTCACATCCGGTAAATGACAGAAATCGGGCAGGCAGCATGGCTATGTAGGTCGCACCTATTAGGGTGTATAATCACCTATCTAGAGAATATTCATTTGCTTCTTAAATCTATCAATGCTGTCCCATATATATATACGGGAACGGTTGCTGATCCCAACCGTTGGTGATGTACATTCGATACACTCAAGCGAAATGAGTGGTCGGTCATGTGTGGCTGAGTTGCAAGATGTTCTTGTTGAACTCCAGTGTATCGTTCCTAGAGTACACTGATCGGAAGGTGGATCCATACCTTGTCATAGTTGGAAATCCATTACCCAATACGTGCTTGCGGTTTTGATTGTATACTATATATGTAGAACGTGAGATGCAAGCGTTTCTACTAGACTGATATCTATTTGTATTTAGACATTATCATAATATCAGAATGATATTTCTTTTCAAAGATGTTTTGGACTCTCATAAGGGAAAAACCCGTTCCGTATTCACGGCGTGGTCTTATGAGATATCATATACCTGTTTAAATGATTTGAGTTTACTCACACCAGTCACATGACTGACCCGGAGTTTATTTGTTTTGTTTTCCCTAAACTCTTGGGTGCCTAAATTTGTACGGGCAGTCAAGTAGTCGGGATTTACAGATGCACTTGGAGAGCTTGGAGCAGGAGGCTTCAGCAGTCGATAGTTATTATTTATTCCGCTGTGATGTTATATGTTGTACTCTGAAAATGGTATGTATAAACAGTTATAACTTTGTATTTCAAAAGTTATATTATATTTTATTCGTTCCGCTGTGAGATTCGTGTTACTCTGATGATGTTGTTGTTGTCTTCTTCTTCTTATATTCTAAGTTTCTATCTTATCTATATCCTCACCCTCTATCTTCTTTCTATTAGTTTCTTGAATTTCCAGTGCAATTTGGAGTTGGACTTGTGTTATTTAGTCAGCTCAAAATTGGACCGGATTTTCGGGTCACTACAGTTGGTATCAGAGCTTAAGTTAAGTGAATTACCTTGGCTCTGTGGCGTGACTCAGTAGAGATGGGATTAGTAATATCCTAGACTGAGATTGAGTGTATATATACGAGTGAACGTATTTGTTATTTGATATAAAAATTTGTTTTATATTGTGGAGCTTTATTGGTTGAGTGGCTTATGAATTCTGGTCAATAGTGGGGCACCGCAATATCGATAGGGGTTTCTAAACACTCGAATACGATGAACCAACATGGTATGTTTTGAAATTTACATAGTATAATTGGTTGTGTTGGTTGTTATTATAATCAGATGAGATTATAAAAAGGTGAAATAGTTATAGATAACTAATCAGAATTCATATAAGTAAAGTATATGAAATAAGATGAATTAAATCTGAAATTAAATCAGGATTAGGAATTAAAATAAGGAAATTTTAAGTTCCTGGGAGATTTTGAAATGTTTTCAAATTGGAAGTGTTATAGTATTAAACTCACTTCGATAAACTGGGAAATAACCCTGATGAGTGTGGCCACATCATCAGTGTTCATTTTCGAGTTCTAAGTGACGGATTACTACCAAAGGTTGTGTTTTTGAATTGTTTAAGGAAAACAAGTGTTTAGAAACTCAAAGGTTTTGAATTGGTGTTATTATTTCAAAGTTTGATTTGAAATGAACCCAGGGATTTAAAAATTCTAGAATTTAAATTTAACTAATGAAGTTAAATGAGTTGAGATGGAAAAGGTAAATAAACAAATTAAGATTTTAACTTGAGCTAAGTTAAATTAAATTTGGATTGGATTAGTGATGATCTGGAACATAATTGAATTGATAAATTCAAAGTTTGGAATCAAGAATCGATTGGAGTTTGATTGAGATGACAATAGTATATACTAAGTTGTTCACAGAGGAAAGGGATATAGTGTTATGCCCGACAAAAAGGTACAAGTTTATTTTATATATGAGTTTGGATTTTATGAGCCGAATTGGCAAGCCGCTTGGCTGTTTGATTTTTCTTTTGGTTGGAGATGGCCTAGAGAGGCGAGTTGTGGTTTTATAGATAGGGCTGTACAAAGGAGGTTATGGCGAAATTTTCTGAAAATTTTAAGTGTTAGAAAATTTTCAGAATTTTTGAAAATTTAGGTTAGTCGGAAGGAATTAATATTTTAGTCAATATTAATTGGTTCAGTTGAAATCAGAAATAAGGGGTAAACAAATCTTAGGAATTCCAATAGGTAGGGTCGTCCACTACCTTAGCAATTTCGAGGACGAAATTATTTTAAGTGGGGAAGAATGTAATGACCCGGGTATTTGACGGTGTAATAATTAACTTATTTAATTATTTAAATAACGAATATATTATTTAATCGACGACGTTTGAACATATAATTATATTATAATTAAAATCGAGCTTGAAATGGCGCTGCAGTTCGTAATTTGGCGATTTGAACTTCAACTGAAGGTACAGGATTCGTTTTAAATCGGATTTCTGTGAAACAAGAAACGTGTGGAGCTGGTGGAGTATATCTTTCTAGGGGAAGAGAAAAATCATGATTTCGTCGTATAGATTTTGAGATATGTCCAAATCAAATTTTAAAATAGTCGCTATAGAATCGTTTATCGACCATATCGGTTTATTTGATATAACTAGAGATAGGGTTTGAATTTAGACAAGGTTCTTTTGGGACATAACGATAATTTAATTTTTTGAATTTTACTGAAATTTTTAATTAATTAAATTAACAACTTTTTATTTGGAGTGTTGTGCACCCTTAATCAGCGATTTTGAGGTTTCACAATATGAGTTAAACTACCGGTATTATTATATTTTTGAGATCGTGACACCGAGCTCATCACAACGGTATATTTATTTCTATCGTTAGCAGTCCCTAAGTGTATGAAATTTCATGAAATCGGTACCCTAAATAAATTTCTAAAAATATCTAAACTATTTGTGAATAAAACAAGCCACGCCGTTCCTCTATTTCAGCCACATAAAAACGCTTGGTCCACAAGAAAAATCGTGGCCTTCAAATCATCCTCTCAATGTAAATATAATCAAAGAAAATATCTGAAAGGAGTTTGCCTATAAATACCCTAAAAAAAAAACCCTTCTCAAAACCTAATAATCCTCTTCATTAGTCAAAAAAGGGAGCCGCCACAAATTCCTTCAGCTCAACAAAACCGTGTTCTAAGAATCCTCAAACCAAAATGAAATAAAATCCGACAAAATCTCGAAAACAAATTTCATCCAATCCCCCTTGAAATCCTCTTTCACTTCATACACGACTTGTGCGGGTTCGGTAGCGGTTTCCGTCGCTGAGATTGTAGACAGCGAGCCCGATGCTTTTGATGAAAATCGTGACCTTCCTGTACTGATGCTCGAGGGTTGCTGAACGCGAGTTGAAGAAAGGCTTCGAACTTGAAGCTGAGGTGTTAGGGTAGTAAAGCTGTTGGAGGAGAAGGAACTATACTGATTGGAAGTGGATTTTTACCAAGCACGGACGAGAGCTTTCACGTTGACAGTAGGGGTGATGGTCGTTCTTTCTTGCGCGTGTTGGGTCAGCTGCAATTCGGTGAAAGCCATGAACTTTGGTACGGGAATGGTATTTCTGTGAACGTGGAGTTAGAGTAAAAATTGGTGGTTGAGGAGTTGAAAGGTCTCAGATCTGGTTTTGTTGAAGAAGATAGGGCCATGAACATTTCACGTGGGATCAGCAGTACTAACGGGTGTATGGTGGACTTGGTCCTTTTGTTTTGTTGTATGAACGAAATGATGTGGTGTTGTTTTGATGTGTTGAACTTGAAATGGCTGGGTGGTGGTATAGACAGTGGCAGTGTGGTGATATGTGAAGATGAATGAATCTGGTGGTTTTAGCTGTGAGCAAGGGTGAAAGTGCAGGAGTATGGACGCGAGGAGAGGGTCTTGTGTGTAGTTAGTTTTGGGAAAATGCATAGTAAGACTGGGAAGAAAAGGAGGATTAAATCCTGAAGTTTATACTAGGAACAATGACATATTGGGTTGGTAAATAACGAAGAGGCCTGAAGCCGTAAGCGAGTTATAAGGAGGGGCTTTGGGTTTACACTGGGGAAGAAGGAGATGTGATGTATACGGGTTTCTACAGTGGAGTGATGGGTCAAAATGGTTAGCCCAAGAATTATATATAAAAGAAAAAAGGGAAATATAAAATAGTGGGAGTGGATTTAAATAACGGGTGGAAAGGTTGGAGATGCTACCAACAAGCAACAGTAGCAGAGCAGGTCTGAAGGAAATAAAATGGGCCGGTGATTTATTTAGTGGGCTGCCGAAATCAGAAAGGGCGAAACAAGATCCATTAGGATCGTATGGACGAGCGCTACACACTGGAACTGACGGGGAGTGAATCGAAGCTCGTTACAATTTATAGCAAAATAAATTGTCCGGTCTAAATCAAGCGATGGTTATCGTTATTAACGATGATCGTCCAATGTGAGTAAAACTCACTAACTCTCCTCAATTTATATTTTAATATAAATTGTACTTTATTTATTGACTGTTGTATATTGATTGTTAAACTGGACTGTTAAATAGATTTGATTGAAAACGTAGTTATAGTTAATCTATGTACTGTTAATCAAATATGGTTCTGTACAGCAGGATATTTCATTTCAAAATGAAATATGATATATATTATATTGTGTAACATCTGTGGATGCAGGGAGACAGGTTGGAGGAATCTGACTGGATTCCTCAACAATTATTTTACTGTTTTCATATATTTTGATATATGTTGTGATTTATATTCTGTTATTGATTATGGATGTTAGAACGATATTGATCATCGTTGTTTGATATTTTGAATATCATAAGAAACCCTGAGTTGTAAAAAGGAATATTTCAATGTATTTTGAAATAAAGAAATTTTATAAAATCAACCGATTTTATAAAAGGAAACAATTTGAAAAATAGAGTATTTATAAAACGAACACGGTTTTATAAAAGGAAAATATTTATAAAACGAATAGAGTTTTATAAGAGGGGAAAATGTTGATAAAATAAATAGAATTGAAAAGGGAAATATTTATTTAGAGAAAAAAAAAGGAATAAAGAATATTTATTTAGAAGATAAATAAACCGTTATAAATAAGGAATATTTGTAACGGTAAATAGAAGTTGTAAATAAGGAATACTTGTAACGGTAAATAGAAGTTATAAATAAGGAATATTTGTAACGGTAAATAGAAGATTGTAAATAGGAAATATTTGTAACGGTAAATAGAAGATTGTAAATAGGAAATATTTGTAACGGTAAATAGAAGTTGTAAATAGGAATATTTGTAACGGTAATTAGTAGTTATAATTAAGAGAATATTTGTAACGGTAAGTAAACGTTATAAAAAGGAAATAGTTGTAACGGAAAACGTAGTTTATCAAAAGGAGTTAATCAAATGTAGCTTATCAAAAGGGGTAAATCGAATATAGAAATTAAGAAGGGAAGTTAAACAATATTAGAAACTGACTAGAGATTGGTAAGTTGAATATTTTTCTGAGTGTTGATCTGATGTTGGTTTCGGCCTTCGGGGTTTATACTTAGAGAATTGTTCTCTTACTAGTTTACAGTTAGGGACTAATAGTTGTGGAATGATAGTGATGCGTAAATGAGGATTGGAAATGTTTTCCAATGTTGAAAATGTATATTTTCTAGTTTTAGAAAATAAGGAAATATGAACATATATATATATATATATATATATATATATATATATATATATATATATATATATGGTTGATGATTGGATCGATAATTCCATTTGGAATTTAGATCGTTGTTTGTACACCGACATATTTTCATTTGATAGTTAAATCACAGACTATCGAAGTTTTGACCATTTTACGTTGTTAATATGGAGAGACCGGTTGGATTATTATCCGAAGAACCACTCCGTATCGACATAAGCGTTGTGATCAAATACGATGAAGAAATTGAAGACGGAGTAAAGTGCAAGGGCTGTCCTGTTTACAGAATAGTGCCTTCGGTTTCGTTCAGTCCCAGAACGAACGTAAATGGACGAATGTCTGACAGAATAGTTCCAATGATCGGAAGAGTTGGACTGTACAAATATATATGGTGGCCAACGGATTTATTCCCTTCGCATAATATCCAGAATCTATTTGTGCAGATCCAACTAATGATTTACGGATCTGATAATGTGGCATTCAAAGTGATCGTGTTATAAATGAATGGAAAGTAAGCATAGCTTCTAGCCTCACATCCGGTAAATGACAGAAATCGGGCAGGCAGCATGGCTATGTAGGTCGCACCTATTAGGGTGTATAATCACCTATCTAGAGAATATTCATTTGCTTCTTAAATCTATCAATGTTGTCCCATATATATATACGGGAACGGTTGCTGATCCCAACCGTTGGTGATGTACATTCGATACACTCAAGCGAAATGAGTGGTCGGTCATGTGTGGCTGAGTTGCAAGATGTTCTTGTTGAACTCCAGTGTATCGTTCCTAGAGTACACTGATCGGAAGGTGGATCCATACCTTGTCATAGTTGGAAATCCATTACCCAATACGTGCTTGCGGTTTTGATTGTATACTATATATGTAGAACGTGAGATGCAAGCGTTTCTACTAGACTGATATCTATTTGTATTTAGACATTATCATAATATCAGAATGATATTTCTTTTCAAAGATGTTTTGGATTCTCATAAGGGAAAAACCCGTTCCGTATTCACGGCGTGGTCTTATGAGATATCATATACCTGTTTAAATGATTTGAGTTTACTCACACCAGTCACATGACTGACCCGGAGTTTATTTGTTTTGTTTTCCCTAAACTCTTGGGTGCCTAAATTTGTACGGGCAGTCAAGTAGTCGGGATTTACAGATGCACTTGGAGAGCTTGGAGCAGGAGGCTTCAGCAGTCGATAGTTATTATTTATTCCGCTGTGATGTTATATGTTGTACTCTGAAAATGGTATGTATAAACAGTTATAACTTTGTATTTCAAAAGTTATATTATATTTTATTCGTTCCGCTGTGAGATTCGTGTTACTCTGATGATGTTGTTGTTGTCTTCTTCTTCTTATATTCTAAGTTTCTATCTTATCTATATCCTCACCCTCTATCTTCTTTCTATTAGTTTCTTGAATTTCCAGTGCAATTTGGAGTTGGACTTGTGTTATTTAGTCAGCTCAAAATTGGACCGGATTTTCGGGTCACTACAATTACCAATCGAATTTGCACTTAATTCCAATTTTATATATTACATTGGAAAACTTGATTTTTAGAAAATGCCCTTTTTAAAATCTATAAGCTAGATTTATAAATTCCAAATAATAATTTCAATGTAAATTGGATTAAAGGACAAATGTCATTTAAAAACATCGTCCACGATAAATCCACTTCACATCTCAATTTATTTCATATCACTAAATATAATTTCAAAATCTAATAATCTTAATTAAAAGATTTCTCTTTAAATGTTAATTCATTATAAAGAAAACATATTTTAAAATAATTATTAAAAATATTCTTTATATAAAAAGATTTTTAATGTACAAATATTCTTCTTAAAAGAACACCTGAATCGGAGTGCGACTCAATCATTCACCATATAATTTGGATTATATGGATTTCACACGCATCATATATATTTCAATAACAATATATTCATCAAGTCATCCATTTACATCCAGTGTGTAAATTTCACTGTGTAAGCGTTAAAATTTAATAATAACGCTTAACGCAGCCTGTCGATCTAACGATAGACATACCATTTAACATTGGGATTTGTGTCAGTCAAATATCATCCCAATACCCGTGTGGGGTTTTCAGCCAACACACTTCATATAGATATACAAATAAATGATTGGTTAATGGATTTAACCAATTTAAACGATGCTAACAATTGATGATTATGAGCAGGTTATTTGATTCCAATGTCGAAATAAAATATAACTTTCTCGAGATATAAATTAATATGGCATACCCTTTATTTCCTATATTCACATCGTAAAATTTCTCTTTCTTTACTGCACTGAAAATTTTAATCAACATTTATAATGTAAAATTTCTATCTTTCAGTTTCATTGTAAAATTTTCTCTTTAACTACATTATAAATGAAATTAATATTACAATGAAAAATTTTAACTTTTTAAAAATACATCAAAAATGAAAATTTTAATTTTCATCGCAAATCCCTATTTCTAATTTCATATAAAAAAATGAAATCTTTAATTTACAATGCAAGTCCTCTTTTCTAATTACATATAAAAATGTAACTTTTAATTTATTTGTGAATCTTACTTCTTTATTACATTATAAAAATGTAATTTTTATTTTACATTATAAATTCATGTCTCAGTTACATAAAGAAATGTAATTTTCTTAATACAATACAAATTCATATTTTAATTCCATTGAAAAATGTAATCATTATCATACCGTTATAACTCATATATAAATTACATAGAAAAATGTAATTTTTTTTTACCGTTCTAATTCACGTCTAAATTACGTAGAAAAATGTAATTCTTCTCATGCGGCACAAAATCAATTTAAATTACATAGAAAAATGTAATTTTTATCATGCAATGTAAATTTCAATTTTTAATTACATAGAAAAATGCAATTTTTGTCATACGGTGCAACTTCATATATAAATTACATACAAAATTGTAACCTTTGTTATGCAAAGTAAACCCACATTTAAATTACGTATAAAAATGTAATTTTATTCATATGGTGTGAATTCATACATAAATAAATATAAAAATGTTAATTATTTCATGTGATGAAAATTCATTCATAAATAACATATAAAAAATATGTTTCATTTCATACAATGTAAAAACATTCTCTTTTTATGTACAATGCAAAAATATCATCTTTTTATATTTATAATATATTAACTTTACTATTTTACGACGTAAAAATATGATCTTCTCTATTTTACCATGTAAAAATATTAACTTTTCTATTTTGCAATGTAAAAATATGACCTTTTCTATTTTACAAAGTAAAAATATCAACTTTTCTATTTTACAATGTAAAAACATTATCTTTTCTATTTTGCAAAGTAAAAATATGACCTTTTCTATTTTATAAAGTAAAAATATCAACTTTACTATTTTACAATGTAAAAACATTATCTTTTCTATTTTGCAATGTAAAAATATGACCTTTTCTATTTTACAAAGTAAAAATATCAACTTTACTATTTTACAATGTAAAAACATTATCTTTTCTATTTTGCAATGTAAAAATATGACCTTTTCTATTTTACAAAGTAAAAATATCAACTTTACTATTTTACAATGTAAAAACATTATCTTTTCTATTTTGGAATGTAAAAATATGACCTTTTCTATTCTACAAAGTAAAAATATCAACTTTACTATTTTACAATGTAAAAACATTATCTTTTCTATTTTGCAATGTAAAAATATGACCTTTTCTATTTTACAAAGTAAAAATATCAACTTTACTATTTTACAATGTAAAAACATTATCTTTTCTATTTTGCAGTGTAAAAATATGACCTTTTCTATTTTACAAAGTAAAAATATCAACTTTACTATTTTACAATGTAAAAACATTATCTTTTCTATTTTGCTATGTAAAAATATGACCTTTTCTATTTTACAAAGTAAAAATATCAACTTTACTATTTTACAATGTAAAAACATTATCTTTTCTATTTTGCAATGTAACAATATGACCTTTTCTATTTTACAAAGTAAAAATATCAACATTACTATTTTACAATGTAAAAACATTATCTTTTCTACTTTGCAATGTAAAAATATGACCTTTTCTATTTTACAAAGTAAAAATATCAACTTCTTTATTTTAAAATATAAAAAGATCATCTCTTTATTTTCATCGTCAAAATTTCATCTTTTTGTTTTCAATATAAAAAGATTGTCTTTTTAATTAAAATATAAAAAGATTGTCTTTTTATCATCATCGTCAAAATTTCATTTTTTTTTTAATTTTTTTCAATATAAAAAGATTGTCTTTTTAATTAAAATATAAAAAGATTGTCTTTTTATCTTCATCGTCAAAATTTCATTTTTTTTATTTGTTTTCAATATAAAAAGATTGTCTTTTTAATTAAAATATAAAAAGATTGTCTTTTTATCTTCATTGTCAAAATTTCATTTTTTTATTTGTTTTCAATATAAAAAGATTGTCTTTTTAATTAAAACCCTAAGTTTCATCTTTTAATTTTCACTATAAAAAGATTATCTTTTTATTTATCAACATAAAATTGCCATCTTCTAATTGTCAATATAAAAAGATGATCTAAAATTGTCATCTTTAATTTTCTGTCCAACGTTTTCATATCCAATTCCATCACAACCGATAAATATCGCATCATCAAAACACAAATCGAATTCACAACGTAGAATAACATCCATCGCATAACGATTCATTTTCACCATTCAACATTAAACAACAAAAGAATAGTAATTAAATTAATTAATATTAAATTAAAAATAAATTCTCACCTTGCTTGATTCTGAAATGGAGGTGATTTCGATCAGACTTCGTGTTCGGATTCACGGCGGTTACGGATCTGAAAGATTTCAATTTAAATTTTATGTAAAAATTAGAATTCTTGCTTTTAACAACTGTCGTAGTAACGCCTAAAAGCGTCGCAAAATCTCAAATAATTTACCTTAATTTTCAGAATTGTTCAAATCTTCAAATGCGGATTTCGGGAGCTGTAGTCGACGGTTTTTCGAACGGTTTGCGGGAGATTGGAGAGCTACGAGAGGGCTATCTTCACCGGGAAGATGGGAGGGTGCGGCTGCAAGGAGGAGGCGCGGTTTGGGTGCAAAGGCCGTGGGTTGGCGGTGCTCGTTCTTCGCCTACGGTCGATGAAAGGGGATGAAACTTGTTGGAGATTAAAGTGAGTGAGAAGAGCTTCAAAAAGTTTAACTACGGCCTAAGCTAATTCTTTGTGGATTGGGAGAATTGGGAGGATGAAATTTCGGCCATGGGTTGTTTTGTGCGGCTGCAAATGACGCAAGGAAGAAGAAGACCCCGATGTGTTTTTATATTATTTAATTAGCTTAATCTAATTATTATTTAATTAGCCCGTTAAAGCCCGTTTTGGTCCGAACTCAGAATTAGGCCCAACGACTGTCGTTCCTACCATTTAGCCCCCATTCCGGACTCACCTGGATATGTCTCATCAGCCCAAATTGTCGTCTTGGCCTCCGTTTTTCAGTTTTAAATTTTAAGTCCTTTATTTCTAATTTTTCTGTACAAATAATTTTACCGGGACTACACACTAACTCAGAAAAATCCAGAAAAATTGTTTTTGGCTTTCTTATGACGATACGGTCCTAACAAAATTTATTTCGTCGGATTCTAAGACTTTTTGAAAAATGGCTATTTTTAAGGCGTTTAAATTTAACTGAAATAGTAAAAACACATTTTCCTCTGCCACGCTCACATATTAATTCGAAAAATTCTGAAAATTGAAATCTAACAATAATTTGACATTCCGGTTCCAACAAAAGTGGTTTCGTCGAAAACCGAGGTCGGTTGAAAAATGACTATTTTTAAGGCTAACATATTTAATATTAAAAATACATTTTTAAACAAATAATTTCTAAAACTCGAAATATATAAGTGTCTACTGTTTTTCAATGCAGAAACGTCATTCTGAACTCAATGGAAGTGGTTTCGAGTTCAAATTCCTTCGTATGCAAAAAGTAGCATCTTGACCTTTATAAATTTCATAAGGACATTTCGAAATATTGAATTGGCCATAACTTTTGATTTCCGCGATGAAATTTCAATTCTTCGGATTCGTTGGAAAGATAATTTTAAATAGATTCTAATATTTTTGGTTTCACTAAAATCCGTTAAATTTTGCATCATGTACGGTCAGTCAAAGTTCAAGTTTGACTTTTCAAACTACCGCGCTATTTCTAACTCTTTTTATAATTAAAATTAAATTATTCATTCTAACTTTGATTTGAATCAACTTTCAATCATATTTATTTTAAATAAATTATTTTAGATATCGAAAACTCATTAAAATCACTTAAAATAAATTTTAAATTGGCCCCAAAATTCCGGGTTGTTACAGGTGTAGTCGGTATTGATTTGAAGAGGGAAGGGAGATCTTCAAAAAGTTCAACTGGGGCAAGGGCTAACGATGAACGGTTTGGCCGGAATCTGGTCGGGAAGGGTGGAATGGCTTTTCACCATCGATCGTGAAGGATACGAGGGGGTTTTCTAAATTTTATATAATTAAATTATGAAAGAAATTATATGATTCGCCGATATTTATATTAATTCAAAAATTAGGGTTTCTCCATACGAACACCAATTTAAACCCAATGACAATCGCCCCTAGCTAAATACCCCCATTCCGGACACAATGGAATATGTTTCGTGAGCCCATTCGACTATTTCAGTTAGTTATTCTTCAAATTAAAATATAAAACATTCAAATTTGGATTTGAACATATATTTTAATTTGCCGGGGCCACATACTGATTCCAAAAATTATATCTGGTTTTGTTTTGTCGATACGGTCCTAACAAAATTAATTTCGTCGAATTTGGAGACCGTTTGAAAAATGGTCATTTTCTGGTCGATCTAATTTAAGCTGAAATTACCAAACGCGTTTTCCTTTGCCACGCTCACATATCAACTCCAAAAATTATGTAATTTGAAACCTAGCAATAATTTTACATTCCGGATCCAACCATAGTTGTTTCGTCGAAAACAGAGGTCGTTTGCAAAATTTCTATTTTTAAGAGCTATATTTATTTCATAGCGACCATTCTGAATATTCAACTGGCCATAACTTTTAATTTCCGCTATGAAATTTCGATTTTTTGGATTCGTTAGAAAAATAGTTATAAACAGATTTAAATATTTTTGGTTTCACTAAAATCCAGTTTATTTTGAATCCTGTACATTCAATCAAAGTTCAAAGTTAAATTTTCAAACTACAGCGCTATTTCTAACTCCTTTTACGTTTAAAATAAATTTATATTTTCTAATTTCGATCTAAATAAATTTTTAGTCGTTATTATTTAAAATAAACTATTTTAAATATTCTAAATTCAGTAAAATAACCAAATTAAAAATTTTAAATTGGCTCTGATTTTCCGGTTTGTTACAATGTCGAACCCTTCCTTCACATATAATTGATCAAGACTATCAGCTGTTCTATTTGACTTTACCGAAATAAAATGGACACTTTCGTCAGGTGGTCAACTATAACCCAAATACTTTCATTACCTTTCTTGGTTTGAGGCAAGCCATCATGAAGTACATTGATATTTGGTCCCATTTCCATTTCAGAATCTTCAGTGGTTGAAGTAACCCAACGACCTTCTACTCATCGTTTTTGACTTGTTAGCAAGCTGGTATCTGCTAACGTAGTATATCGAGATACCTCCCTTCATTGATTTCCAAAAAAAGTGCACTTCATATCTCGATACATCTTATGAACTCTGGGATGGATACTAAGTTTGGACTGATGGCACTCATCCAGTATTTCCCTTTTAAGAACTGGAATACCTGAAACAGAAATCCGACCTTTCAGCCTCATAATTCCTTTATTATCAATCTGGAAGTTCGAGACTTCACCCTCTTGAATTCTCTTGCAAAATTTCTAGATAAACTCATCATCTTTCTGTTAAGTAAAAATCTTCTCAATCAATGAGAGTGTAACAACCATATTAGCAACAATAACATTTTTTCTACTGAGCGCATCTGCTACAATATTGGCTTTTCCTGGAGTGTAAAGAATATCTAGATTATATGCTACCAGAAACTCTAACCAATATTGCTGACTCATGCTCAAAACCTTCTTGATAAAAAGATACTTTAGAGATTTATGATCTATAAAGAATTCAAATTTTTCACCTAGTAAGTAATGCCTCTAGTTTTTCAAAGCAAATACCACAACAAGCAAACTCCAAGTCATGAGTGGTGTATTTATTCTCATGTGGTTTCAACTGCCTGCTTGCATATGCAATCACCTTACCTCTTTGCATCAACACCGCACCACACTACGCCATAAACGACCTAACGCAACAGAAAAAAATTGTTGGCATAGGCCCAAAAAATGTTGGCATAGGTCTTTGGCAACATTTTTACGGTGATGCAATTTTCACCGTTGCTGAAGACCTCAAAGGCAACATTTTGGCTATCTACGATAACAAAACAAATATTGTTACAGTAGAATCCTATTTAGGTCTATTGCAACATCCTTAGGTGTCTGTAGCAACATCCAAAAATGTTGCTATGGATATTACATTTCTGAATTTGTTTGGGTAAGCTACTTGCATAATACCACATACAATAGTACGACAGCTACTTGCATAATACCACATACAATACTACTAAAACTACTTGCATAATATCACATGCACCACTTGCAGAAAACACAATTCGTAGATTCAATTCAAAACATACAACAGTACACATCACAATTCACCATCAACAACCTCAAAAACACGAAACATGAAGAAAAAAATTATGAAGCAAAAATTTCCATGCGTGCTATTTCACTTGGATGGTACTTCACTACACTACATTGCCATAATATACACAAAACAATTCCAAACTTGATCCAGGACAAAGCTAAAGCTCTTGCAAAAAAAATTCTCCTTTCTCGTGCTTTCCACATTTAATGCGCATTAAGGCCAAGTCGACCTTCATATCAGCCACAAATTCATCGTCTTTTTCCCTCTTTTGCTTTTGCTTCAGCAGCTTGTCTTCAAGTTCTTCCTTTCTATGAGAAATTGTGATATAGTATTTTCTTTTTCCATCAATTTAACAGTAGTATCTTCCATTTCATCATTGCTATTGATTTCATACACTTCCTCATGCCACATAAAATACCTACAATCGCCATTCTGCACATATGTTAAATTCTCGATTAAAACATCACTGAAAAATACGATAATCGACAAAGCGACCAAAAATACCTAATTTATACTTATAGGTCGTCAACCAAAAAATTTCTTCCCCGCATTTGACACTACCTTCATAATCCACATCTTCACTGGGATTTTGTGGTGGCAATGTTTACTTCCCGCCACTGTTGTTGAAGTTGAAGTAGAAATTGATTCAGTGGTTATTGAACTTGAAGATGGACAAATCAACTACATATACATACACATACATGTGAATTTGAATATATGCATGTATATTTATGTGCACGAATTAATTTTTTAACAACTATACATATTCAAGAAGATGGAAAGATCAATTACACAAGCACTCGAACAAGAAACTGGGCAATGGACAAACAACATATATCTGAATATATTCACAACAATCATCATATTATCCACGAACTAACAACATATATCCATGAACAAGATTCAGATCATACTGAATAGATTTAAAATCCATAAACGAAATTAAAGCCCCAAATCCTTACAACAACAGCGAATTGGTGCCAATCCTTACAACAACATTTTAAGGATTGTAACTGTTAGTATCAGCAAACCCACAAACAAAATTAAATCCCTAAATCTAACTATTTAAATCCAACAACAAAATTCTTACCCTATGCAGACTGATCAAAAGCTGCGGTAATAAAAATTCTTTCTATCGAAGATCAGTTGGGTGAAATGGAAATCCAGCAGGAATTTGGAAGTTGAATATGCTAAATAACTCAATTTATCTAATGCCTTGACCCCGATTTTATTTTTGAAACAACGATTGAATCACTAGAAACCCATATCTGATTCCTCTAAGGACCAACTGGAGATGGGTGCTCCCCAGATCGAAGAATCTTGTATGGAGATAAAAGTAGATTTCTAAATTTTAGTGTATGGGTGAGAACGAGAAAATTAGTATTGATTAAACATTGGGTGAATGAAAATTAGGGATTGAAGATTTTATAATTTTGGGGGTTAGAATGAAATGAAAAAGAAAGTGAGTGAATGAAAATAAAAGTGGGAAATGGAAATATGTGAGATGTGGATTGATGGCATGGATGAATGGCTAAGATATTGTTTTAACTAATGGTGCGGATCACCATGTAGGACATGGAAAGGTCTGCTATAGCAACACAGTACAAAATGTTGCATTGTGTTCCACTTGTTTATCTGTAGCAACACATTTTTATGGCTAAGGTAACATTAAAAATAAAATGTTGTAGTAGGACCAAAATAGTATAGTTATCGGGACATTTTGGCTGGCAACACCTTGTAAATTCGTTGCATTAGGTCGTTTATGGCGTAGTGCCAACTCCTTCTCCAAAAGCATCAGTATAGACAGTTAAATCTTGATTACCATCTATAATTGTTAACACCAGGGTAGTGGTTAGCCTTTCTTTCAATCTTTGGAAAGATTCTTCACATTCAAGAGTCTAAATAAACTTAGCATGCTTCTTGGTCAACTTCGTCAAAGGAATAAACAACTTTGAAAAATCGTTTACGAACTTCCGATAATAACTAGCCAATCCAAGAAAACTTCTGACTTCAGTTCTAACAACCTGCTATTTATAACGATTTAAATTCCGATTTAATTCGATATTTTTATTTTGTAAATATTATGTAGTTTTTCGTAACGGAAATTTGAAATACGTATAGTGAGATATAGCAGCTGTGAAAATTTCATCGAAAAATTTGAATTTTTGTCGATCATGAATTTTTCAGTGCAAAGCTACGCATAATAGTTCAAATTTTAACAATTTTATAATCTACCCGAATCCAGTTCGGACAAACATGAAAATATTCTATTCGATGTCATGAATCCGATGACAAATTTCATTTCATGAAAATCGAATGTTTTGACCTTCATTTAATTGTTTTTCTGTCTGAATGTTTAAAGAGGTCCATAACGCGTTTTTGAACAGAGCATCCTGACATTGCAAACTATATACCGTCGTGTCCGTCTCGTTGCGCTGATTTTCGCAATATATTCATTTGTCAGCTTCGGTGTTCGGTTCGCGCTGAAATTGTAAAAATGCTTGTACAATTCATTTTTGAAACAGAGTCATCTGAGTTCAATGTGTCCCTTTTCCGATCTTACATGCTTTTCTGACCATTTTGGGACTGCAAAAGCTGTCATTTTATTTTACTAGTCCATCCAAATATTTTATTGTTTTTCCAAAACATAGTGAATGCAATTCATGCATGCAATTCATGCATGCAAGTCATATGCCATTTCAAGGCATGCAAGTCCTTATTGTTGCTTGCACGTCCATACTTGTTTTCAAAACAATGCATTTGGTTTAAATTATATGCCATTAACATTATTAAATGCATGCGTTCAAATTTTTTAAACTATCATCATGTTCACATATCCAATAAAGGACGAAAATGCAAAGAAACGTTCACACTTTCATGCTTAAAGGTATGCATGAACGCATGAGACCAGTTTGCTACCATCTTATTTTGCTTGTCCCTTTTTCTATTGAATGGAAGCATGAGTTTGGTGATTTTGTCCACAAAATGAAAATATTGGATTCCAACCTGTAGCATGCAAATTCATACGTACCAAAATATTCTCAAGTTATGTATAATTTTAAAACTTTAAACGCCCGTGTGTA
The DNA here is from genome assembly GCA_030737875.1 of Allium sativum. Lineage (NCBI taxonomy): Eukaryota > Viridiplantae > Streptophyta > Magnoliopsida > Asparagales > Amaryllidaceae > Allium > Allium sativum. Next base: position 731,303,160 of record CM060920.1, read on the forward strand.
TCCCTTTGTCTTTTCTTGGTTCGATGCGTTGATTTATAATGTGAGATACGTTTCTTTTTTCAAAATGTCGATTGAAGTAACATACGAGTTATTGAAAATAAAATATTCTATTTTGAATTTTTGGAAGTGGTACACTAAAAACTTGGTAAACACTGGCAAAATTGTACGTTCGAATTTTAGGGATCAGTCCTGTTCTTCGGCGGATGAGAGAAAAGCGTACCACCTACCACGTTCGGGATTTAATTATAATACCACTTTTAATTAATTATTTTATGCGATACATATTTGCATCTTCCCTCTCTCTTCTTTCAATATCTCATCAAAAGTTTCGAAACCGACAACCATAGGAAGAAAAGAAAAGAAACGCTATCACCAATGTTACTTAATTATGCCTCAACGGATGCTTCTCTCTCATCTGTTCCTCTTCTTATTTATGTTTCCACCAACTAGCTTCTGCATTTGCCTTTGCAAACCCATCCTCCACGACAGCAACTCATATTTGTGTTTTTTTCCCCTTTTAGCTTCTTTTCTTTGCAAAAGAAAATCATTTCTCACAAATTGGTCCACATTCATATTTTCCATTAGCTTGATACTATTCCTTCTCCTTCCTTCTGTTTTGCTATGCTGAGTGCTTTAGGTTGCGATTCCTTCTTATCAAAAAAAGAGTGAGAGAATTTTTGTTCGATCCTCTTCTTTATCCCATGACGAGTTTGGATCTCTCCATTTATGAGATATATATCACTACACCAGAAATGCCAATTAGGCAGTGTTTTTGACCATATCAAATGCAATTTGGCAGTGCTCAGGACCGTATCAAAAAATGGCGTCTTTATTACTTTGATACGGTCTTAAGCCGTATCAATTTACAAATTTGATACGGCTTAAAACCGTATCAAATTCATAGATTGATACGGCCTAAAACCGTATCAGTATAGGGATTTGATACGGTTTTAAGCTGTATCAGTATATTAGTTTAATACGGTTTTAAGCCGTATCTAATTTAAAAAAAATTACAATTAGCGATACATGTTGTTTCCTACTAGCTACGGCCATGCACAAAACTAGGTAGTTGCATCAACAAATGGACGAACCAAAATGAAAACTAAAACATAGATCATTTATCATTTAACTTCAAGCACAAAGAATTACATAACATATTCCACAAACATACTCCCCAAAATAAAATTGCATACTCCACAAACTAAAACATCGGCTAAAGCATCTCTTGACCATCTTCTACCAAATACTTATATACTGCGCTCACTTTCCACATGTGATGGATAACTCTTCCATTTGTGAAGGGGTCTCTTCACTTTGACTGCCTTCTCTTCCTTTTTGTCGTTCAGATTATCCTCTTTTATGTCCATTTTCACTTCATTTTCTAGTAAAGAAAAAAGAAACATTATAAATGTCATACAAAATACATGTACACAAACAACTTGGTTCATTCTAAGATGGTTATCAATCACATTATAAGTACAACTTTTTTTTCTTTACCTACAAGGAAAAAGATAACACCATCGGTTATCAATCGATGTAGGAAAAAAAATAGTGCAGAAACTAGTCCGAGTTTGCAAACTGAAAATTATCCTTAATGTTCAGTCCGAGTGGTGCTACGTACTGAGATGTGCGCATTGAATTAATCGGCTGAATGTATACCACTGAATATGGCCAGCACCTTTAAAAAGAAACCAAAACAGCATATATCAGTTCAACTTACACATGGTGAGTGATCAAATTATTTATTATAGGGTGACGGATGTTGCGTCTAAAATGCTATGATATCCTTGCTCACATAGTGCAAACTAGCAAAGCAAGCACTAAAACACTAATATCCAATATGATTGGTCCTTAAGGATAAACTGGCGTACACATTTAGTATTCAGTTCCTTACTTTCAAACTATATGCCACTATTTGCTCATCTAGTCACAGTCATTAACTGTCAGAATAAAATGTCAAACATGAATTTTAATTAAAGACTAACGAATTGGTGTGATCCATCCACAAACATTATTTAGTCTACGAGTACTTTACAGAAGATTTAAATCTCTAACCAATGTTATCATCCTCCATTTCCCCATCACATTATGGCACTATAGTATATCCTTTTTAATATGACATATTTCAATGAAACATCTACTTAAAGAAACCTTGGCACGAAACCAAACAATGGTTGAAGAGTAAAAAAAATACTGAACAAATCAACTAATCTAGCTTGCCTAAGGTTAAACTAAATTCTAGGTTCTAATTTTGATTTACTACTAACATGGACGGCTATCAAGTGTAACTTCAGTTTTGATACATGTAAATTCTAGCAAATCTGAAGTTACACTTGATTTAGGGATGTCTGAAAGCTTATAATATAAACTTTGCTTTGAGTAAATTTCATTTGTTTGAGATAAAAAGTTCGCAGTTACTTTATAGCTATGAAATCTTCAGTAAGTAGTAAAATATTTTTCCCTTTCTGTCACACTATTTCTTAATTGCATAAAGTTCTCATTAATAATGCAATTATGCAACGAGGATTGTGCAAACATCTTTTCCATATGTTTACAAAGTTGAGGGTATTTTGCAGACATGATATGTTAAGCTATGGAAAGCATCCACCAAATGTTAGTGTTATTCAGTAAACTTTTAAGTATTTATTTTAACTTAAAAAAATTGAACGTCATAATCAGAAAAAATACGAAAGTACTCGTTCATTTAGTTTATGATAAAATCCTAGCAATAATCTTGTTGTTACCAAGGACCTACGCTTTTAAGAATAATTTCCTTAGTCCTGAAGAATAATTTCAGTTTACACCATAGTGATGGTTACAACAGAATTAATTGAATGCATATCATTCTTATTTTCTAGTGCAAAAACAAATATAAAAAAAATGGATTTGGAAAATATAAACACAGCAATATAAATACATGTTGAATTATGTGACTACAAAATATGGGAGTATTACTGAAGAAGTTATCCAAAGAAACAATGGAAAAGTGCAAGAAGAAGTAAATGGTGTAGCAAGAAATATTATAATTTTATAGTATATCTCATGTAATCCGTCCGTAGTAAGAAATATGCACCATAAACAAACAAATATGAAAGTACACAATACCTTATCTCCTCCAGTTGGTTATTGCTTCTAACATGTGTACCAGCTTCCGTTAATGGGCTGCACATAAATTTGTTAAGCTGCCTCCTTTCAGTTGATATATGGACTCAACAGAGAAATCATCACATGAACTAAGCTTTTACTTGACATGTTTCCATAACCTTTCCCTCCAAGAATCAACCTTCTCCTAGCTTGAGCTCAAGACTAAAATTGCAAATAGATAGAGTGTTAAAGAACAGAGCTTAAACCCTGAACAAATACTTACCTCACACATAGAAAGTCTATATCAATACCACCATTATACACAGTGCATTATGACATCAGTTTTGTGTAACTATAATAAGCAAGTTAAAAAAAGGGTAAAAAGTATTCTTAAATTAAGCATGGCCAGTTCAGAAATATAGTATAAAGGTCTAACAGGACTTTGGATTATACTGCGACATTAATAGCTATGCATAAAACTGAGAACCACCGAGGCATACAATACATAACCCTCATTAATTTCCATAATTATCATGAAAATTCATTACCTTGAACTGCCTATGTCTACCTGTAAACCTAAAGAAAGAGTTAATCAAGTTGATCATATACCACCCGCACAGTGGATGCACTTAGTTATGAGAGAACATCCAATCTGATATCAAAATTACCATGTATCACAAATACGAGTCTCTACTGTACTAAAGTGGCCTTTCATATTTGCTATTTCCTTTTAAATAACTACATGAAATAAAAGCATGAAACTGTAAATAAAATAACTAGATAGAAAATACACACTTTAAGTTGGTCCCAGTAGATTAGAAACCATTACCACATCAGCTATAAGATTCATCAATAAATTTGTGTGCTTCTAATATTTTAGCATTGAATTTCTCTGTCCCTGACTTGTTCAAAGTTTACATGTAGTAATTGGAATAACAAATGTTGACTTTGAATTATATTAATAGCACTCCTGTAAAAATACCTCAGATTTGGTTCCTTCTACATATATAAGACACAAATAACCCAAGACTCTGCGGTGTTCCAGTTACCTAAAGCTCATCTCTTTACGAAAGGAAGTCGGCATCTGCACAATATCTAACTGCCAAATATTTGACTACTGGAAATAATAAGCCAAGCTGCAAATTCATAGCATTCGCTGAAGTGGAATAGCGGGACCAGGAAGAGGCAGAGGAGCACCTGTAGTCGCATCTCTTCTAGATGTCGGCATCTTTTACGCAACCTCCAAAGTCGGAATTATCTACCCCCGAGTTGAACATCTGACCTCGTGGTGAGTTGTCACCAGATCGCGGGTTTCTCGAAGGTCTCTCGAATTCGGGTGCTGGCTGGACGGGACGATGTTGATTCCTTAGCTCGTTGATTTTTCTTCGATACCACCAGTTGAAACCCTTCTGCATCAATTTGGGGTAAAGCCGCTGATGACATCGGATTTGGGGACTTGGGAGGCGTAGGATAGGTTGGAGGAGGCGGCGGAGGGGAGAAGGGAGGCTGGAATGTTGGAAGAGACACGACAATTTTTTTGGTTTGGGAGATAATATTTGGGAATAAGGGTATATGCGGCCGATTACTAAATTTTAAGGGAAATATAATAAAGCGAAATTGATTGGGTTTGAAGCCATATCAAAATATAGTGATCCGGATCTTCCAAGATGTAGGGTTGGATTTTAAGTGTGAAAGGTGGTGTGGATTGCAAAGAAAATTTGATACGGCTATAAGCTGTATCAAATTTGATACGGCTTATGTAACGTCCCGGATTTTTCGTCGATTTATAACGAACATTTAAATTTGTTTTAAATACCGAATTATAAATGTAAATGAATTTTATATATTTGATATGAATGGTAACAAGTGAATTCAGAGTTAAAACTGAATTGAAACAATTCAGTTGACTAATATAAAATTCTGTATTGAATTAGAACGGTAATAATAATTTATTTTCGATAAATTGGATTGTTTGAAATCGATTATATGTTGAATCTAATTTAGTTTAAATCGTTAATTTAAATTGTTATCTTTTCTATATAGTCAAATTTAATTCGAGAATCAGTTCTGTAGTGTTCAGAATAACGTTGTAATCTGAAATGTCGGTCGTTGCGGTCAGTTAGCGGTTCAGGAGGGCACGTCATAGACCATGAGATATTTTAATTATTTAATTAAAGAAAAATCAAACCATAATAAAAACAAGCCGACCTAAAAATTTAGCGCCACCCTAAGATTTTACATCAGCACAGCACAGACTTCATTCATCTCGAGCCAACAGCTTTGTCTCCAAGCTTCACTATCAGGTAGACATAATTTTAATGGCTCGTACTCTTTGTTTCCCCAATCGTGTACATATAAATGGCCACATCTCCTTCCATTTAAAACCACACGTCTGGAAAACAAAGCCTCAATTATAAATGGCCACGCTCCATTAATATCCTTCACAATCGTTCAAAATAAAAAGGGGAAGCAGTCGCATCCTCTTCGATTCAAAACGCGAATTGAAATCATCTCGATTCGATGATTAAAGGGGTCGTCCCCTCCTCTCGTACGCTGACCTTGGAAGCTCGACACAGGTACTCGCGATTTGGGGGTTCTTCGATCTGACAGGTCACGAGTTCCAATTTTGTGCGACGTCGAGTTTCGAAGGGGGTCAAAGATGAACATCGCGACAGGCATGTATGGTTTTGAGGGTTCGAAGTGACGGCCTCACGAGTTTGTAATCGTGGTTACTGTCAGAATCGGGGAAGTTCTGGGCCATTTGGAATTGACAAGTCAACCGTGGTGGACTGGTGTTCGTTGTTTACTATAGAGGAGGAAATGGGGCATTTAACTGTCGATGGTTTTAGCAGCGGACTTAAGATTGGGGGCTGCGATGGTCACAAAAGTGTGAAGCTGCAGTTTTGGCAATGGAGAAGTGAAGCTCGGATTTGAGAAGCCAAATGAGAGAGGGTTCACTGATCAGTACAGTGATGGTTTTTGGTTGAAAATTTGAGATAGTGGGCTGAATGATTTTGAAGTATTACTGGGAGGTTGATCGAAAACTACAAGGTATATGTTTCTCAAAATTTAAAAACACATTGAATAATTCGTTTGTTTATTTGTTCGTTAATTTAAATAAATAAATGATAATAGACAAATAAAATATATAATTGTAGGTGCAAGATAAACGATTCAAATAAATTCGTAGCCGAGATGATATGGAGATTTAATTGGATATTCTGCAAATTAAAATCCCTGTGAGTAAATCTCACTCACCTTTTATTTATAATTATTTTTACTTCGTAAAAATAATTGTTGTTGCTTGTTTGGATTTTTCTGCTTGTTTTATATATATTAGTTATTTAGGCTATTATATATATATATTGGGTTGATTGATTGGTTGGATTCCCGCAGTCTCATTAGCGGATGCCCGCAGTTTCATAGCGGATGATTACCCTATACGCCCCACGCTATGATAGTGGATGACCTTCTATACCACGATATTTTGCCACGAAGCAGAATGGGTATTATTTATGTGCTAACATCTGTGGATGCAGGAAACAGGTTGGAGGAATCCAACTGGATTCCTCAAAAATATATTATCTGTTTGTTTGTTTGATTTCATATATATTTTTCATATATGACGTGTTAAAAATCAAATGATTGAAAATTGGATGATTTGATTGTTTAAATATCACTGGGCTAAAATATCGTGGAAGGATATTTGAGATTTTAAAAGGGAAAATTCTATTTTTAAATAGAATTTGAATTTTTTAAATGGAATAAAAATATAAAACTTGTTTTTGAAAAATATAACAAGTAGTTCCTTTATAAACGAAGTTTATAGATAGTTCTTTTATAACGAAGTTATAAAATGAAGAGAAAAGAATTATCATTTGATAATTCAGAAATAGAAATACAAGTGTGAAATGGGAATGAGAAATCTATCTTCAAAAGAAAATAGAAATATCGATTTCAAAAGGAATTGAAGTCGAGACTTGTTTAAAGAAGTTGGACATAAGAGTTCAAATAGAAAACAGACTTTGAAATATAGAATTTCAAAGAAGAATTGAATAGAATTTGAAATATAGAATTTCAAAGAAGAATTCAAATGTGAAATTTGAATAGAGATTTGAATGGAACTCAAACATGAAATTTGAAAAGAGATTTGAATAGAAGTTCAAGTATTAAATTTGAACAGGGAATTGAATATAGAAATTCAAATAGAGATTTGAATATAGAATTTCAAAATAGAATTTGAAATGAACTTTGAAAATAGGATTTCAAAGTAGGATTGAAATAGGATTTCAAAATAGGAAATCCAAATAGTTTTGAAATGGAATTTGAATTCAAAGGAGTTCAAATGGATTTAAAATAAGAAAATTCAAATGGGATTTAAATAATGGGTTTTAAATAAAGAGGATTCAAATATAAGAATTTAAATAAAACTCAAATGGAGTTTAAATATAGGATTCAAATAGAATCCAAAAAGAATTTGAATAAGAGGAATTCAAAGAGAATTAAAAGGTGGTATTTGAAATTCGAATAGTATTAGAATGGGGTTCTGGATATTTGAATTTAAAATAGAAATCCAAAATGGAGTTTGATTATTTAAATTCAAGTATGAATTTCAAATATAACAATTCAAAAGGAAGTTGATTATAGAAAATTAATCTGGTATTTGAATTCAAGGAGATTAAAATGTGGTATTTGAAATCAAGGAAATAAAATATGGTATGTGAATTCAAGAGAATATTAGAATTCAAATGGTGTTAAAAAAGAGTTTGAATATTAGATTTCAAATGGAAATGGAAAATGAAATTTGAATATAAGAGATTCAAATTGAATTCAAATAGGATTTAATCTATGGGATTTGAATATGAAATTCAAATGGGTTTTAAACTATGGAATTTTGAATATAGAATTTAAAAAGGAGTTTGAATATTTGAATTTCAATAGAATTCAAATATAGAAATTGGAATATAGAAGTTCAAATGGAATTTAAATATAGAGTTTGAATAAGAGAATTCAAATGAATTCAAACATAGAATTTGAATATAGGGAATTCAAATAGAAATTCAAGTATTGAATTTGAATATCAAATAGAAAAGGAATTGGAATTTGAATATAGAATTCAAATAAAAGTGAGATTGGAATTTGAATCAAGGAATTCAAATAGAGTTAAAATGGAGTTGAATTCATTTTAAAGAAGTTTAAAGGTCTATATATATAAATATAATTAAAACGAACTCGCCGCAGCGCTGCAGTTCGTAAAATAGCGATTCGAACTTCAATCGAGTATACATGACTCAATTGGAGTCGGATCTCTTTGAAACAAGGAACGTCAGGACCGGTTTGATAATAGTTTTCTAATGAAAGAGAAAAATATGAATTTCATCGTATAGATTTTGAGTTATGTCAAAATCAAATTTTCAGAAAAGCAGCGCCAAAATCGTTTTGAAACCATAACGGTTTATCTAATGTTATAAAAGGATTTTAAGCAGGTAAAAATCCGAAGTTTCTATTTAGAAAATTTCAGAGTTGAGTTGTAAAATATATGCGAATTCAAGTTGTGTAAATGAATATGATTTTTGAAACAGAAACCAGATTTTGATTTATTGAATAGAATTAACTAAATTGAATAGAAATTAGTTAAGGAGATTTCGAATGGATATTGGGGTTTGAATAAGTAAATTCGATTTGAAAATTTATATTCGAAATCAAAAAGGAAACTAGAACTGAAATTGAAATTCAATTTGGTTGTGAGCAAGTTAAACATTTTATTTAAACATGTTATGTTCAAACAAAGAAGTGAAATAGGCAAAATAGCTAATTAAAGAATAAATGAACGAAACTGAATTCAAACGATTGGATTGAGTTAAACTGAATGGAAAACAGGTGAACATGTGTAAGCAGGTTTGATATGAAGTATATGAAGATTTAAATTTATGTGCTCGACAAAAAGGTACATGTTTAATTCATATATGAGATTTTATGCGCCGTATCGGCAAGCCGCTTGGCTTTTCCTTTTTCTTTTGATTGGGGAAGATACCGGGAAGCTATTTGAAATTTCCCGATGCTCCCGATACAGGGGAGGTTATGGCAAATTTTTCCGGAAATTTAAGGAGTTAGAATATTTTTAAGAAATTTGACAATTAGAAATCTATATATCGATATATATAGAATTCGATATGGAAACGAAATTAAAAAAATAGAATATTGTAAACAAAAAGGGAAATCTATAAATTAGAAATAGAAAGCGAACTTTATACATGTTTTAAAAATGAACAATTGGATTGTATAGTGTGTTTATTCGAAGTAAGGGGTTTTGCCGTTTTGAAGTTAAGGATGTTTTCAGTTAAGGTCTGAGAGGTAATTTTACCCCAACTTGATTGATTTCATTTTTAATGGATAAATAGCAAGATCCAGTCTCGAAGAGGAGTGTTTGAAAAAGAGTTAGTTGAATAAAATATTTTGGGTTGTTGTAACGATGTTTGACACAACATTCGTTTTAAACCCAAGTGATGGAATTTTGGAAATATAACAAGTAAATATTTCCTGAGTATAATTAAAATAGTCGAGATAGAGATAAGTGATTGGGATTGTTTCCAATTGCAAATAGAGATATTTTCTAATATATAGAGAATAAAAGGAGTTGATATTTGGAAACGTTTTCCAAATGGCATAAGAAACCAATATGGTTATTGAAAATATTTGGGTAACAAATATTGATAAGGAACTGGAGAAGAGATTTAATTAATGAAATATTAATTAAAGAGCCCAGTGATTTGTTTGATATGTTGGATGAACACTTGTTTTTATTCGATAGTTAAATCACAGACTATCGAAGTTTTGACCATCGTTGTCAATATGGAGAGACCGGTTGGATTATTATCCGAAGAACCACTCCGTATCGGCATAAGCTTTGCGAACCAAGTATGCTGAATATATTGAAGACGGAGTAAAGTGCAAGGGCTTTTCTATTTATAGAAATTGTGCCTTCGGTTTCGTTCAATCCCAGAACGAACGTAAATGGACGGATGTCTGACAGAGTATTTCCAATGATCAAATGGGTTGGTCTGTATGAATATATATGGTTGCAACGGATTTATCCCTTAGCATAATATCCAGAATATTTGTGCAAACTCAACTAGTGGTTAACGGATCTGACAATGTGGCATTCAAAGTGATTGTGCTATCAATGAATGGTAAGTATTCGTAGCCTCAGGCCTCAACAACCGGGAAATGACAAAAATCGGGCAGGCAGCATGGCTATGTGGGTCGCACCCATTAGGGTGTATAATCACCTATCTAGAGGTTCATTTAATTTCTTATTCTATTCGATGCTGTCCCAGTCGGGAGACGGTTGCTGATCCCAACCGTTGGTGATATACATTCGATACACTCAAGCGAAATGAGTGGTCGGTCATGTGTGGGCCAGGTTGCAAGATGTTCTTGTTGAACCCAGTGTATTCCTCTCTAGAGATACACTAGCGGAAGGTGGTTCCATACCTTGTCACGTTGGAAATCCAATCTCCAATAAGCGCCATGCGGTTTTTGATTTTATACTATATATGTAGAGCGTGAGATGCAAGCGTTCTACTATTTGGTTATTTATTTGATTAGACATTATTATAATATCACTGGATTTTGACATCAAAAATGGTTTGGGTTATAGTAAGGTAAAAACCATCCGTATTTATGTGTGGACTGGTCTTACTATTATCCTTTTCTTTCGAAAGATCTTTTAAGTTAAACCATATGGTTAGAGTTTACTCACACCAGTCCCATGACTGACCCAGAGTTTGTTTTGTCTTGTTTTTCCTAAACTCTTGGGTGCCCAAATTTGTACGGGCAGTCAAGTGTTTCAGGCTTTTACAGATACACTTGGAGGAGCTTGAAGCAGGAGGCTTCAACGTTAGTTATTTAGAGTTACTTCCGCTGAATCAAATGTTATGTGTACTCTGATGATGGTATGTATATATGTACCAAACAGATTTGTATTTCAAAGCTTATGTTATATAATATATTTTATTCGTTCCGCTGTGAGATTCGTGTTTACTTTGATTATGCTGAGTTGTGATCTTCGTTTTTCTTCTATTCTAATATTTCTTTCTTCCTATTTCTCATCTTCTAACTTCTTTCTATTAATGGTTCGTATTTCTGTGTTATTTGGGTTGGACGTGTGGTGTAATTAGTCAACTCAGATAGCTCAGATTTGCTGGTCGTTACAGCTTAAAGCCGTATCAAATCTCCACATTCAAGTTCGCCATATTGGCTGTTTTGGTGTAGTGTATATATATATTTATATATGGAAGGGTGGCTTTTCTGTTCATGAATCAAGTCTTGTGTGTTCATATTCCTGAAAGTTTGCATTTGTGTTGGCTTTGCCATTTGAAGTGGGGGAGTGGCCCAGTGTATTGATGAAGAACAGTTGGCTAGCCGACTATATTGACTCTGGTTTGTCATGCTTGGAATCGTCGCTTGCTTCTTTATCCATTTTTGTCAATGACCCTTTTTCCGTGCTTTGAGAAAGGTGAGTTTATCTCACACCTGACTTACATTTTTCATGGATGTTAGATCAACTAAATGAATTGTTATGAAATGCATAAGTTGCCAGTAGAAATTGTTTGTTTAAAATATACACTTTCTATGTGCCACGATATTCATATGACCTGTATGCGCACTGATTATATATGATTATGATATGATTGATTATATGTGATGATTTGTTATGTTGTAGATACCCCTTAGTTTAGGAAAAATCACTAAGGGTTGAAATGATACATACCCGAACGGACATTAGAATAGGAAAAAATCGTTATGGGTTAAAATGATAGACCTAAACGATTTTTACTGAATTTGGGATCGCGAATTGAAATGATAGACCCGTGGAAATTTTATAAATTGTGGGTTGAAATGATAAATTTCTGTATCACTTGACCATAGGGTAGAAAACTATATACGGACACCGTTGGTCGTACTTCCGAAGTATTTTGATTTGGGAATTTGATTTAAAATAAAACTTAAGATTTTATATTTTAAAAAAATTTAAACTTAAAATTTTGTAATTTTAAATTATATGTTTTAAAATGATTTTTTAGTAAACATAAATTTAAATATTTATTTAAAATTAACTTATAATTTATTGATTTTAAACTATATAATTTAATTTTATAAGTATTTTAAAGTTTTATATTATTTTATCCTATATATGTTTATAATTTATATTCTAATTAAATTTAGAGTTTTAAAAACTTATGTATATATATACATCTATTTTCAAATTATAATTTCTCACACATACACAGATATATATATATATATATATATATATATATATATATTTTATAAACTTTAATAATAAACTCAAGTTGGATAAGTTAGATTTGTCAATTTGAATTTGGAGTTTACAGATGTAAATTTATGTAACGATATTTGAAAAAAATGAGTGAACTCATATTATGTTATGAATTCGAATTGATACGAACTTTTAGTAGAGATAAAATGGGTAAAATATGAAATGAATATGAATTCAAATTGGTTTTAACTTATAACAGATAAATTTGAATTGTGAGGTTGATTCTAAATTTGAATCTTTCAATTTTAAGAGAAAATGAGTTTGAATTTATAATTGATATGTTTTGTTTAAAAATTTGAAATGTAAGCCTTTGACTTGAATTATACATTTTGAAGTTGAACCAAAATGTTGAATTCATGTGAATCAACCTGAAATGATTTCCTAAAGGTGGAAATTGAATTATCTGAATTGTTTTGAACTTGAATTTTTCAAATATAAACCAAACCGAATTATTATCGAAGTTAAATGGTTTGGTACCGATTTAAATGGAAATTGTGATATTTAAGGTATAACTTAAGTATAAGTCGATTTTGGATTCGAAATTTGTTATGCGAATACTTTTGGAAATTTTAATCGAAGTTAAACGTTATAGTATTAATTTATACTATATTTGAAATCTTTACGATGCAGTTTTAAATCAATTTGATTTAAGTGATTTAAGTTGTTTTCAAATTTAAATATAATCGAAGTTAGATATTTAAATTTGAGTTCATATTCGAATATGAGATTTTGTGTAACTATTTTATAAATTGATTTATAAAATAATGACCACGGTGTGAAAAATGTAAATGATTGGTTGTTAAAGAGACCGGGATCAGCTGTTGTCATACTCTCTACCAATACTGAAAACCACTTTAAAGACTGTGTACGCTGTGGAGTTCCAGAATGAAGGGGATGATTTGGTGAACGACTCCATTTTATTTTATTTCTTATTAATTACGAGACCTGACTACCTTGAGTTAACTTGATGTGGCTAAAACAGGAGATATGCGCAGACCAAGTGAGGTCATACCTCTTATCGAGCACACTTCTTCGATATTATTCTATTACTGTTGAGATTCAATTTGGGCCCTTTTGATTATGGGAGTGTGTATCGAGGTGGGCGGTAGTAGCTACTATGCGTTCCACCAGTTCGGCTCTGCAAACGGTGAATCCACCCTGGCATTCCTTGTGTGCCTTGCCACATGCCTTATACAATCCCACTACGACTTTGTTTTGTATCGTTTTATATGGAGTCCCCTCTGATCAACCTCCAGTTTACGGAGGAATTACAGTACTGTATATACTATGGGAATATATAAATGGTGTAAGGGTAATCATGGTAATTCCGCTTATGCTATTTTGATATTTTACTTTACTGATAGACACTATTGTATATAGCGTAGTATACGATATAGTATTAGTTTGACGGATCCTTAGAGGATGGTGATGCCAAACATCCTTTAAGTTACTAATTGCATTTCATCGTGCATTTCATTTGAGTTGATTTACTTCCATGAGAATGTTAGTCCTGATTTGAGTTGTTTTGTTTTGCATTATTGCTTGGGTCAGATTGAGTATAGCAGCTTTTGAGATTCACTTTCGGAGTTGGAGTTTATATTGGATTTGCTCACTTGTATCTACCTATTCAGTTGATCCAGTTCCAGCTATTCTTGTCATTTCAGTTTATATAGTTATATTTTATTTATGTATCTGAAATCACTGTATTAGACTTCTGCTGTATTATTTATGTAAACTCTGATGAAAAATTTATTTAGTAGCTTCATGAACTACTATTGTATTATTTATTTCCGCTGTGAGATGTTATATTGCTCTGTATCTATGATATATGATTTTGTGATTTATTCTATTTACCCCAGAGCTAATAACAATCTGTCATTTTGGGCAGTTAGAGTTGACATGTTTTGTTGACTCGGCACGGTCAAAATAACGGGTCGTTACATCTAGTATCAGTGCCAGGTTTTATCAAAGCTTTAGCCTATGGGGTAAAAGCTCATTAGAGATAGGGTAGTGATACCCTAGAATGAGTGGAATCAGTCATAGAATCCTTCTTAGGAGAGAGCATATTTTCAAAGTATAAATGGTTTTCAAAATAGTTTTAAAACGTTTAAACAAATATTTTCGGATATGAAATTTTGTTTAATATTTAGATTTTTTCCTGAAATTCCTTTCCATTTGAATCCATCTCCCTTCGTAGGTCCTCTTGATTAGGTTCTTTCATTCGTTCAGGTTTTAACTCGAATTCTATAACTTATCTTTGTCTATTACAAAGTAAGAAGTAGAAGAGGAGTATAAGTCTTATAGAGATTCCATTCTATTTAATATTGGTTTGAAATGGTACTATAATTCTCTTGATATATTTTTGAAATTCTGATATATATATTTTTGTGAAAGATGTATATTTGTAAATAATATTATGTTTTTCTAATACTAATATTTTGAAAAGATTTGATGTTTATACTTTAAGATTTTATATTTTATAAATTATATACTTTGAATAAGATTTAAAGACATACATTTTGAAAGAAAATGATTTTATCTTGGTTGAATAATGTTATTGTTTCTAAATGTATATATATAATGGAATTTATAAATTTAAATTTGTTTATAACAGATTTTTATTTGCGATATATATATATATATATGTGTGTGTGTGTGTTAAATATAAATAACGTTGATTTGAAAATATTTATACATGGCATAGAATAATTTTGTTATGTATTTGATTTAATAATAATATTGTTTATATATTTATTGAAGTTGAATTTTAATAAATAAATGAGTGGGTGAGAAATATAATTTTCCCTACTTAAATTTAATGATTTGAAATATATTATTTATACTATATAATTGAAAATTTGGTTTATATACTGTTTAATTATGTAAAAATAATAATTGAGTACTTATTTGATGTTAAAATTGGCCTATCGAATACCTAGTGATTTGGGTATACGTTTGATCAATGTATATGCTAAATCATATATGTATTAGATAGATATAGAGTCACACTCTAGTCGCCTGAAAATGATTCTAGTGGTGATGACTGCAGCATCATCGATATCTATTTTCGGGGTTCGAAAGTGGGATAGATATATATAGCCAATTGAGACGTCGAGTGAATACTTGAAACTGTTTTGAAATGTTTGAAATATTTTAACTTTTGATCTGTATTTATTTCAAATTATATATGTATGAGAATAGATATGAACCATGGGTTTAATATATTAATTACTTAATTACTATTTTTCTGCCTCGTTCCTTTTTTAGAATGAAAAGTTTGAGCAGGGGAGATTGTAACAACCCGCTATTTTTAACGATTTAAATTTCGATTTAAATCGATAATTTTATTTTGTAAATATTCTATAGTTTTTCGTAACGGAAATTTGAAATTTGAAATACGTACAGTGAGATATAGCAGCTGTGAAAATTTCGTCGAAAAATTTGAATTTTTGTCGATCGCGCATTTTTCAGTGCAAAGTTGTGCATAAAAGTTCAAATTTTAACAATTATCTAATCTATCCGAATCCAGTTCGGACAAACAAGAAAAATATTCTATTCGATGTCACGAATCCGACGACAAATATAGTTTCATGAAAATCGAATGTTTTGACCTCCGTTTAATTGTTTTTCTGTCCGAATTTTACGTATAAAGAGGTCTGTAACGCATTTTTGAACGGAGCATTCTGACACTGCAAACTATATACCGTTGTATCCATCTCGTCGCGTTGATTTCCGCAATATATTCATTTGTCAGTTTCGGTGTTCGGTTCGCGCTGGAATTGTAAAAATGCTTGTATAGTTCTTTTTTGAAACTGAGCCATCTGAGTTCAATGTGTCCCTTTTCTGATGTTGCATGATTTTCTGACCATTTTAGGTCTGTAAAAGCTGTCATTTTATTTTACTAGACCACCTAAATATTTTATTGTTTTTCCAAAACATAGTGAATGCAATTCATGCATGCACGTCATATGCCATTTCAAGGCATACAAGTCCTTATTGTTGCATGCACGTCCATATTTGTTTTCAAAACAATGCATTTGGTTTAAATTATATACTATTAAAATTAATAAATGCATGCATTCAATTTTTTTTTAAGCTATCATCACGTTCGCATATCCAATAAAGGAAGAAAATGCAAAGAAACATTCACACTTTCATGCTTAAAGGCATGCATGAACGCATGAGACCAGCTTGCTACCTTCTTCTTTTGCTTGTCCCTTTTTCTATTGCAATGGAAGCATGAGTTTGGTGATTTTGTCCACAAAATGAAAATAGTGGATTCCAACCTGTAGCATGCAAATTCATACGTACCAAAATATTCTCAAGTTATGTATAATTTTAAAACTTTAAATGCCTGCGTGCATCCTGAAACGACCCGAACTTCCTCGTAAAGGAAAGCCTGGATTGAATTGAGAACACGACAAATCAGAACACAAACAGAAGAACATTTCATTGCTTATTACAACAATTTACATTAGAGTACAAGAATATACAGAGTATGAACAAATAATTTACATTTGATAAATAACAGAGATTTACAATTTACAGTGCAGTGGAAAATAATACAAAACACAACTGAAAGAGAAACACAGATACAGAGCTTTCCGAATATCCATCCAGTTTTAAACCAGGATCCTGTGAATATAAATCTGCAAAACCAAAACTACTAGCTGCCCGTGTGGAAAATAGGGGCATCCAGAGTTTAGATTAGTATAATAAACTCCAGGTCAGTCATGTGACTGCAGTGAGAACTAAAATAGTTGTTTAAAACTTTACATGAAAATGAAGTAAATCAAGGGACCACGCCGTATAACACGGAACGGGTTTCCTCCCAAGAATACCAGTGCATCAAACAAGCAACGCAATGCTTTTTGGAAAAATGAAGTTATTATAAGACTCAGGTCTCATCACACAATGCAACGCAAGCCAGAGGATAGAGTTTTACCTTATAATAGCCAAATATGCTTGGTACGTTTAAAACAAATCATTTTGATACTATTATACTGTAAAGTGTATGAAAACAACTTCAAATATAAATGTATCAATCATAGACGGCATAGTGCCCCATCCCACTATGTCTCCATACTAGGCTCTACAAATAAAACTGAATGTCTCGTATTGGAAGTTGGATTTACATCTGTGAACCAAGGCTAGGGATTTTCCTTACCGCTTCGAGACTCTCTAGCCCGAGCCTCAGGCAAGCGCACAGACAAGCCTTAGATTGTCAAGGCTGGTCCACCCGAAGTGCAAAGGGTGAATTAAAATGCCTGAATATACGTTTCCCCGCCCTACGGGGCGTAAAATTGGTCTGTATAAAGACCATACCATCAATCGGCCCTGCAGTGCCGATATATCCGAGGCAACTCGCTATCCATCATCCACATAAGTAAAACGCCTGGGCATCCAAAACCCAGACACCACTCCTAGCTAGAAGGAAACGCATGTCCTCCCTGATGCCCTCTCCCGTTTCTGGTTCACACCAGGGTATGAGGCTCGCAAATTAACGCTACACAAAGCTATGATATATTAAATTCGTGCTTTGATCATCAACCACACGACTCTGCTTTTCAACAAAAGCCTTGATCCTTTGCATCTCAGCATGCCACACAGGCAATTCACGCTATGCAACCGATGTCTATCAATCACACAGAATGAAATACTATGTCAGACACACATCCATTTACAAGTTCGTTTGGGTCTGAACGAAATCGGAGGCACCTTATTCCTCGTCTAATATGTCCAATACAAGAGAGAGGCCCTCGCATATCCGGTCGATCTCAAAGTATCTTTGGAACGATCACCACTTATTACCTCGTCTTGGGTGTACAGCCTAATCAAGACATCAGTAATCATCCAAACAATGTGAAGACCTCCGGTCTACAATCACCGTCTTCATCATCGACTTGTCGTCGGATCAGTTATTCAGAATGGGATAAACTCGGTCTTTCTGAATAACTCACGTATATAATAAATAAGTGCTATAAAAACACAACAAATGCATCATTCCAATCCAGAATATTCCTTTATTCAAATATTCTTATACTTTGAGAAAGATTCCCATTAATTTTATCAAATATAAATTCTATAAATTTATTCTTTAATCTTCTTTTGGATTTCAATTCAAACCAAATTATGGTTTATCCAAATGAGTCGGGATTAGCGAACCTTACCGAAGTAATCATTTAATTAATTTCCCAATCGCAACCTATTCATCCCATGAAGTAAAACCGGTAATACTTCATATCTAACACCACGGTGTTATTGGTAAAATTAATTACCATTTCACGTTCAAATCTAATTAAAGATTTAACTATCGCTTGGAGCAAAACTGGAGATACTCCATTCTCGATCATTTCTTGAATTTGATAATTTTAGTTATCAATTCACCTTTCAATCTATTTAAAGATACATTAAAACTCTAATTCATTTTTAATTTCCAACAATCAATACTTAATGATTATTCCAATTCAGGAAATAAATCCTGTCTTTAACTGGGTTAAAGAACTAATGTCATTTAAAACATAGTTCACGATAAACCCAAATTCACATTCCATTAATAATGGAATTTTCACGGAAAAACAAACCAATATACAATCGATATCAATTTCTGTTTCCGACTAAAATTATAAATGGAATAACGGCAAAGCCTTTTAAATTCCATATATATTATCAGTCTTCCTCCATAGAAGTTCATTTCGATTATTATCAAATCGAATACCATTCCATTTCAATTTATTTTATTAAATTGGAGAACTTCACTTTGGAAAATTTCCCTAAATCTTGATTAAAAGATTTATAAATTCCAAATCCCATTTCACTATAAATCAGGTAAAGAACGAATGTCGTTAAAAACACAGTTCACGATAAACCCAATTCACATTAAATTTTATTTTAATTATTAAATATAATTGGAAACTCTAACAATCTTAATTAAAAGATTTATTCTCTTCACCCGGGTTTCAAGAACAGTGTTACTGAAGACACCGTTCACGACAAACCCAAAATCCCATTTGATATTAAATACAAGACTCTGAATAGAAAATATATCGGCTTATATTCAATATCAAATTCTACAACCAACAAATATCGTATTGGAAATAACGATATAAACATATCTTTCAAATTTCCATAACAATATCTGTATAATCATGAAATCCAACATCGAAATATTCCGAAGACAATTTCGATTCAAATCCATTCCAATTTATATATTGGAAATCCTGGTTATTTTTAAAACCATTCCCAATCCAATTTATTTTATTTAAAAATTATTGGATTTCAAATCTAGTTAATAACTAGTTCATTTTGTAAAAATATATTTTTATATTTACAAATATGGAATTTTTCATCACAATTCTTTACAAATCATTTATTATGATTTTACACAAATTATTAAATTTTTAAATAATTTTATCAAGGCTCGTACAGTCGATTTCCATAAACGGCCATCGAACTGCACGTGCAACGACCTTTTCCAAATTTGATTTGGACATAATTCCAAATCCAACTGTTAGATTTCATATTTTTTGTATTCGTTAGAAAGCTCCTTTCGATACGAACCCAACGGTTCCGGTTTTAGGGGAATCCGACGGTCGGATCTCCCGTAATGTCCATTCAAAGTCAATAGTCGAAATTCGCGAATTGCCGCGGCACAGCGCGTTCTATTCAGGCCATTAAATATGTATAATATATATATTATATATTTCGTCGATTTCTATTCAAAACATTTTTTATAAATCGTTTTAAATTCATTTTAAAAACGGTTTCAACTTCATATTCACTTTTAAATCAAAATTGAATATTCCATATCAATAACATATAAATGATAATATTTTCAAACATCATATTTTGAAATCACTTCATTTTCGATATTCATTATAAAAATGAATAAAATCGATATAAATATCGTTCGCATCAAAATGACGCATATCTAATCAACACGGCTATATATATTTAAATATATTCGTGTCCATCCCAAATCGGACATCAAAATCAGATTTTGATCTTTTACTGAATATTATTTTAAAATATTCATTATTTTAAAATATTCGTTATTTTAAAATATTCATTCTTTCTGAACTGGAATCAGACACAACCAATTACCATATAATGTTATTATATGGATTTCATACAACACATGTATACAACAACAGTGATAAATAATCATCCATCAACCAGAGTGCGTTCTACACTGTATAAGCATTAAATCTAAATATTTAACGCTTACAACAGCATGTCAACCAATCGATCGACATACAACTAAACAATTGGGATTAGTGAATGTCAAATATCATCCCAAAACCCGTGTCGGGTTTCAACCAACAAATACTGAATATTATTTGTGTAGTTGGGCGATGTGTAAAAATTTATCATCCCAATCCATATCAGTCAAATGGGTGTACATAAACAAATCATCTTATTTGTAAATGAATATTTATTTTATTCATATACGCGTTAAAAATATATTTTTAATGATAAAATATTTATTCGGTTCATTTACACAGAAAATTGATATTTTTATTGTTCTAACATATTTTAGAAAATTTTGGCGGCATAACGGCGCGATACTAGAACCAGGATAAGGTTTAGCCTTATCCCTCGCCCAATAATGGCTCGCGCCATACAAAAACCAAATTATATCAATTTATTTCACATCCCAAATCAATCCAAACAAATAAATCAACCAAACCAAACAATCAAACAAGTCGTCCATGTTTTGTGGACGACGGGGAGAAGTTCATATATGCAGTTATAAAATAAATAACTGTACAAAGAAAATTATGGTGAGGAGATCTCACCTTTGGGATGCACTCCACCAGTTTTATTTCTGAATTTCTGAACGGTTTGAATTCTGTTCGCTTCCAGTAGGTTCCATCGCATTCTGTTTTCAAGCGGTTTATATTAAAAATCACATTTTTAAATCATCGCTATTTCATATATCTAAAAAAATCACATTTTTAAATCATCGCTATTTCATATATTTAAAAATCACATTTTTAAATCATCGCTATTTCATATATTTAAAAATCACATTTTTATAACGATGATATTTATGTAAAAAATTCTATTTTTAAAACAATGATATATATAAATTTTAAAAAATATATTTTATTTAAAGCTATTTACATAATAGAGATCACATTTTTATACTCACTACTATATATAAAATTACATTTTAAAACAAAACTTATTTCTATAAAAATCATATTTTTATTTTAAAAACAGTGTCTTTTTATATTTTAAAAACAATATCTTTTTATATAAACCATATTTTTATTCTCTGTTTTTGATATTTTAAAAATCTAAAAATAAATCAATATTATTCATAAAAAACATATTCTTATGACAATGTTATTTACATTTTAAAATTTTAGATTTTAAAAACAATACTAATTTATTTTAAAAACTCACGTTTTCATCCGATAGTAATTTATATAAAAATTACATTTTTATGCTATATTATTAAATATATTAAACAGCTAAATATGTAATTAACATTAACTAGTTATAAATTAAATTAATTATACTAAACCACAACGTTTAAAAACCGTTACCTTCCTCATCCCAAATTACACGCTCCAGGTTTTACACGAGGAACTGAACCCATTTTGCTCGAATTGAACACCTCCACCGTGCACGCTGAGCGAAGGGCCAAACGACGATTAGCTCCCTCCACAGCTTGCCGTTGGTCTGCGCCTCCACCTGCCGGAGTTTGGAGCAACTCGCGGCCCCGTACCTCCTTGAAAACTACCTTGAACGAGGTGCCTTTGAGGTAGGCATTCCGACGATCTATGCAACGAGGGCTCATCAAATTGGTATCAACTTAAAGATTTCAGAGAGGCCTTCAATGTTTCTATTGGAAGCTCTGAATAATTCTCGAAGATCTGAAATAATTTGGGGGAAGCATTTCAGAGAAAATCGTCCGTTGTTTTAAATGGGAGGCGGCTGAGAAAAAGGTTGACCGCGTGGTCTAGGGTTTAGGGGCCTTTTATGGATAATTATATTATATTTTATAATTATTTAATTCCAATATTCATGTTTTTCAATTCGAAACCCAAATCGAACCCAATGACTGTGGTCCCTAGCTAAATACCCCCATTCCGGACATAATAGGATATGTCCCTATAGCCAATTCGACTGTTTCGATGAGTTTCCGTTAAATTTAAAATATAAATCAATATATTTTAAATTCAAACGCACATTTTAAATTACCGGAGCCACATACTAACTCCAAAAATTCCGAAAAATAAATCTAGCTATGTTCTTACGATACGGTCCTAACAAAACTAATTTCATCGAATTTGGAGACCGTTTGAAAAATGGCCATTTTCTGGTCGATCCAAATTGACTGAAATTGACAAAACACGTTTTCTTTTTCCACGCTCCCATATTGATTCCAAAAATTATGAAAATTGGAATCCAGCAATAATTTGACATTCCAAATCCAACAAAAGTGGTCTCGTCGAAAACGAAGGTCATTTGCAAAATCGCTATTTTTAAGGGCTATATGTCTATAACAACTATTTTGAATTTTCAACTGGACATAACTTTTTATTCCCGCTATGAAATCTGGATTTTTCAGATTCGTTGGAAAGATATTTTCAAATAGATTCAAATATTTTTAGTTTCACTAAAATTCGGTTTATTTTGAATCCTGTACATTCATTTGAAATTTGAAATTGAATTTTCAAACTACCGCCCCATTTCCAATTCCTTTTATAATTAAAATAAATATTTATATTCTAACTTCGATTTATATAAATATATAAGTTCTAATTCTATTCAAAATAAATTTCTTGTCGTTATTATTTAAAACAATTCATTTTTAATATCAAAATTCATTAAAATTGCCAAAATAAAAATTTTAAATTGGTTCTGATTTTCCAGGTTGTTACAATCTCCCCCACTTAAAATCTTTTCGTCCTCGAAAAGGAACGGAGCTGAAAGTTGTTTAACTAATCAACTCAACTTTCAGTTTGGCTTTCATTCTTCAACTTTTCAGTTTCTAAGAATTTCTAATTCTTCAAAAATTTGGCTAACACCCTAAATTTTAGAAAATTTTGCCATAAGCTCCTTTGTACGGGGAGCATCGGGAAAATCCCTAAACCGCCACATAGGTCCTCTCATCTCAAAAAGAAAAAGAAAAGCCAAGCGGCTAGCCAATCGGCTCATAAAATCATCCAAACCCAATAAATTAGTAAACATGGACCTATTTGTCGGGCATACAATTTTATTCCTCTGCTTAGCTTCCCTGCTATGACCTGTTCAATATATACATGCACATATGTATGCAATTTCACACAATTTTTCATTCAGTTCAATATTTGTTCAATTTGGTTAAATGGTTTAAAATTTTAATTAATCAAACAACACAACCAGTGTAACACCCCACACCCGCTAAGGTCACTCACTGAGGGAATGCCTTAACTTCGATGGAGTATTTTAAGTGAATATAGAACAGAAAAATTACAAAAAGACAGATATATATAATACTTGAAAATCTAAAACATCATTTCATTGCAGCAGAAGATAAACATGTTTGGTTACAATATCAAAACCAACTAAAACAAGAGTCAAGTACTAAATATCCATCCTGATAAAAACATAAGTACATAATCCCACTACATAACTAATAGCCATAATAGAAAAGATAAGCTGAGCTTTACATCAACGGTCCAAGCTCCAAAAGATAGATAAAGCAATCTGATCAAAGCCCACTAGTGCTAGGCCCACTCTGAGAACCTGAGGGTTGGGAAAAAGATAAAAACAACGGGGCCAGACATAAGTATGAGCTAGTCCTATAACTTTAACAATACAATCATTAAAGTAATTAGGGTATGATATAAACTTGGTACGGTATTGACTGGGGATAAATGACTACACTAAGCAGCTAACTAGACATAGGATGAACTAAGATATCGGTAAAGACGCATCTACCCACCCAAGGGTAATTACTACACTACACCACAACAGTCATTCCTACTTAAAGGTTGTTCCCACCCAAGGACTTAGAAAATTTAACTAGTAGTTTCGTGTACCCCTAGCTGACTACATAGGTGCCGTCTGCCCCTATCTCCACTAGGTGTACCCACTACTCCCCAAGCGATCGGCTGCCTAACGTAGATACCCGTGCTGGCCCCACAACGGGGTGTATCACTCCCCAAAGTGGTAACCCGATACAATCAACGGTGCACGGCTTATACCTACACGATGCAACGTCTTACCTACCAGCCCGGGTCCACACACGCATATGAAACCCGTTGGACTTGCGTTGCCACCGCTAACCCGTTTTGGCCTCTTATAGTCAAACCCAGTATGCGTGTCCCGTCCTCGACTTGGGTCGAGCCCACAAAGATACGTTTTGGGTTACTTGTTGAAATGGCCCCCCACAAGCTACCCACCTAAGCTTGTCCCTTTTCTAGTGCATCCCACTTAACCCTTTAATCATGTTTAATTACATGTTTCCACTTGGTTAAGTATTCTAATCGTATTTTCTATTGCCACCCAAGGCAACCCACTAGATTTCCACATGCCACCCAAGGCACTTACTTGATTTCCACATGCCACCCAAGGAACCCACTTAACCCCTCATGCCCCCACTACATGCTTATCTGGTTAAGTGTTTCTTAATTGATTAAGAACGTAACCTTTGTAAAGACCTCTCACATTAGACTGTCTTTTATGGTAGCTGGATTTGTCGGTCGGGTCCGGGCATCCTTACGCCATAACAGAGTCTAACCTCGTGTCTTTACACTTGTCACGTATTTAGTTTATGCCTAAAACCTCTCACATTGGGCCAATCGTTTGTAGCTGCTGGATTTGCCGGTCGGGTCCGGGCAGTCTTAAGCTACAAAAGGGTCCAACCTCGTGTCTTAGTCGATTAATTACACCTAATTAATCACCCCCATATTTTGAATTAATTTTCCCTAATTAATTCCAATTTAATGATGTACATAATTGACTCAATTATGTCCATCCACTTATGGTATGCAACATCATATCAATTTCACCACAATTTTGTTAACATGAATATTAACCCCATCGTTCCCCACGTAATACGCTAACATGACATACTTAAAAGGGAAGATTCATCACAAATACAATGGGTTCAACTTAGCATAACATTAGCATCAACATGGGTTTTAAAGGTGTCAACTTGCATATATGACCATAGCATCAAACCCAACTAGCATAAATAATCAACCCAAACTTGCATGAATCACATATGTCATAAAGAGGGTAACTTGCATAGATGTTCATGTCATAGACCTATCATAAAGGGATAAACTTGCATACATGTCATAGGTCTAAAAAGGGATGAACTTGCATATGTTACTCATATCATAAAAAGGGGTAAACATGCATATATATGCATGACATACAAAGAGGTTAACTTGCATATGTATGCATATCATGCAAAGGTGTAAACTTGCACATGTTACTTGCATATAATCAAACACCAAACTTGCATAACATGTCATATATGAACTTGCATATAATCAATCACCAAACTTGCATAACATGTCATATATGAACTTGCATATAATCAAACACCAAACTTGCATAACATGGTGTCATAATGGATCAATGTTTATCATAGTGATTTGCATAACTAGCATCATTGACATATAGCATAAAACTTGCATAACTAGCATATAGCATAAAACTTGCATAACTAACATCATGAACACATGGCATATGATAACATAACTTGCATTGATCCACATACATAACCATAACTTCATTATATCCTATCATAATTAGTTTAGTAATTGCTTGCTAAAGGCATAGAAACTCACAACTTGTTGATTAGCACTCCTATGAAGAAGATTTAGTTGCTAGAGTTGATTAGAAGTAGATTTGAGAAGCTATCTTCCTCTTTAATTTGATGGAGGCTCCTTCAAGTTGCATTTTGATGGCATGATGACGTTGTATCTATTTTTAGTATGGATTAGGGTAGTCTTAGGGTGTATTTATAGATTAGTTAAGTGTTTTAGGCCATAGGATTAACCCTAGGATAGTTTAGAGCCATCAGATCTCGTCACAAGCCACCAAACACAGCCCAAACCTGACCAATCTCACTCAAATGATGCACCAGGCAAAACTGCCCGGCCACCTGTGTCAACTCCCAAGTCGACAGGGCAGTCGAATTGGGTCTTGCTGTGTCGACTCCCAAGTCGACTCCCCAGTCGACTTGGGGCGGCTGGCGGGAATTTTCCCGCCCAGCTCCATTTCTGCATTTGAAATCTGGTTTTGAAATTTGAATTTTCTGAAAACTTCTTCGGGCCTTAACTGGGCCATACGGACTCCGATTTTCGAAAACTCGGACTCTATTTCGCGTATTTTTCCGAGACGAACGCAATGGCATAGCCCGTTTCCCCTAACTCAAATTTTAAAATTTAATTCTTCCCTGTTTTATATTATAGCAAGTTATTCAACATATGGGGTGTTACATTCTCCCCTACTTAAAGGATTTCGTCCCCGAAATCTCTAAGTCAAGAAGAACGTATCCTACCAACCAAACAACCATCTACTAAACCATCAAACACTGGCATCCATTGTCCTTAAAGTTTCTAATCCTGTATGAACATATGCAAAAAGTGTGTGTATATGTTCCCTGTCTAATGCAAAATCAGGCGGTCTACTGATTCAGTTGACCTCCTTAATGCAAACTATGATAGTGCCATGTATCCAATATGTATGCGAAAGAACCCTATCGACACATACTATTTCTACATATGTGCACAACCATACACCAAAATGCATTATCCATATGATAACACAACCGTTATACATCCATTAATATAGCTACCTACACACAATTATATGCAATATGCGATATGAAGTGACTGAGCCGATCTAGTGTCTAAAGTGTGTGTATATGCATCCACGAGCAACCACTAGCAAACAATTGCATCCACATGCATCCATCAATCATAACATGTCTCAAACACATGTTTCAACCATAGGTTTACCCTATCTAAAGGTCAAAGGTACTAACGAGAGGACATACTAAAGAAAAGATAAGTACTAGACAAACGATAAAGGAGAAGTTAAAAGACATACCCTCAAAAAGGAATGGGTACAGTGAACGCATCTTCGCTTCTGTCTCCCAAGTAGCGTTGCTCTCATCATCTCCCCATTGCACTTTGACTAGTTGAACCTCTCTGTTTCTCAACTTCCTAATCTCTGACCCGAGGATGCGGGTAGGAGCTCGTCGAATAGTCGCATCACGCTCTACCTCCACTTCTCTAAGCAAGCTTGGCTCTACCACCTCTGCGGTCTCATGTAGGCACTTCCTCAAATGTGACACATGGAATACGTCATGTACACCACTAAGTCTGTCGGGCAAATCCACTCTATATGCCATCTGTCCAATCCTTTCCTTAATAGGAAACGGTCCTACAAACCTTGGTGCTAACTTTCCAACGGACCCTAAGCGAACAACATTCCGTAATGGAGATACTTTGACAAAGACCATGTCCCCAACATCAAAATCAAGATCCGTCCTCCTCTTATCCGCGTAAGATTTCTGCCAATCTTGCGCCGCTTCATCTTTCTTCGAATCAAATCAATCTTTCCTGAAGTCTCTCTAACCATATCAGGCCCAAGCAAGATCTTATCCGTAGACTCCCAACAACATGTAGGTGACGGACAAGGCCTTCCATAAAGAGCTTCGAAAGGAGCCATGCCAATGATAGACTGAAAGTTGTTATTATACGCGAACTCCACCAATGGAAGATGCTCTTCCCATGTACCTCCAAAATCTAAGATACATAGCCTCAAAATGTCTTCTAGAACACGATTCACCCTCTCGGTCTGGCCGTCCGTCTGAGGATGATATGCGGTGCTCAAACACAACTGAGTCCCTACTGCCTCTTGCAAACTCTTCCAAAACTCGCTAGTGAAGATAGGATCTCGATCGCTCGCTATGCTAGAAGGTACACCATGCAACCGAACTATCTCTCGAAGGTAAACTGAAGCTAGCCATGGAGCAGTCCTCTTACTCTTCACAGGTATGAAATGGGCACTCTTAGTAAGTCTGTCTACCACAACCCAAATTCCCGCATTACCCTTCCTCGATCTCGGTAACCCATCAATAAAATCCATCGAGACGCTATCCCACTTACAGTGCGGAACCTCCAATGGGTGAAGCAACCCACCGGGTTTCTTTTGCTCCGCTTTCACTTGTTGGCACACCAAGCATCTAGCGACATACTCAGCCACATCTTTCTTCATACTGGCCCAAAAGAAAACTCACTTCATGTCTTGGTACATCTTGTCCCCACCGGGATGAATGGTCATCTTTGAACGATGCGCATCATCAAGAATAGCCTTCCTCAAACCCTCGTCTTGCGGTACACAAAGTCTACCGTCTCTACGCAAGCATCCCCTATCGTCTAGGGTGTACCTACTCAAATGGCTGGACGACTCCCCCTTTATGGGCTTCTCTACTAACTCAACCAACTGTGGGTTGTCCCGCGGTGCCTCACCAATCCGTCCCAAAAGAGTAGGTCTGACCTCTAAGGATGCTAGCAAACCGGGTATAAAGTCAACGGAAGGTCTGAAATCAAACATCGAGATAAATTCCAAGCTTCGTCGTTCCACGAACAATGGACTCAAGGACAACCTTTTTCTGCTCAAGGCGTCTGCCACCACGTTACCCTTGCTAGGGGTATACGCTATCTCGAAATCATAGGATGCTAAGAACTCCATCCACCTTTGCTGTCTTAAGTTCAAATCCTTCTGAGAAAACAAGTACTTCAAAGATTTATGGTCGGTGAACAATTCGAATCTCTCGCCAAGAAGATAATGGCACCAAGACTTAAGCGCAAAAACAATAGCGGCCAACTCTAGATCATGTGTAGGGTAATTTTTCTCATGCGCCCTCAACTGCCTTCCCCCATAGGCTATTACCCTTCCCTCTTGCATTAAGACTGCGCCTAGTCCTGTTCCACAAGCATCGGTATAGACAACAAATGGCTTACTCCCATCTGGCAACACTAAGACTGGAGCTGTGGTTAAAGCTCTCTTTAACCGTTCGAACGCATCATCACAATCTACGTCCCATGTGAAGACTAGATACTTCTTTGTCAAGCGAGTTAATGGGGCTGATGTCTTCGCGAAGTCCTTGATAAACTTCCTATAGTAGCCAGCCAACCCCAAGAAACTCCTCACCTCAGTAGCATTCTTCGGAACCTTCCAATCTTGGATGGACACTACCTTCGCGGGATCCACAGCTATCCCCTCCTTAGAAACCACGTGCCCTAAGAACCGCACTTCCTTCCTCCAAAAGTGACATTTAGAGAATTTAGCCTTAAGGCTATGCACTCGAAGAGTCTCCAACACTTCCCTAAGATGTAGGGCATGCTCTTCTTCACTCTTAGAAAAAACTAAGATGTCATCCACAAAGACCACCACGAACTTATTAAGGTACTCACTGAACACCCTACTCATCAAATCAACAAAGTATGCAGGGGCATTCGTCAAACCAAAAGGCATCACTAGCCACTCGTAGAAACCATCCGGAGTCCTAAAGGCAGTCTTCTCTATACTATCCTCATCCACTCTCAACTGATGAAAACCCGTGGCTAAGTCCAACTGTGAAAACACTGAGGCGCCAACCAACTGATCAAAGAGATCATCAATCCTCGGCAATGGGTGTCTATTCTTCTTTGTGAGCTTGTTGAGTTCTCTATAGTCTACACAAAGTCTGAGGGACCCATCCGCCTTCGTGGCAAAAACTACTGGAGCACCCCACTCCGATATACTTCGTCTTATGAACCCCTTCTCAAGCAACTCCCCTACTTGCTTATGGAGTTTCCTCCTCTCACGGGGAGCCATGTGGCGTACTGGCAAAGATACTGGTTTAGCATTGTCTACCAGATATATTCGGAAGTCTATCTCCCGCTTCGGAGGTAAGCCCTTCACCTCATCAAACACATCCGAGTATTCCCGGACCACTCTAGCATATCGCAAACTCTCGACCGAAGCGTCAAGCGATTCAAGATAACTTAGCATAACAGAATTCATGGGATTATAAAAGATCTCGAGAGTGTTCCCCAAGCGGGTCATGAGCCTAACAACTCTCCTTTCGCAATCAAGAACGGCGCCATTACTGGATAACCATAATCAACCCATAGCCCGTGAAGCCCAAAACAAAAGCATCACATCTAAACTCAACGCTAAGTATAGAAATCTTCAAACCCAAACATATCATGGACAAATAAGTGGAGCCCCCAATTGGGTTTGAAACAACCAAGGGATCATCTACTAGACTGGTGTCTAAGTGTAGTGACTCGACTAATGATGATGAGATAAACGAATGCGATGCGCCAGAGTCGAATAAAGTACGGACAGGATGATCAAACAGAAAAACCAGACTTTCAACGGAAATAGTTCTACCTCTTTCCTGAATCGGTGGAACCGCGAGAGCCTGAACTTGCCCCCTTGCCTGACCTGGTGCCATAAGAGCTTGCACCTATCCTCCTGAGGTAGATCCCGTCCTCTGCCCCTTCTTAGGGCAGTCCTTCACTAGATGCCCTGCTTCGCCACAGTGGAAGCAGCCAGTCTTCTTCTTCTTCCGACAATCTTTGCTTAGGTGGCCTGGTGTCCCACAATTGAAGCACTTCTTCTTTCCCTTACCACTGTTGCCTTTCCCACCCTTGTTTTGTTGTTGCTGTTGAGGTCTCTTCTGATCTCCTTTCTTCTCGAGTGCCTTATTAGCATTGGGACCCTTCTCTTCCTCATGCATAAGTGCCATGTCTACTAGCTTCTCAAAGGTGGCCCCCATAGGGATGTGAGTCATAGTCAATCCATGCATCGGTTCATTCAAGCCTTTAACGAACCTCAAAGCCTTCTTCTCCGGTGTATTCACCATGTCTATGCCAAACCTTGCTAACTGATTAAACTTGTTGACATATTCCTTCACTGATAGGTTTCCTTGCCTTAGAGTCAAGAACCTTTCCATATATAGATTTTCTTCCGCCCTTGAAAGAAATTTTGCCACAAACCTTTGTCTGAAATCCGCCCAAGTGTCAACAGGGCGCTCTCCATTAGTGACCTCCCACCATAACGAGGCATCTCCCTTCATTAACCAAGCAGCTAACTTGACTTTCTTTCCTTCTTCCATCTCAAAGATATCTATCAACTCTTCCACCTCTTTAAGCCAATCCCTAGCTTCCAGAAAAGTTTCTGATCCTTGAAAAGGTTTCCCTCCCATAGCCTTAAATTCCTTGCAAGTCTTAGCAAAAGTATCTGCGCGAGGAGG
Organism: Allium sativum; assembly: GCA_030737875.1. Classification (NCBI taxonomy): domain Eukaryota; kingdom Viridiplantae; phylum Streptophyta; class Magnoliopsida; order Asparagales; family Amaryllidaceae; genus Allium; species Allium sativum. The sequence goes on from CM060920.1 coordinate 731,334,857, forward strand.
AGGAGGGGGAGGAAGATCGGGTGCAACTGGTGGTGGAGGAACATTTGCTGGACCCGCAGCGGTGGCCCTAGCCTCCATCAATCTCCTATACCATACTGGTATCGCTACACCCTCCGGAAAGTTAAGATCTTCAGCCATGCTGAAACGAAAAAGGAAAGATTCAAAATGGAGAATTCGAAAGATTAAGATATGGCTATTGGGGATTATGCTTTTCTTTCTAAAACTTTTCTCTCAAAAGACATGTTTTTGAAAACACTTCTTCCAAAAATGTTTTTAGAAAAATAGTTTTTCTAAAAGTTTTATCTGTTCTGGTAACCTTCAACTCTGATACCACGTGTAACACCCCACACCCGCTAAGGTCACTCACTAAGGGAATGCCTTAACTTCGGTGGAGTATTTTGAGTGAATATAGAACAGAAAAATTACAACAAGACAGATATATATAATACTTGAAAATATAAAACATCATTTCATTGCAGCAGAAGATAAACATGTTTGGTTACAATATCAAAACCAACTAAAACAAGAGTCAAGTACTAAATATCCATCCTGATAAAAACATAAGTACATAATCCCACTACATAACTAATAGCCATAATAGAACAGATAAGCTGAGCTTTACGTCAACGGTCCAAGCTCCAAAAGATAGATAAAGCAATCTGATCAAAGCCCACTAGTGCTAGGCCCACTCTGAGAACCTGAGGGTTGGGAAAAATATAAAAACAACGGGGTCAGACATAAGTCTGAGTGAGTCCTATAACTTTAACAATACAATATCATTAAAGTAATTAGGGTATGATATAAACTTGGTACTGTAATGACTAGGGATAAATGACTACACTAAGCAGCCAACTAGACATAGGATGAACTAAGATATCGGTAAAGACACATCTACCCACCCAAGGGTAATTACTACACTACACCACACCAGTCATTCCTACTTAAAGGTTGATCCCACCCAAGGACTTAGAAAATTTAACTAGTAGTTTCGTGTACCCCTAGCTGACTACATAGGTGTCGTCTGCCCCTATCTCCACTAGGTGTACCCACTACTCCCCAAGCGATCGGATCCCTAACGTAGATACCCGTGCTGGCCCCACAGTAGGGTGTATCACTCCTCAAAGTGGCAACCCGATACAATCAACGGTGCACGGCTTATACCTACACGATGCAACAACGTCTTACCTACCAGCCCGGGTCCACACACGCATATGAAACCCGTTGGACTTGCGTTGCCACCGCTAACCCGTTTTGGCCTCTTATAGTCAAACCCAGTATGCGTGTCCCGTCCTCGACTTGGGTCGAGCCCACAAAGATACGTTTTGGGTTACTGGTTGAAATGGGCCCCCACAAGCTACCCACCTAAGCTTGTCCCTTTTCTAGTGCATCCCACTTAACCCTTTAATCATGTTTAATTACATGTTTCCACTTGGTTAAGTATTCTAATCTTATTTTCTATTGCCACCCAAGGCAACCCGCTAGATTTCCACATGCCACCCAAGGCACCCACTTAACCCCTCATGCCCCCACTACATGCTTATCTGGTTAAGTGTTTCTTAATTGATTAAGAACGTAACCTTTGTAAAGACCTCTCACATTAGACTGTCTTTTATGGCAGCTGGATTTGCCGGTCGGGTCCGGGCAGCCTTACGCCATAACAGAGTCTAACCTCGTGTCTTTACACTTGTCACGTATTTAGTTTATGCCTAAGACCTCTCACATTGGGCCAATCGTTTGTAGCCGCTGGATTTGCCGGTCGGGTCCGGGCAGTCTTATGCTACAAAAGGGTCCAACCTCGTGTCTTAGTCGATTAATTACACCTAATTAGTCACCCCCATATTTTGAATTAATTTTCCCTAATTAATTCCAATTTAATGATGTACATAATGGACTCAATTATGTCCATCCACTTATGGTATGCAACGTCATACCAATTTCACCACAATTTTGTTAACATGAATATTAACCCCATCGTTCCCCACGTAATACGCTAACATGACATACTTAAAAGGGAAGATTCATCACAAATACAATGGGTTCAACTTAGCATAACATTAGCATCAACATGGATTTTAAAGGTGTCAACTTGCATATATGACCATAGCATCAAACCCAACTAGCATAAATAATCAACCCAAACTTGCATGAATCACATATGTCATAAAGAGGGTAACTTGCATAGATGTTCATGTCATAGACCTATCATAAAGGGATAAACTTGCATACATGTCATAGGTCTAAAAAGGGATGAACTTACATATGTTACTCATATCATAAAAAGGGGTAAACATGCATATATATTCATGACATAAAAAGAGGTTAACTTGCATATGTATGCATATCATGCAAAGGTGTAAACTTGCACATGTTACTTGCATATAATCAAACACCAAACTTGCATAACATGTCATATATGAACTTGCATATAATCAATCACCAAACTTGCATAACATGTCATATATGAACTTGCATATAATCAAACACCAAACTTGCATAACATGGTGTCATAATGGATCAATGTTTATCATAGTGATTTGCATAACTAGCATCATTGACATATAGCATAAAACTAGCATATAGCATAAAACTTGCATAACTAACATCATGAACACATAGCATATGATAACATAACTTGCATTGATCCACATACATAACCATAACTTCATTATATCCTATCATAATTAGTTTAGCAATTGCTTGCTAAAGGCATAGAAACTCCAAACTTGTTGATTAGCACTCCTATGAAGAAGATTTAGTTGCTAGAGTTGATTAGAAGTTAATTTGAGAAGCTATCTTCCTCTTTAATTTGATGGAGGCTCCTTCAAGTTGCATTTTGACGGCATGATGACGTTGTATCTATTTTTAGTATGGATTAGGGTAGTCTTAGGGTGTATTTATAGATTAGTTAAGTGTTTTAGGCCATAGGATTAACCCTAGGATAGTTTAGAGCCATCAGATCTCGTCACAAGCCACCAAACACAGCCCAAACCTGATCAATCTCACTCAAATGGTGCACCAGGAAAAACTGCCCGGCCACCTGTGTCCACTCCCAAGTCGACAGGGCAGTCGACTTGGGTCTTGCTGTGTCGACTCCCAAGTCGACTCCCTAGTCGACTTGGGGCGGCTGGCGGGAATTTTCCCGCCCAGCTCCATTTCTGCATTTGAAATCTGTTTTTGAAATTTGAATTTTCTGAAAACTTCTTCGGGCCTTAACTGGGCCATACGGACTCCGATTTTCGAAAACTCGGACTCTATTTCGCGTATTTTTCCGAGACGAACGCAATGGCCTAGCCCGTTTCCACTGACTCATATTTTAAAATTTAATTCTGCCCTGTTTTATATTATAGCAAGTTATTCAACATACGGGGTGTTACAACCAGCAATCAATTAGTTGTTAAATTTTCAAATTCATTAGTTTGATATATATACACAAAATCATGTTTTTGATGCCAATTCACAACAATAACCCTATCTAATTTTGGTTCTCACACCAGTCTAATGGAAATATATAGATATCCCACTTTCGAAACTCAAACATAAAAACTGATGATGTCATGATAATCATCAGTACTATCTCCGAGTGACTAGAGTGTGATTCTATATTTATCCTGTATATTTGAGACTTCGAATACACGTTAATTATGCGTATATCCAAAATCTCCATATACTCGGTTGTTCAATCAATATAAAATAAATATTCAAATACGTATAATATGATTTAAATTTTCAAAAAAAAAAATTGTTTTCATCTTTATTTGAAAAACAACACTCACACTCGTTCTAGGATACTACTGATCCTATCTCCAGCAAGTCATTCTCATTGGATATAGCTAATCCAATCTCTGATGAATTCTTTCGTTCGGTTCTAATGTGCCTTGTTCTCCAGCTCTGTAAAACAAAGATCTGATATCAAAATGAGACAACCCGAACTTCCCCGTAAAGGAAAGCCCGGATTGAATTGAGAACACGACAAATCATAACACAAACCGAAGAACATTCCATTGCTTATTACAACAATTTACATCAGAGTACAAGAATATACAGAGTATGAACAAATAATTTACATTTGATAAATATCAGAGATTTACAATTTACAATGCAGCGGAAAATAATACAAAACACAACTGAACGAGATACACGGATACAGAGCTTTCCGAATATCATTCCAGCTGTAAACCAGGATCCTATGAATGTAAATCTGCAAAACCAAAACTACTAGCTGCTCGTGTGGAAAATAGGGGCACCTAGAGTTTAGGTTAAAACAATAAACTCCCGGTCAGCCATGTGACTGGTGTGAGAACTAAAACAGTTGTCCAAAACTTTACTTTAAAATAAAGTAAATCAAGGGACCACGCCGTATAACACGGAACGGGTTTCCTCCCAAGAATACTAGTGCATCAAACAAATAGCGCAATGGTTTTAGGAAAAATGAAGCTATTATAAGACTCAGGTCCTATCACACAATGCAACGCAAGCCGGAGGATAGAGTTTTACCTTATAATAGACAAACATGCTTGGTACGTTTAAAACAAATCATTTTGATACTATTGTAGTGTAAAGTTTATGAAACAACTTCAAATATAAATGTATCAATCATAGACGGCATAGTGCCCCATCCCACTATGTTGCCATACTAGGCTCTACAAATAAAACTGAATGTCTCGTATTGAAAGTTGGATTTCCATCTGTGAACCAAGGCAAGGAATCGTCCTTACCGCTTCGATACTCTCTAACCGGAGCCTCAGGCAAGCGTGCAGACATGCCTTAGATCGTTAGGGCCGGTCCACCCGAAGTGCAAAGGGTGAATTAAAATGCCTGAACATGTGTTTCCCCACCCTATGGGGCATAAAATTGGTCTGTATAAAGACCATACCATCCATCGGCCCCGCAGTGCCGATATATCCGAGGCGCATCGCTATCCATCATCCACATAAATAAAACACCTAGGCGTGCAAAACCCAGACACCACTCCTAGCTAGAAGGAAATGCATGTCCTCCCTGATGTCCTCTCCCGTTTCTGGTTTACACCAGGGGTGTGAGGCTCGCGAATTAATGCTACACAATGCTATGTTATATTAAAGTCGTGCTTTGATCATCAACCACAAGACTCTGCTTTTCAACAGAAGCCTTGATCCTTTGCATCTCAGCATGCCACACAGGCAATTCACGCTATGCAACCGATGTTTATCAATCTCACAGAATGAACTCCGATGTCAGACACACATCCATTTACAAGTTCGTTCTGGGTCTGAACGAAACCGAAGGCACCTTATTCCTCGACCCATATGTCCAATACAGGAGAGAGGCCCTCGAATATCCGGTCGATCTCCAAGTAAGTCTGGAACGATCACCACTTATTAACTTGTCTTGGGTGTACAACCCAATCAAGACATCAGTAATCATCCAAACGATGTGAAGACCTCTGGTATTCAACCACCGTCTTCATCGTCGACTTGTCGTCGAATCAGTTATTCAGAATGGGATAAACCCGGTCTTTCTGAATAGGTTGGGGTGTTAGATATTCAACCACCCGGTTTATCAATCAGTTTATCCCACTCTGAATAACTGATTGGACGGGGTGTCGAGGATGAAGACAGTGGTCGAAGACCGGAGGTCTTCACATCGTTTGGATAATTACTGATGATCTTGATTGGGTTGTACACCCAAGAGGAGTGAATCAGTTGGTGATCGTCCAGACGTACTTGGAGATCGATGGATATGCGAGGTACCAGGTGCCTACGGTTTCGTTCAGACCCAGAACGGACTTGTAAATGGATGTGTGTGTCTGACATCGGATTTCATTCTGTGTGACTGATATCGGTTGCATAGCGTGAATTGACTGTGTGGCATGCTGAGATGCAAATGATCAGGGCTTCTGTTGAAAAGCAAAGTCTTGTGGTTGACGATCAAAGCACCGCCTATGTGGCATAGCTTTGTGTAGCGTTAATTCGCAAGCCTCACACCCCGGTTGTAACCAGAAATAGGAGAGGACATCAGGGAGGGCATAATAATCCACATCGTTGGACCGGCCCTGACGATCCAAGGCTTGCCTGCGCGCTTGCCTGAGGGGCGGGCTAGAACGCCTCGAAGCGGTGAGGACGATCCCTTGCCTCGGTTCACAGATGGAAATCCAACTTCCAATACGTGACTTTGCGGTTTTGATTATAGAACCTATATATGGTGACATAGTGGAATGGGGCACTTATGCCGTCTATGATTGATACTTATGATTGAAATTGTTTTGACACTATACACTTATAGTAATAATAAAAGATGAAATTTCACGCATCAAGCATTATTTGGCTATTATAAGGTAAAACCCTATCCTCTGGCTTGCGTTGCATTATGTGATGGGACCTGGGTCTTATAATAGCTTCAATGTTCTTTATTTAGCATTGCGCTGTTATTTTATGCACTGGTATTCTTGGGAGGAAACCCGTTCCATGTTATACGGCGTGGTCCCTTGATTTACCTAACTTTAAAATAAAGATTAATAACTGTTTTAGTTCTCACACCAGTCACATGAATGACCTGGAGTTTATTGTTTTAACCTAAACTCTGGGTGCCCCTATTTCCGCACGGGAAGCTAGTAGTTTTGGTTTTGCTGATTTATATTCACAGGAACCTGGTTTACAGCTGGAATGATATCCGGAAAGCTCTGTATCCGTATATCTCTTTCAGTTGTGTATTATACTATTTTTTCGCTGCAGTAATGTATTTAAATCTCTGATGTCCGTCAAATGTATATTATTTGTTTATACTCTGTATATTCTTTTATTCTGATGAATTGTTGTAATAAACAATGAAATATTCTTCTGTTTGTGTTCTGATTGGTCATGTTCTCAAAAAAATCCGGGGTTTCGAACGGTCTTGGTCGGTTTTATGATCGATTCGAATCGAGCGAAATTCCTTGTTGTCACAGCTTGGTATCAGAGCTCTGGTTTATAGAGCTCAGAGGACAAGGCACATTAGAACCATATGAAAGAACTCATCAGAGATTGGATTAGTAATATCCAATGAGAATGACTCGTTAGAGATAGGATCAGTAGTATCCTAGAACGAGTGTGAAGAGTAGTGTTTTGAAAATCAAAATGAAAACAATTTTTGTTTTAAAAAATTAAACCTTATTCAACGTATTTGAATATTTATTTGTATTGAATTTGGACAATCAAGTATATATAGATTTTGCATATACGTCTGATCCACGTGTATTCGAAGTTTTAATATACTGGATAGATATAGAATCACACTCTAGTCACCCGGACATAATTCTGGTGATGTTGCGACATCATCAGCATTTATGTTTGAGTTTCGAAAGTGAGATGTTTATATATTTCCATTAGACTGGTGTGAGAACCAAAATATAGTTAGAATATATTGTTGTGAATTGGCATCAAAAGCATGATTTTCTGTATATATATCTAAATTATGAATTTGAAACGATAATCCACTAATTGATTACTGATTGTGTTGTTTGATTATTGGTTTGATATTTTTAACCATTATGCCAAATTGAATCGAATATTGAACTGTTTTGAAAATTGTTTGAAAATGCATGCATGTACATATATATGTGTGAATAGGTCATAGCAAGGAGGCTAAAGCAGAAGAATAAAATTGTTTGCCTGACAAATAGGTACATGTTTACAAATTTATTGGGTTTGGATGATTTTATGAGCTGCTTGGCTGTTTATTTTTCTTTTTGGATTGGTGAGGGCCATGGGAGGCTATTTGAAATATCCTGAAGCTCCCGGCGCAGGGGAGATTATGGCGAAATTTTAGGGTGTTAGCCAAATTTTTGAAAAATTTGAAAAGCTCTTAGAAACTGAAAAGTTAAAGAACTTAAGCCGTAAAGAAAATAATGGAGGTTGAGTTGGTTTGTAAAACAACTTTCAGCTTCGTTCCTTTTCGGGGACGAAAAGTTTTAAGTAGGGGAGATTGTAATAATCCGAAAATCCGAGCCAATTTAAAAATTTTATTTTGGCAATTTTAATGAATTTTGAATATTTAAAATGAATTATTTTAAATAATAACGACGAGAAATTTATTTTGGATAGAATTAGAATGAATATATTTATTTGAATCGACGTTAGAATATAAATATATTATTTTAATTATAAAAGGAATTGAAAATGGCACGGTAGTTTGAAAATTCGATTTCAAATGAATGTTCAGGATTCAAAATAAACCGGATTTTAGCGAAACCAAAAATATTAGAATCTAATTGAGAATATATTTCCAACAAATCCGAAAAATTGTAATTTCATAGCGGAAATCAAAAGATATGTCCAGTTGAAAATTCAGAAGAGTCGTTATGGAATTCTGACCCTTAAAAATGGAAATTTTGCAAACGACCTCGGTTTTTGACGAAACCACTTTTATTGGATCCGGAATGTCAAATTATTGCTAGGTTCCAAAATTCATAATTTTCTGAATCAATATGTGAGCATGGTGCACTTAAACGTGTTTTGACCATTTCAGTTGAATTTAATCAACTGGAAAATGACCATTTTTCAAACGGTCTCAGAATTCGACGAAATTAGTTTTGTTTTCATTGACAATTCTGAAAAGTTTGACGAAGAAACTATACAATGAATTGATTCAACACTTTCACTATGCAAAGATGTCTATAACAGATCAAATTTTAACGATTCTAAAATATTTCCGAAATTAGTTCGGGCAAACATGAAAAATATTCTACTTGGTGTCAGTAATCCAACGGCGAAACCTGTTTTGCGAAAATCAGATGCTTTAACGTCCATTTTTCGTCCGCATTTTTACGTTAAAAGGGGTCCGTAACGCGTTTTTGAATGGAGCATCCTGACATCGCGAATTATATATCGTTGTGTCCGTCTCATCACGCTGATTAGCGCAATATATTTATTTGTCAGTTTCGGTGTCTGGTTCGCGCTGAAATTGCGAAAAGGCTTGTGCAGTTCATTTTTGTAACAAAGTCATTTGAGCTTGACGTGTCCCTATTTGGATCTTGTATATTTCTATAGACATTTTGGGTCTGTAAAACCCATCCTTTTGTTCTACTAAACCACCGAAATATATATTTTTGTTCACGATGTGGACAGATTTACATTCTTTTGAACATGATGTTAATGTATGCTTAGTATTCTTTTCCCATTCAAAATTCGCATCCATTTTTTATTTGCATTCTTGCGTTACTTTATTTTTTTCTTCAAATTTCATGCATACATGCGTTACAAGCATCTTTATTCCAATGAGTTTCCTTCTGCCTTTTCCTTTCCAAAAGCTAAACCATGCATCCAACGTCCCCTAGTTTCTTAAACCTTTCCATTCGCTTTGCGTTGAAAGGACAAAAATATGAATAGGTGCATATGTTTTGTACACACTTTATGCATGGCATGGTAACATGCAGCAAGCCATCGTTTGGTACAATTTATATGTTTCCCTCCACCTTTCCACTCCTCTCTTCTCAATTTAAAACTCATGCATGTATATATATAAACTAGTGAGTAGCCCGTGCTTCGCACACGGGCAGAGTGTAGTATTTTTGGAGGATAATGTGGGGATGTGTAGTTCGATTGTCGTTATTTATAGATTATGGTATGTAGGTAAACGATGTAGTGGAAGCGAGATAGCGGTGTATGTATATTACACCAAGATGGTGGGCATGTCAAATGGAGTAAAAAGTGCTGGAAAAAAAATGAAACCTGAAATTTCTATAGCTATGGTGTCAAATGAGGCAAAGGAAATAGGTATAATGGTCAGTTGGATTAAACGTAAGCATAAAGAATGCTGCACGCAGCGAGGTAAACGTGGATATGCATGCAGCTCGTACAGTCGGATAAAGGGAGGAACACTGCCATGGGATGTAATATACGGCAATGGGTATCTGTGGTTGAAGCAAAATATGGGTCGAAACCAAGGCGATACGAATTCATTATTAATATTGTGAGACATGTTATTGGACAATATTCCATTTCAGCATAAATAGTTTGAGTAATAGGAGGCAAAAGATTAATGCACGGAGATGTGTCAATCATTTTAGTGTGTGCATGGCAGAATGGGAAATACAAAATGATAGTGTTAAAATTTATAGGGTTTGACAAAACGCCTACACGTAAACAAAACGTGATACAAAGTAGCATATCATACAATAAGTGGAAAGCAACTTAGAGTGGTAATACCCTTGTTTTAATGACCGGACCCGACCATCGGTCGGGCCACGGTTAACCGTGGACCGTCAGCCACGTCGGTCCGGAACTGCTAAAAGCCTCAATCGACTTCTGACCGCGATCCAACCTCCAAACCGCGATCGAACCTCCAAACCGCGAGAGGTTTGCAAACCGTAGAAGAGTAAAATGAGCATGAATTGCAAGCAAAAATCATGTTCCAAAGAGAGAAAGTACAATGTTTGAAGGTCTGTGGTAATGGGTTTCATGACAGAAAAAGAAAACGGAAGAGAAGTTGCAGAGGAAAGAGAGAAATATTTGAGTATTATGATTGATTTAAGTATATATTTTATTTTATTTACCCTATGGAGTATGGCCTACGCTGACTGCATCATTACGGTCTCAACCCCAACGCGGGGTTGGTCAGTGGGCAACTGACCCCCAACGCGGGGTCAGTTGCCCACTTAGGGGTTGCTTTGGCAACCCCCAAGGTTGCCAAAGCAACCGGGTTGGTTGCTTTGGCAACCAACTTTAGCCGGCTTATTTAAAGCCGGCTAAGGGGGGTTGGAATTATTTCTCCCCCCTTAGCCGACTTTAAATTAGCCGGCAAAGGTAGCAACGGCTAATTTAGTAGTCGTTGCTCCCTTCCCGCTTCTCTCTCTCCTATACCCTTTCATCTTTAAATACAACCTATTTTTCACTTTCAAAACACACAAAATTCTCTCATTTTACTCAACCATCAAAGTAGTATAATTTACAGCATCCAACTGCAATGTCGAAGAAAACAAACAGCAAGAATACAAAAGGAAAAGCGACGATGCCTACCCAAAGCTTTCCGAATCCGTTTGATTATGTTCATGATCAGCAAGAGTTTCCATCCACAAATTCGTACCAGCGCAACGAACATTTTAACTCAGGTACAATGCAAAACACCTCAAATTGTTATCTTCCACAGCACAATCCTAACCTGTACCAGTCACAGCAAAATTCTAATCATTTTCAAAACACTCAAGTTTCCACCTATGGTCGTAACCCCTTTGTCCAACAATCTTATATCAGTCAACCCTATTCATCCCCAAATAGCCAACATCAATCAACATTTCCGGATACCTCTCTCAATCTGTCCAGGAATTTGAACATGTTATTCGGGGATAATGGTCTTGAAAACGACGAAATGGGAAACGATAGCAATGAGATTTATGAATCTGCTGGGATTCGGCCTCCTATGAAGAAGCAGGTAAAATGGTCACCTGATGAACAAGCCGAACTAGCATATTGATGGGTTCAGTGTTCCAAAGATAACGTGAAAGGCACAAGACAAACTGAAAGCTCATTTTGGAATTCGGTTTGTAAATTATTCAACGGTCGAAGTCCACATAATCATGCACGCTCGGTTGACTCGTTGAAGCAGTCATGGAAGAGAATCAATGCTTGCTGCCAACTTTGGAATGGGATAATGAGTGGGTTGGCTAGTAGACAGCAAAGTGGAGCAAACGACATGGACTTGGTAATAAATTATAACAAGCTTTTTTTGTTTGATGTTTATTTAGATTATTTCTTTTATGTTAAGTAATGTTACGCAGCTTAGCGAAGCAAATGCTGTGTATATGGCCAAATCAAAAAACCAACCGTTTAATATGCAAAAATGTTATGACATACTATGTCGGGAAGATAAATGGAGCAACGTGCGACATGAACATACCACGCAACGATTTATGCCGTTGAGACCGACCGAAGATGTTAGCCCTGGAAGCACAAATCCATCTGAAGACACACCATTCGCAACAAGTTCCGGTGGACGACCCCCTGGCAGATATAAAGCGAACAAGAAACCGACGAAAGATTACAGTCAGTATTACGAGCAACTCGATGGACGTATGGCAGTTGCAGAGGAATCGAATAGGGAGTATATCGAATCGAAGGAAGCAGCTAGGAGAGAGAGAAGAGAGAGAGGGGAGGAAAGGCAACGAAGACACGAAGAGATGCAGCAAACAAGAATAAATGAATTGGAGTTACGAAAAGCGGAGCTCGCTCGACAACAAAATGCAGATGATTTCGCTCTTATGAGTATCAAGCTGGATGATCTAAATCCCATACAGAGGAGGTACATGGAAAAACGTCTTGAAGTGTACCAGAGACGTAACGTAGATTAGCCCGTTTCCTTTGTAGAGTATGTTGTTGTTTCTTTTTAGTACCGGTTGCAGACCTTGTTGTACTTTAAGTAATTCAGTTACGTTCTTGTATTTTATGGATGTTATGTAGATGTATTAAATATTCGTAGAGCAAAGCATACAACCATTAATTTAAAACGAAATATTACACTACAGTACGTGCTGGCATATAAACGTAGATAATAAAGATATGAATCGAAACATTAATCAGCTAATTAACTATTGGTTTCCCGCAAACTCCCAGTAGTGCTCAACTAGCTCTTCACATAATTCTAAATGAGCTTGTGGATCTGGGACTTCTTCCAGTCGTTGCAAGTATTCTGCAAACGTATTTGGGTCTTTATACGGTTTTTTCCTAAATTCCACTGCAATGTCCGGGTAGTTACGAAGCTGGAGTTCATATCCTCCTCGTTCCTCCTCAACATTCATATTATGTAAAATAATGCAACAGTACATTATGTCGGCTACAACTGCTTTATCGTGGTAGTGAACTTCGTTTCGAAGTATATGAAATCTACCTTGGAGTACTCCAAAAGCTCGTTCAATATCTTTTCTAAGACTCTCTTGCTGTTTCGTGAATAAGGCTTCTTTTGCATTGTTCGGTTTTCTGTATGCTTGCACCAGCGTCTTCCATTTTGGATAAATTCCATCCACGAGATAATAACCAACAGAATGTTCTTTGTCACTGATTTTGTAGTTGCAAGGAGGTGAAAGGTCATTATATAAATCGTTAAATAAATAAGATTGACGTAGAACATTAATATCGTTTAGAGAACCAGGAACGCCAAAAAAAGCATGCCATATGTAAAGGTCAAATGAAGCAACAGCTTCTAACACCATTGTAGCTTTTTTCATATGGCCTTTATATTGGCCTTGCAGTGCTACTGGACAGTTTTTCCATCTCCAGTGCATACAATCCAAGCTACCCATCATACCTGGAAAACCGCGTTGATCTCCCATTGCTAATAACCTCGCAGTGTCATGAGGGGTTGGAGATCGTAGATACTCTTCACCGAACTCTCGTACGACGGTTTTACAAAATTGTTTCATACATTCCACCGTAGTTGACTCCCCAATTCTAATTTTGTCGTCGAGAGAGTCAGCAGAACTTGCATAACAAATCATACGTAGTGCAGTAGTAACCTTTTGAAGCGGTGAGATGCCAAGTTCGTTGATTGCATTTCTTCTATGTGTGAAATATACGTTGTTCGCAGACACTTTAGTTAGTACTCGAGCAAACACCCTTTTTGACATACGAAATCTTCGACGGAAATATACCTCTCCGTATACTGGGTTTACGACGAAGTAGTCCTTGACTGGTTGATTGTGACCAGAGGGGTAGTCGCGTCCATATCGCATTTCTTTTCTACCGACGGCGCTTCCACCTTGGGTTGACGCTGAGCTTTCAGCAATATCACGTTCTATTGCGTATCTTGTTTCTTCTTGAAATGCCTGTTGTTGTTTGTTACGGCAGTCAATATACTCGTCAGATGATGAAGAGGATGAAGAGCTTGAAGACCAACACCATAACCTTTTTAACGCACTCATTGGTTTAGTAGTTGCTGTAAAATAGTTTGTGTTTGAATGAACCAAGGGCACCTCTATGTATAGCAATTAAATTGTATCTCGTGCTATGATTAACTATTCACTGTTTCCTCCTTAATTAGAGTTTTCGTCCTTTAGTGTTATTTGTTACTTTACGTAACATGTTGTCCATGATAATAAGGGATGGATTCCTTTACTTTATGTCACGTAGGACCTTTAGTTCTTTACCCATTCAATTGAACATGCTGTCCATGATAATAAGGGATAGATTCCTTTACTTTATGTCACGTAGGACCTTTAGACCTTTAGTTCTTTACCCATTCCTTTACTTTATGTCACGTAACATGCTGTCCATGATAATAAGGGATAGATTCCTTTACTTTATGTCACGTAGGACCTTTAGTTCTTTACCCTTATTAAATTGAACATGCTATCCATGATAATAAGGGATAGATTCCTTTACTTTATGTCATGTAGGATCTTTAGACCTTTAGTTCTTTACCCATTCCTTTACTTTATGTCACGTAACATGCTATCCATGATAATAAGGGATAGATTCCTTTACATTTCATCACTGAAACACATTTGAATTTTAATGCTCTACAACTCATCCCGTGAAAGCATAGTTGTCTGGCAATAATGTGTCCATCTTGTTGACAAATAGGTATATAAATATGCCATATTTTCATCCTATAAACAACCAACACTTCATACCGTAATAAAGTTTATCTTTTTACCCTCAACTCGTATCGGATTCAGCAATGGCAAACTGGGATATTGACGATGAAGAGATGAACAAATGCTACGAAGCGTTTGAATTGTCACGGCAAGGCCTACGTAGTAAGAAGGGTAAGGAAAAAGTTGTTCAAGGTAATGAGGAAACTTCCGATCCGCCGAAGATGAAAAAGGTTTCGCTCACTGCTCGTTTACGCGCAGTTGTTGCAAATCGAACGCTGGTAAACAGATATTATACGAAGGACGTGTTGTCAAGCCCCTACACCCCATTGGGCCCACAGTACCGGGTGGAGAGTACCCAATTTGTCGTTGTGGAGACGAATCGGTCATGGTTGTAGCTAAAACGGAACAAAATGCTGGTCGTCGTTTTTTCGGTTGCGCTTCTTTCGAGGACCACCAGTATTACCCGAACGAAGTCCAATGTTGTAATTTTATGCAGTGGCTTGACCCGCCAATGTGCGAACGAGGACTACAGTACGCCTTGGAAGCGCAAGCGGAAATAAGGCGCTTGCAGAAGATAGTTGCTGAGGCAACTAGACTTGGGTTTGTCAGAAATTCGTAGTGTCGTCGGTTACTAACTAAGTTCATGTTTATTGTTGTTGCTTAGGCATCATGTATCTGTACGGCTTGTATCTTTTGTGGGTTTATGTTTAATTTTTAATGTTGTTCGTCTTCTGATACCGGTGTTTACTTTATAAGAAACGATAATATAATCGTTAACAAGACAATAATTTATGAATCATTGTTAGTCCTAGCTTAAGAATAAAGTACAATGAGACCGGACGCGACTACTCAATAATCGAACCCAGTACAGATTCGTGATATTAAGTGTCTACAGTGGACGGGACTCGACTATTCAATAATCGTATACAGTGCAGATTCGTGATATTAAGTGTCCACAGTGGACCGGACGCGACTACTCAATAATCGTGCTATGGAACCCACTTTAATTGAAACCATAGGTCGGCCCCATCACTGAACCCTGTTCAAGCGTGACGCATATGTCAAATAGCAGAGTAGTCACATCTCCCATTTACTCATCGTTTACAAATTAAGCTATGGATAAATGGGAGAATAACGATGGGGGTTACGGTAACCAACGGCCTGGAAAAGAAATAGTACTTGAAGGGAAAGTTTCCGAACCACTGCGGACTATTGGATCCAACCCTATCTGGCTATGTGGTCAAGAATCGGTGGTGGCTGTCTCTGAGACTGAAAAAGATGTCGGTCGTCGTTATTTTTGTTGTGAAGCGTACGAGGCCCACAGGGTTTTCCCAGATGAAATTGAATGTTGTTACTTTACCCAGTGGATTGACCCTCCCATGTGCGAACGTGGACGTCTGTATGCACTGGAATCGCAAGCCGAAATAAAACGTTTGAAGAAGGTGGATGCCGATAAAACTACAGTTGGACCTTTCCCAAGGTCGTGGTAGGTTTCTGTGTGTTGTAGTTATCCGTTAGTATTGCTATATATACTCGTACGTTATCCTTTAGTGTGTTGTAGTTGTAATTTTATGTAGTATGTGCGATCTGGTTGTTATCTTATTTGTTAGACTGTGATGGTTGTATTGTAGTTGTATGTGTGTAAAAAGCATCTAGTTTGGGTTTAGTGGTTGTATGGTATCGTTATCTTCATGTCTCTTTCTGTTGTACTTGGTAACGTATCCTGTTATTAAGATTACTCGTATTGTTTATTTTTAATAATAACACAAACAGATCAAACAATAAACTTAAGGATAGAACACCGATACATTCAACAATAAGCGTTAAGATACAAAAGCTTGTAAAGACACAACAGGTAACGGTAGTAGATTCAATACGCAAACACATTAATTATTACGCTCATTCAAAGCGGTTTGAAGTCGCCTATTCTCTTGCTCTAACTCGTTGGCATAAGAAATTGCCCTTTGAGGGAAACGCTCGTCTATCCACTCAAAATAATTGCATCCGTTAGGCCATAGCGAGCATAAATGGATCCTGCGACCTATATTCTCTCCATCCGCTCGGACTACCACCTCTACCGTGTAACCACAGTGGAAACAAACGGGATAGGAGTTAACTTCCTGCTCGTTAGGAGCCTAGTTAACTGAAACTCGTCTTACCTCTTGATGACCTACATCTGGTGCAGTCATAGTACGAGGGACTGTAGACGCTTGTAAGCGTTCTTCAGTTACAGTTTGGACTACTTGATGACCTACCTCTAGAACAGGTGCAACTGGTGGACGAATCGTCATGCGGGTGAACTCCGGGTAGACTTGACGCAATTCCTCATAGTGCCGCTCTTGGTACTCGATATTCCAATCAATATCTGTTCTTGGACTTGAAGGAGGACGCTTTGGAAAGTTTTGATCATAGTTCGAATCCATTGACGATGGCCTTGACCATGAAGACATTTTTTTATTTTGATGAAAAGTTTGGTTCCATCTAACAACAACGTAGTAACCGTATATATTTATAGGGCCAACATGGGGAGTAAATATGAAATGTTTCAATTCCTAATACGGACTTGTCTACTATGGGAATCCGTTTACCATTCAACGTTGTAGTGTTAAATTTGTAAACTTTATCGTTTAAAATTCCAATACTGACTGGTCCATTCGTTGGACAAACGTGATAAAGTGACAGAAAGGTGAAAGTGATAGAAACAAACTTTGTAATAAAGTGACATAAAGATAAAGTAACGCCAAATTCCAAGTAGAAGGAATCCACCCTATCCACAGAACACTGTACACTATTCACTACACATCAAAGCATATGTCGGCAGTGATATAATTATTGATGTAACTAGACACTATAGGCTTTGAAGATCTATTTATATGTCCCAGTAATGGGTACGAGTTGTCACATCATGTTGTTTCTATTCATTGAACAATCTATAACACGTTAACGTAGTGGTGCAGAGTGTTGTCTTGTCATATTTTGTATCCTACAGCTCAATAAACAATGGTAGATCTTTACCATAGGCAAATGATTTTGTTTCTTGCTTGTATGTGCATCGTAATTTTTAGTACTTATTTCATTGTTATCTCTGGTAAGTAGTATTAAGACTCGTTAAATATTTCAATCAGTGATTAAAATAAACCACGCGGATTCGTTTAACAAACACGTATGCACGATCATGCGGATTACATATAACGCACAAACAGATAACATAAGAAAACACAACGGTTACACATAAGGACGTACAAGCAGAGTACACCTACAGGATAATACAAATACGAAACATACGGTTGAATAACCTACTACAAAGGGACAACACACTAAAACAAATATACAGACAAATACAACATGAACGTCTACTAAATAATATACAACTAATCATCATCTAGATCTGCAGGCTCCATCTCCACATCCTCAACATCATCTGCGGTCCTCAGCTCGTTCATACGAGCAGTCAACTCATCATACATTACCTGTCGCAGACCAAGCGTCATCTGATAAAGATCCTGATAAGAAAAAACAGCTGGATCTGGATACTCCGTCACTTCTGGCCGTGGTATATCAACATACCTATCAGATCCGTATGTAGTTGGTACCGCAACAGTCCAACCGTTGTCTGGCACCTGGGAAGCGCGTGGAGGAGGTGGATCCTGGGGAGCATGGTAAACCTGCGTGGACTATGAAATATCAGCAATGAAAGGGGGCTCAAGGCCAGTACGGAGCGCAGAAGGCCCAACCAAGTCAATGGATGCAGCATGCACAAAACTCCCGGTCTGAGGTGGGGAATAATACTGACGCCAGAAAGAAATATAATCCCTACCCGTAAGAATGAAATCACTGGCTGGCCACCAATCGTCTGCGTGCTCCTGTAAAGCACTAGCAGTATAAACCCTGGGAGTAGCTGTATGTGGGCGTGGATCATCAGGAACAACATCCTCAACATATATCTGTCTCCAACATCGTTCCCCTAAGTACCAGAAGCAACCTAAACTCGGGGGAGATGATACTAGTGGAAAGCGCTTCGTCGATAGATGAAGAGCATGCACCGAGGAGGGCTGAGCAAGAAACTGTGAACATGTTGGGCCTATCAAAGGGATGCCAGATAACTGCATCACGCATCCTCCGCAACTCAATCTGATTGCGAGCTATGACAAAAACATGTTGGGCCTATCCTCCAGGCACCGGTCTACGGTTACCCAAACTCCACGCTCGTACTCTAGGATAGAAAGTGTGTAATGCTGGATCAACGGTGGGAAAAGACAAATTGTGGAAGTACTCGAAGTACCAATACTGTAAAATCTCCCAAAAACCAGTAATCGAACCCACCCTGGTCCTAACGACACACTGAAGATCCAATGACCTATACATGTATGCTAAAATAGGTGTTCCCCAATCATACTCAGTCGGACTGCTATCAAATGAAAACAGTTCAACTACCGCCACATAACCGCACGACAAACTGCTCGAAGCATTTGTGAAAAATAAATTTCCCATCATATACAAAACAAATAATCGTGCAATCTCCAAATGATGAACCTTAGGCTGATTATTACTAGATAATTCCTGTATTGCTAGTTTAATTTGAGAGCATTTAATCTGGAAATTACTGGTGATGGCATTCTCTAAATCAAGATTTGGAAATAAAGTACGCAGAGTACCGTAGTTCTGGTACACCTCATCATACGGCAACGTTGCCCCTTGTCCTATGGAAAGCCCGGTGAGCATAGAAAAGTCCAGTGGAGTGATGCCCATCTCCCTAAAACCAAAGTGGAATGTATGAGTTGTTTTCCACCAACAAGCAGCCAATGCACCACATAACTGAACATCATTATTTAAAAGACGTTCGATACCTATGTAACGAATAATTATTTAGTTATAGAGAATGTAATAACAAAGGAAATAGTAAGTACATACGACGAGAATACGTACTCAAAAAGTGGCCTAAACCAATACTACTCAGAAATGTCTGAATAATAGCCTCTGTATCATACTCACGGATCTGACTATACAGACGAACAACACCAGCCCAAGACCCACGTGTTCACTCGCTTCGAGCCTAATAATACGAATGAGAATTACTTATTTTATGTCCGACATTACGAAGGTAATATTTTATAAATAAAACGTACCGATGTGTCAACTAACGTGCTGACGTGCTCCTCTTCAGCGGCCAACTTACGAAAATCGGCCAATTGCTTATCCAGTCCTAGATTTGGGTCCCGGTGCGACTCCAAAACATCGGTTCTCCTAGCAATCCATCTTCTTCTAATGGACGGTGTCTCACGGTCTTCCGTACCATCAGTCGGTACGTTCCGTTCTACCGGTTCGTGCTCGTCACTAGGCTCTACATTCCGGCTACGGCTTCCGCTACCTCGAGAGCCCGCATAACTCGTTTCATTTTTTTTTTAGGCGGTATACGAAACAATGGCGGGAGCAAGTAATGGCAGACGAGAGGAGAGGAGAGGAAGGAGAGAAAACTTGTGGCGGCTAGGGGATCTTTTTTTATATGGTTCTTATCCGGCTTTTAAAAAGCCGGATAAGAGGTGTGGTGTGGATTAATCTCCACACCACACCACGGATTGCAATCGGACGGTTGTCCGATTGCAATCCACGTCATACCTTATCCGGCTTTATAAAAGCCGGATAAGGTTTTGAAAGCAACTCACCCGTTGGGGTGAGTTGCTTTGCTGGTTGGATGGATTTGACAAATCCATCCAACCAGCGTTGGGGATGCTCTGAAGACTTCATTATTTAACCTTCAATATTCTGGGCATAAGCGTATTTTGGGTAGTCATACATATATTTTTGTATCCCTTAGTACGTTTGTCGATTTTAGGTTAATTAAGTATAAAATAACTATATAAAACTAATAATTAAATTATCGTGGCTTTTACGGTTCGACCGGTCCAACCTTCAAAACCTTTGACCTTGAAGCATTACGGTTCGACAAACGGTTCGGTTATGAAAACTATGGGCAATACAGGTAGCGGTCTGAGTTGAAATGGAAGAAAATAAAGTACATACATTCCAAATAGAGCACAAACAACAAACACATCATAGCTGAAAAGCTGATGCAGCGCGGTTATTACTTTTTCTGTCTCTTCTCACGAGTCTTCTTTGGGGCTGATTTAGATGCAACTGATGTCTTATCCGTCAAATCCTAGACGGTAGGAGAGAATAGTTAGATGATAAAGTATGTTCAAAAAAAAAAAAATGTTGGTCAGGGTAATGGGATAGATATAAGTAATGCGGTAAGTAGTGTGTTTGATAGTGAAAGTATTATAACAGTAAACATGTAACGGTTATTGGACAAATAAGTCAAGCGTATGATCTAACTTGAATTACGATTCCTTTATTGAACCCTTTCCTTTGCGGTACCAAGTTTTTTGGTAAATCCTTGTTTGGAACAGTCTGAGTAAATTGAAATTGCATTGTTATTAGGACATGAAATGGAGACAGTAGAAATATAAGTCGAATTTATATCTCTGTAATCTTTTGTTTGCCCTTGTCAGTGACCACAGTTGTCGATGTACAGATGTTCATCAGAGAGCGCAAGTGTGGAGTAGAACTGTGTTCGCTCGAGGGAGTCAACTGCATGAAAAAGATTAGTGGTGAAGACAATGAAAGAAGGGATTTAAAAATGTATTGATTACATATGATCATAATAAATTACCCGCGATTGTACATCAGCCACATTGCTCACTAATTCTTTTCTTGTAATTTTTTTGTAGTCAAGTAAGTATCGGGATTGTTCATCTCACGGTTAGTTGGTCTAAATTCCACCACTGCTTCAACACCCGACAGAAGATCAAAAATTTGATCAACTATTTCAGCTCCGTTGACCTTGAGATAAAAAGCATATATTTTAGTTCATCAGTAGTGCATTTGTTGAAACATGTTAATATGCATGTAAACACCTCCAATCCCGTTGTAACACCTCAAGCTCACCATTAAATGCAATCAGTAGTGCATTAGATAACACTTTGGAGTATATGCATAGTTAGCTCATCAAATTAGATGTATAATTGGTATAGTTGGAAGTTTAAATAAAAGTGATATACATCTTGGTAATCCTATTACATATTGCAGGTGCAAGGGTACCAATTTTGTGCACAAACATGGTAGTGTAGACGTTCAGCGGGCGTAGCACAGCGGTCAGTGTGTCCAACATTGGTTTTTTCAGGTTTAATGTTCCTTGTAGGTATATAATGGGTAGTTATATGATGACATAGGTCAATGTGCAGACATGCAAACATAAGTACCGACTTGTAGAGCGTTATAAGATCGTCACCTTTATGTCTGATAATAGCTTCAACTTCGATTCCAAAAGCGGTAATGGTCATTGTTTTGGTGGAGTCCACAATATCCAAATTAACGCGATACCTGCATTACGGTTGTCAATTTATGTATAATTGTACCTACAAAATAAGTGGGTAAAAAAAGAAGTAAAATACAAAACCTATTCATTAGAGATATCGCCATTCTATGGCATCCAGTGCAAAAATAATTGGTCATGTCTTGGTGAACCAAGGAATTACACATTCGACATGCGAGATAACTCCAATTAGTCATGGTTATAGACTTGAAAATAGCTGTAGGAACAACATATATTTTACCCTAAAGCAAATAAGGAAAATAAAATAGTTACAAAAGAGAAGGAAAAAAATCGTAATTAAGTTGACATGCAGCATTAAAGTTGATAACATTAGTTTTGAACTGTTATGTTGAATCATTGTGTTCACATGTGATTGTTAATTGTAATTGTACGTAAATAGGTGGAGAACGTAATAAGAGTAATGATTAAAAATGAATATAAAGGCCAATTACCCGGCAGTCGCATGAGCAGACATCAAGTAGCAGCTGTGAAAGTGTTGAATCAATTCATTGTATTGTTTCTTCATCAATCTTTTTAGAATTGTCAATGAAAACAACGTTTCGACTGACATCTTGATTGCACCTATTTAGGGAAGGGGAAAAAAGCATAGTAGATGTTTGCACAAAGTAGAAAATATGATTAAGTGAATATAAAGTTGGTTGTTAAAATACCTTGATGTGACATCCTATACTTGGGGTGAATCAATATCAAAATAAATTTTAGTTGCTTTGGTGGAGCTAAAGGTAAATGAACCTATAACGGAAGGCAGTGAAAGAAGGAAAAAACAGAAAGTATGTATGACAGTTGTTAAAAAAGTGTTGAAACTTACGTTCAAAAGTCGACACAGTTAGTGATGTGACAACAATGGTGGGCGAATGGTCAAACTTGTCAACAATAGTCTCGTCGATTATGTTTCGTTGCGCACCCCATAGTGAAATAATAAATGTTTTCCCACTATATTGAAGCAAGAAAACGAGTAATGAGATATTCATGGAGAACAATAAAAAAACGGAGATACGTTCAAACCTTTTGTTTTCCATGTGCAACTGCCATTTAATTGATTGAGTACCGAATCTATTTGTAACGTTGAATACATTACTTATCGCAATGAAGAAGCCACCCAAGTCTATTAAAAAAAAATACTTGAAATGTCATGTAAGCGAGATATTAATGTATATGCATGTGTGTGTGTGTGTGTGTGTGTATATATATATATATATATATATATATATATATATATATATATATATATATATATGCATGCGTTAAATAAGGAAGGAAGAACAGGGGTAGGTCAGTTAAATACCAGTGAGGTGCTCTTTCTAGAACAATCTTGTGATATGAGTTGGTTCATCAGCAAAGTCAAATTTATATCGTGGTATACTCTCATCAGCGTCATGAACCTTTGCTACTTGGATATCAATTCTTATGACTATTATCCAGTTATCAAGAACAACCCTATACGTTTTTTCAGCGTCTTTTACGATAAACCTAGTAATATCGTAAACCGAAGACTCTTCAAAAACGTTCTCAAACTGATGCAGTATATGATGTCGAACAGATGCCTCTTTTTCATTTCCCTATTGCAGCCAATGGAAAATAACAATAAATGTAACAACATGGCGCAAATGGGAAGCATTGAACCAAAACAGATGATGTATGCAACTCAGTGAACATGTATAAAAGATAATACAATAACTTTGAGTCCAGAAATTGCATGTTCATACCATACTTCTCGTTAGTTTCCTGACTGACCAAGTTCCATAGTCAGGCAACTCTAACTCCAAACAGTGTTCCAGTTGGTACCAGAAACCAGGTCTGACAGCAGCATTGTGTTTGCATTCATGGTGGAAGGAGTGGTTTTTTCTCTGATATATATGCAGGTAGAATGGGTGAATGAGGGAAGGAGTCAGGTTTGAAGTTGAAAAAAAAACTGAATATACATCTTTATGGAAGTTAGCAGCCCAATATAAGTCAGTTTCTGAGCAATCGTGCATGTGCGGGTCCCAATCATGGTCAATTAATCTTTGAAGGAAAAATAAGATAGGCAGAATTCATGAAGTAGGATGAAGTAATGGTATGGGGAAAAAATTAAAAATAAATAAATAAAGAGGTCACATGCGTAAGTACGTAGCAACCGCCAGCTGTATGTAAAATAGCCAAGCAAGTGAAATGAAAACAAAATTCATATACCTGTTTTGGTGAAAAAAATTGTGCGTTAAAGCCAGTCAGTCATATGCAAATGCTATAAAAAAATTAATTGGGATGCTAAATAACTTTAACATATAGTCAAAATTGAAGCTAATAAAAAAAATTACAGTGCTGAAGGTATAAGATACAATAAAAAATGTTATGGCCTCCTTTGCATAAATCAAAATTTAATATTGCATGCAGAAAAAGTCCGGTTAACTTCTTTTGTCTGATGAGTTTTATTTTCTCAGGATGTAGTACTGTGTTGGTAAACATGTTGTTCTATGAATTGGAGTGGTAGCCAGTTTGTTGTTTATTTATTTCCTCAATCCCCACATCCTGTTCGTCTACAACAGCCGCATATTGAGACTTGAGGCATAGATGAAATGGTATATGTACTATTTGGTTCTATTGTTACTTCAGTGTGTATTGTGAAAGTGTATCCTTTGTATAGCAATTACACATTACAGTAAAGGTTCATGGTAAGAATTTTTTTTAAAAATGACATCGATGTCTTATGCATTAACAGACCCAAAAATAATTTAGTTGAAGTTGTCTGTTACTAACTACACCGCAGTAGAAATAGTGTGAAGTACTATTTAGAACCATGTATTGAAAATGTAGAATAGTGTTCTGTTTTGAGGTTACATTTGTAGTGGAAGGGAATCAAGCATAATTTATGAGAAATAGGCCAAAAGCCACTTGCGTATGAACTTTATATTTACGAAATTGTTGTTTTACCCAAAATAAATCACGCCCGAAACTCCATCAAGTCGTTAATTTTATGTTCCATGATTGCATCGTACAGCAACCCGTGAATTGTGGAAGATCGTACTTCACAATTTTCGGATAATATAGCATCACCCTTGTATTTAAAGTAGCTGCAACAAAATCATTCATCTTATGTAAATATTCATGACCTCAGCTGTCGTAAATAAGAATTGGGTGAAACATGCATATGTATAACTCAAATTTCGAAGATAGAGAATGTTGGCAAACATTCATCATGCCTTATTGTCCAGTAGGCTTCAACTGAATATCCCAAATTCGCTGGAACCACTTCACGTTCTGCAAACTGGAAATAAATTATCATGAGATATATCAAATTTTAACATGGAAAAAACAACAACTGATAGTTAAAAGCAGATATGGATAAGTTACCAATTCATTCACTGCATAATTGTATTCGGGGTAAAACACCTATATTTTCCAGGAACGCTTGGGTAAAAATTTAAATAAAAATAAATTAGAATAAATGAGTAGACTGAAATTAAGAATTAGAATCAATAAATTTTAAGATGTCCCATAGCCGTACACATGCATGACCAACCTTAATTGTAACTCATTATTTTTTTGTATGGAGCATGAAGAAAATAAACATACTAAAAAGATTTAAAATGGAAAATAAGAATTATTTGAGTGGGTAGAGCAATTTAAGTTTCAACTAGAGTATACCTCAAGTAGTTTTCCAGTACTGCAAGGTGTGCCCCCAGGTGATAGGACTTTGAAATAATCCACATATGAAAAAGAAAAAATAGACATAGAATTTAAAACTTTTTATATGATTTCCCATGTAATTAAAAGACACAGTATTTTTGTAATAACAAATCACTAAAATATGTTTCATAAATCGATACGTAGGCAAACAATGAACAAACTAACCTAAGATACTTCAGCAAAATATGAGCGAAAGTGGATTCATGTTTACCATAATATAATCACCAAGGAAAATAGACGATTGTTTTATGAAACAGTATTACTGAACCTGAAATGTGTACATGTTTTTTTTGGAAAGATTCAATGGACGTAGCTGAAGGAATATAGAACGGTGATCACTTGTACAGTAATCATTTCCATAATAGGAGAAAACATAATGGAATTTAGAATCATCGATTTTTTTATTGATTTTATTATGGTCTTAAAAATTAGTAGTCCTGTCCATGTAAACATGTGTCATGATCCTTGACTTCCTACAAACATAACATTTAAATGGTAATAAATAAAACAAAATTAGCATGTATTATACCAATAGATGGCTGTACTATATGGACTGGTATAAAATTAAATTAAATCTACCGACGCAATCCAAGGAATATAGTCTAAATTAACATCAAATTTACTGTTTGCTTTGGCCTTAAGCATGAAAACCATATTTTGAACTGCGCTAAATTTTGAGTCTGTTTCCGTTGAGTACCAGAATTACAGCCCCATATGAAATTAATGAAAAAAAAGACATTTACTTGAACATAAAACATGCAGTGCAATTGTGCATAAATTATAAAATGACAGAGCAAAGAGGGAAGGATCGTTACTAAAACAAACACATACGAAAAAAGTTTGGACACTTCAATAAAAAAATGGAACTGCATAAGGTTTTCTTAGGTGGAAACTCAAAAATGTGCATACATAGAAAAATGATTGTGACAATCGCATAAAAATTAGGTTACAGTGTGATGCTACAAACAATTTGCCAATTGTCGTATATCCCTAAAATTGCAAGAAATCACAAAAAAAAGAACATTTCAGTAGTTTGTCCAAAGTCCAGGCAAATTTATATAATGTTGATTTCGAAGCAAATACAGTGACACAGTTAACGACAATGAAATTATGGGTCTGGTTGAGTTGTTATTAATGGAGACAAACATGATGTTGGCTTTATATTTTACAACTCTCTTACAGTTACAGGAAATGGGCATACAGTACATACAGATAGCAATTTGCACATCTGTGAAAGTAATTTAGGAATAAATAGGAAATTAAGTAGAATGCAAGCATTAATGATAATAAAATTACCTGTAGGTCATACAAAAGAAAGAATTTTGGTACAATTTCGTTTAGGAGACAGCCGATCTATTTTTGAGCTGTATAATTTCACTATTTTTTCAAAACGCACTACTCTTTTGTTGTTCAACTGCTTCTGATGCATTATCCCGCCTTTAACTATCTTCTGGTGCAGTAGTTTGACGATTCATATACTTTGTGGTATGTCGAAGTGGAGAAAACCATAAATAAGATAAATCTACGAATATATTATATAATTTAAAGCACCATGTCATTTCAGTACATAATACAATCTCAGAACACGTATAAATGCATATGACAGTGATCAATTTAGTTTAACTCTTTCTGATTTTTCAGTTCACACATAAAATTTATGAAGAGTAGAAAGTACATGTGTTAGAAAATCTTTCACAAAAAAACATCCAGTTAAGCAGAGTTAATGCTTATCAGACCTCAGACCTTTGAACTGTGGTTGGTCTTCACTGCACTATACAAATTTGCAGGTTCAGTCAGTATGTTGACCAAATTTTTTTGAGGTTACACTTACGAATTTAGTGGCATATAAAACTGTGTGTCTTAATATTACAAACATGTAAGATGAAGAACAAATTTAGAAACAATTATGGTCATAGTTACAGAGGTTAGTGATCTTACTTGATCAGCAGTGTCATCCTGAATACAAATCTGGTTAGTTCTGGAAGTAGAATTACAAATCAAATATAAAAGGTAAACTGCAAATCCTTATTGGAATAATAATGAACAGAACAGTGATTCGTATTGCCGTGAAAAAAACTTAAGTATAGAATTTTGGTGCAGTCAGCTGATAACAAATATTATTATCATCGTTTGCACCTTCGCATTTGTACCTTAAGTTTAGTGCATACTCATCATGATATATCAAATTCCCCATATCAGATGGTTTGTACTTTGTACATATCTCTATTGATTCCACGTTTGTGTGCAACAAGTTGGATTGCCGAATGTCATATCCTGAAATTGGCGTAAAGAAATCGTGGTAACATCACCAAATCATCCAACCGATTGACACGATATTTAACATAAAAGGATCAGAACGAACTATTTATTGAAAAAAAAAATAACCCATGTATATTACCTGTTGTGAATCGAGTGTGGAAAAAGACCATGGTTTGAATGAAGATGTCTGATCCACAAGCTACGGTGGTGGATTCAGGCATGTAACGGGCGGAGGAAAGGAAGCAGATACGGCATGGTTGATTTGAAGAAATTCATGGAGGTAGCTGAACCTTGAAACCAAAATTTCTTTGCGGTCCAGGAAATTTTAGGGGAGTAGAAAGCAATGGGGGAGTAGTAAACTATATTTAGACCACTTCCCATGTTTGATTAAATATATTTTAAAATCCGTATGATATACACAACTGACTGTTAACAGTTATAATTGTGATAATAAGAATATAAAGCATTGGAGTTGGTACTTTCACACAACATAATTTCAAATCGTGTACAATCTATTAAATAATAGTAAAACAAAAGAATTTCTTGCTTTCTCCTTAATTCTAAGGGTTTCCTCTCTTTTGCTTAATTCTCTCTTGATATTTAATGTTTGAATCTTTCAACCATCAGTTAAATTATTTAATTAAACCTCATTTTTTTTTTTTTACATTATGATATATATATATATATATATATATATATATATATATATATATATATATATATATTTAAAACTTGTATAAATATCTACAAATAATTCATCGATTAATTTCTAACATTTTATATTCAAATCCATATAAATTTATTAATTACATAATAAAATATTTAAACAATTTAAATAAATTTAGTTAGCTAATATTTATTAATGTTTCTAATAGGTATTAAAAACCATAATTCAATATGTATACGACTATTATACTAATAAAAATAACAAAACTAATTTTTTATTCAATTATGATATATAAATAGCATAAAACGAAAATAACAAGTTTGACTTTTTATTGTTTATCATTTAACTTATAATACATGTATTTAAAATGGTAAAATATACGTTGCATTATAAAATTCTACATTTAACTTAAAATACCTATATTCAAAATTGTCATAGTTATTTACAAAAGCCACCTCACTTTCTCCTGTGTTTTAATTAATTATGTAGTTTCAAGTTTAAAATAATAAGATAAATGTAATTAAGTGATATTTATTGGTTTGATCACTAATGACAATATGAAATTTCCAATAATATACATCATATCCATAACAATACAATATGATAAAATTACACTTTCATTAAACTAAAATAAAATACATAAGTCACACGATATACGATAAAACAAAAACAATAAGGAATTTTTATAAGATACACTCTTTAAATTTCGAAATAGAGAGGTGTTCTTTTACAAAAACATGTTTAAAAAACAATATTAATTACCTCTATTTTTAGCCAATCTATAAATAATTGCAGTAAAAACAGAAAATGTTTTCGCTTCGCCAAAAAAAAAAAAAAAAACACTGTAGCAAAGAAAAGTTGTCCTTATGGACAAAATTTTAACCTTTTGTCCTTATGGAACAATAATTTATATTATATTTACTTTGCCTGATTCATTGTATGTTATATAATAATGTTCCAATTTTAACATTAAAAATTTAAAAATTGTATTTGATAATATTATTGTGTGCAACGCACGGGTTACACACTAGTTAAACATGTATGCATCATGTTGTAGAAACTGTATAAAACGTAAAATGATTAGAAAGAAAAATATATAATACTACATTACAACAAATGGGTAGAAAGGCAAATATAAAGTTGATAAACAAAAAAAACATAAGGTGAAACCAAATGGATGTTACAAAACTTGAAGCAGATTTTGTAGCCAAGGTCATATCTGCAGGCAACAAGATTATTATGAGGATGCTAGTGTTGAAAGTGGAAGATAAATTGGTGCGTAAATAAATTTGCAAAATGCAATTATATATGAAAGGGAGTCAGGTTTATGGTAGCAACGGTCAAATAAAATATTCGAAAGAATAAAATCAAGACAAATTTATACCAGTATCACATGTTTAAAATAAAAAGAAATAGACAGGAAAAAACAAATTCTGCAAATAAAGTTTCCTTAATCGTTAGATAAATAGAGAATCAATGCTTATGACGGTTTTAAAATCAGAAGGACAGTAAATAACGGAGGTAAAAAAAAATAGGGTAGTAAAGGCTGAGGAACATGGTTGATTGTCATCTGCTAAGATTAAGTATGATAAACATGCGTATTACAATAGTCAGGCTGAAATTTGTTGCAGCATGAAATTCAGCTGGCTCGTAGCTGTTAAGTTTGATGGTGGAAAAAAAAATACATAGCAGTAATTATTGTTGTCATTTGGTCTGAAATGATAGATGATTCAAAAAAACAACTATTCATTAAGAAAAAAAAAAAGGACTGGTGTAGCAAAGCAAACAAAATACAGTGCGATACGTAAAAATGCTAGCAGTCATAAGTGCATAAACAATACTGTGACAATAAAGGATTGATTCTCAGTACTTACCCGCCAAAAGAAAAATAAGTCCAGAAATGTTAATCCTGTAACTATGTGCATCAACTAAGAGTAGGTGGCAATTAAAGGCGTAGACGACAGAGTTGGCTGCAATGGAGCAGCGTTAGTGATGAAAGGCAACTGTGGCTTTTATTCGTTAGCATGTAATTAAAAAAAAAGAAGAAAAAAAATTTCAGTAGCAGCATTGCTGAACTGCGGAATATTTATTTTAAAGTGTAACTATTGAGAGAAATAGACATAGATACGTACACATTAATGGATAATATCCACCTAATAGGTAGATGCTGTTTGCTAAACATGAAAGTGTGGTGAAACATCCTCAATAAGATCGTCCGATCCTAGTAGACGAAAAAATAAAATCAGTGAGCAGAAATAGAACTATTGATATTAATTATTTGTACGTCCAGTATAATACGTTGAAATATAGTTATCGGAAAAAGAAGAAAAGAGAAAATACATTAACGTATCCAGAAGATTACTAAAAATTTCCTTGTACACAATATTTTTTGTGTAGTTCGGGAGACCAGGTTTCTAAGAACCAATTAATATTTTAAAACCGGAATAAGATGTTGCTCTAGAAATAGCCACGTACAGTTGCCCATGTGTGAAAACATGCCTTGGGAAATATATACCCACCCGATCTAGCGTCTAGCCCTGGCTCTTGTTGCTCGTCATAGCAAAACACACTTTAACGGGAAATTGTCGATGACGTAGTATGAAAGGCCATTTTGTATCAGTTGACGTCAAAATTATTCTAGGCAACAGAACCTTTCTACCAACATTATTTCCAGTTATAATTTCTCCTTCTATCACCTTACTGCATAGCTGAGTCATAATTAACCTTGTGTCGTTGCAGAATCCTAGACTTTGGTTTAAATTTCTTAGCAGCATTATTGGCAAACCCACCTTCAAATGTAATTCATGGTTTGGAAGACCTGAAATTTTTAGTGTGTGAAGAAATTCAAGAGGGTATAAAATATGTTGGTCTTCAATAGTATCGGACATAGGACTTATTGAGTCTGCACTTAAGCATGTCTGCATTTCTCCCTCAATCATTTTAATTATGTAGCAGTTAATATCCTCCACACAATCATTTGTTGGTGCAAGAATACAACTATTTTTGAAATAGTCTTTGTTTAATATGTTTCTGGTCAATTTCGGGTACGTACTATCTACGATTACACGAATAGCATCATCAACAGGTGGTAATAGGTAATCTATATGTATTTCTATCCAAGTTGGTTCCTCATATTCGTCTAAAGTTACAGATGGTACCTTCCCTTCACCTACATCAAGAATCCAACGTGAAAAGTGTGATAACTTTTGTATAGAATGAGTTGGCAAGTCACTGTTCTTTAACCGCATATTTGTTTTCAGTGTGTAAACCTTGCATTATCCCAAAGCACAGAATGATTAATACACGAATTAACAATCATCTGCCTAGTTCGTTTAGGAATAACGGGTAGTGTTTTCCAAAAATCTCCGCCTAACACAACTGTTTTTCCACCAAATATCTGAGAACCAAACGAACGTGTGTCGCTAGAGACTATATCAGTCAATGTCTTCTCAAACGCCTCAAGAGCGTTTTGGTGAATCATGAGGGCCTCTTCCCAAATAATCAAATCCGTACATCGAAGCAAATCAGCTAAACTTGATTGTTTAGAAATATTGCAAGTTGAAACATCATCAAGCATTATAGGTATTTTAAACTTTGAATGTGTTGTCCTACCGCCAGGAAGAAGCAATGATGCAATGCCGGAAGATGCTGCTACATGAACAATTTTGCCTTCCGATCTCACACTGCATATTAAAGTTTGCCACAGAAAGGCTTTTCCAGTCCCACCACTACCGTATACAAAATAAAAACCACCAGCATTATTATGAACTGCAGAAGTTACAGAATCGTAGACAATTTTTTGCTCTACATTAAGCAATGGAAACATCCTTTCTATTTCATTT
Organism: Allium sativum; assembly: GCA_030737875.1. Taxonomy (NCBI): domain Eukaryota; kingdom Viridiplantae; phylum Streptophyta; class Magnoliopsida; order Asparagales; family Amaryllidaceae; genus Allium; species Allium sativum. The sequence goes on from CM060920.1 coordinate 731,367,223, forward strand.
TTTAAAAATTCACAGTCGTAGTCTACTTCCTCCATAAGCAGCTTATTACTTGTAACACCCCACCGCCGCTAGGGTCACTCACAAAGGGAATGCACTAGGTTTGGTGAAGCATTATCGAGGTAAACATGCACAGAAATATTACAAGATAGAACATATATATAAAACAGCGGAAGTAAAACAAATTTCATTACCTTATAAAATAAGGTCTAAAACCTTTTACATCAGAATACATCAAAACCTGTCTTGCAATAGTAAAGAAGCATAAAACCTTTTCATAAATTATTCCCCAAATAAAACAGTAAGGTAGACATAGCCAATAAAAGTCCAAGCCATGCATGATGACCTTCAAGCAGAGGAAGTCCGAACTAAATAACAGTGTTTCTTCCCTGAAAACCTGGGGGGGGGGGGGGGAACGGAAGACAAAGAGGCGAAAGAAAACGGGGTCAGTCATAAAGACTGGTAAGTCCTATCTACTTCCAGCATAAAAACAGGCAAAGGTAACATGACATGCATAAACTAAAAGTAAACATAAGGATGATGACAAGATAGATAAGCTAAACCAAAATAACTGGATGAACTACTGTAGCAAGATAAACTAAGGTGTCATGATAAACTACGGTGTCAAGATAAATCAAGGTATCACATCATCAGGTTTCTATCAAGTATACTACCCCAAGGTATCTATCATGTCTAACATCCCACGGTATTTATCATGTATATTTGTTCTGCACCTCTCGTACTAGTATCCCAACCCGCGTCATGTGTTAACTATGAATGTCCCTTGCCCAATGTCATGTAATGGTCCATGTCAACCTAATATATAACATATGTAGATTTTCCCAACTCGTATGTTTCTTTCCATGTACAAGTTCAGTCATTTGCCGTAGGCCGTACGGGCTTTCCCATGTAAATCTATACCACCTCAACGTAGTACCATTTTATCCTTGAAGTTGTTTTGGACTGCTACCCTTGATCTGGTTATGTTTTCTTACCATGAACTATCGTGTGTTCACTTAGGATTTATGCCACCTAGGACCACTTGGGATTATGCTACCTAATGAACGTTTCCGTGTCTCGGTTTGGGTTCAAGCCACCTAGGGCCACTAAGGATTTTACCACCCGTCAACCACGCTCTTTATTCCACGTATGTATTGTGAATCGTTTTCCATGTCTAGACGCACATGTATCTCAATGTGCCATCCGAGTTCCGTGCCAGGGCAAATCAAGAAATACGGAACTCGGTCGGGAGCTTTTAGTCATCTGCCGATGCAGATATCAAGGTCTGTTTTTGTATCCGTGGCTATGGTCCCACGTGACCCCTCCCTCAACTACTGAAAGGCAATCCAAGAAAAATCATGCACGAGAACTATACTCCGGCCCCCTATTGTGACGAAAAGGGATTTCGCTCGGTCCGAACCAGTCGCTAAACCGACCCAGACCGTTCGAAACGCCCTATTGTTTGAGAACACGACAAAATAGAACGCAGACGGAAGAACATTTCATTGTATATTACAACAATGCATCAGAATACAAGAATATACAGAGTATAAATGAATAAATATTACACAGAAAATATCAGAGATTACAATACATTGTATAGCAGCGGAAAATAATACAATACACAACTAGATAGAGATATACGGATACAAAGCTTTCCGGATATCGTTCCAGCTGTAAACCAGGATCCTGTGAATATAAATCTGCAAAACCAAAACTACTAGCTGCCCGTGTCAAAATAGGGGCACCCAGAGTTTAGGTCAAAACAATAAACTCCAGGTCAGTCATGGGACTGGTGTGAGAACTAAAACAGTTATTAATCTTTATTTTTAAAGTTAGGTAAATCAAGGGACCACGCCGTATAACACGGAACGGGTTTCCTCCCGAGAATACCAGTGCATAAAACAAACGGCGCAATGCTAAGTAAAGAAAGATGAAGCTATTATAAGACCCAGGTCCTATCACACAATGCAACGCAAGCCGGGGGATAGGGTTTTTACCTTATAATAGCCAAGAATGCTTGATACGTTTAAAAGAAATCATTGATACTATTATAAGTGTATAGTGTATAAAACAACTTCAAATCATAAGTATCAATCATAGGCGGCATGAATGCCCCATACCACTATGTCGCCATATATAGGTTATACAATCAAAATCGCAAAGTCACGTATTTGGAAATTGGATTTCCATCTATGAACCGAGGCCAGGGATCGTCCTCAACCGATTCGAGACAATCTAGCCCATGTCTCAGGACCCAGACTCAGGTGGGCCTTGGATCGTCAAGGCCGGTCCACCGATGTGGATTATTATGCCTGAACAATACGTCTCTCCGCCCTTTGGGGCGTAAATGAGCCAACGAATGGCTCCATCGGACCCGGATCGTCCGATCTAACCGAGGCGCCTCGCAACAGCAACAACCACATAAGTCAAACTCGTCAGGGCGTGTAAAACCACTGACGCCACTTCTAACTAGAAAGAAACGCATGCCCTCCCTGAGGTCTGTCTCCCGTTTTTGGTTCATACCGGGTGTGAAACTCGCGAAGTAAACGTTACACAAAGCAACGCCACAAAGGCCGTGCTTCAATCATCAACCACAAGACTTTGCTTTTCAACAGAAACCTTGATCATTCGCCACTTAGGCATGCCACACAGGCAATTCACTCCATGCGTTTGATATCCATCAATATATAACCCCTGAGCTCGTACGTCTCAGAGAAGGGCGTTAAGCAAGAGAATAAATTCTCCACCGCCAAACAGATATATATTTAATAGAGATCAATCACACGGACTAAAATCCAATGTCATACACACAGTCCATTTACAAGTCCGTTCTGGGTCTGAACGAAACCGGAGGCACCTAGTACCCCGCATATCCATCGATCTCCAAATACGTCTGGACGATCACCAACTGTTTCCATCTTCTTGGGTGTACAGCCCAATCAAGATCATCAGTAATCACCCAAACGACGTGAAGACCTCCGGTCTTCGACCATCGTCTTCATCTTCGACTTATCGTCGTATCAGTTATTCAGAATGGGATAAACCCGGTCCTTCCGAATAACTCGCGTATATTTTAAATAAGTGTTACACAAACACAACATACGCCTCATTCCAATTCATCAGTCACTAACCGTAAATTAATCAAGAGAATAATTCCCCAAATATTAACCCCGAAGGCCGAAACCAACATCAGGTCAATATCCAAAAACCATTCTGCTTGGCTAACCGACAGTTAGTTTCTAAATTCCACATTCATAGGGAAAGGTTCCCCTTAATTTTATCAAAGATAAATTCCTTGAATTAATTCTTTAATCTTCTTTTGAATTTTGATTCAACTAGTCGGGATTAGCGAACCTTACCGAAGTAATCATTTGTTTCAATTTCCCAACCCCAACCTATTCATCCCATGAAGTAAAACCGGTAATACTTCATATCTAACACCACGGTGTTATCGGTAAATTCAATTACCATTTCACGTTCAAATCTAATTAAAGATTTAACTATCGCCTGGAGCAAAACTGGTGATACTCCATTCTCGATCTTTTCAATCTAATTAAAGATTTATTAAAACTCCATTTAGTTTTAATCTGTGACTGGGTTAAAGAATCAGTGTCATTTGAAACACGGCTCACGATAAACCCAAAATCCCATTCCATTAATTATCGGGTTAAAGAACAAGTGTTATTTAAAACACTGTTCACGATAAACCCAAAAATCAATATCAATGCAATTAAATATTATTTAATTGGTACACTTCATTAAATCTAAATAAAAAGATTCAATCTTTTTCTCATCTGGATTCAAGAACAGTGTTAATGAAGACACCATTCACGACAAACCCAAATCACATTTGATATTAAATACAAGGCTCTGAATAGAAAATATATCGGCTTATATTCAATATCAAATTCCACGACCAACAGATATTGTATTGGAAATAACGATATATAAATATCTTTCAAATTTCCATAACAACATCCGTATAATCACGAAATCCAATATCGAAATATTCCGAAGACAATTTCGATTCAAACCCATTCCAATGCAATCATTGGAAATTTTGGTTATTTTCAAAACCATTTCAAATTCAATTTATTTATTTAAAAATAAATAGGATTATAATTCTAGTTCAAAACTAGTTCATTTCGATAAAAATCTATTTTTATCTTTTCACATATGGAGTTTTTCATCCCAATTCTTTCTAAATCATTTCTTATGATTTTACACAAATTATTACTATTTTTAATAATTTTATCAAGGCCCGTACAGTCGATTTCCATCAACGGTCATCGAAGTGCACTTACAGCAACCTTTTTCAAATTTGATTTGGACATAATTCCAAATCCAACCGTTAGATTTCTAATTTCTAATATTCGTTAGAAAGCTCTTTTCGATACGAACCCAACGGTTCCGGTTTTAGGAGAATCCGACGGTAGGATCTCCCGTAATGTCCGTTTGAAATAAATGGTCGAAATTCGTGAACTGCCGCGGCGCGGCGCGTTCTATTCAGGCCATTATATTATATATATATATATATATCATATATTTAATATATATTTCGTCGATTTCTATTTAAAACGAATTATATATATAGTTTTAAATTCGTTTCAAAAGCAATTTCAACTTCCATTTCAATTCAAATCGAAATTGAATTCTTCTTTATAAATTCGTTTTAAAATTCATTTCTATTCAATTCAAATTTCAATTCAATTTGAATTCATTTCAATTCGCTTTCAATTCAATTTGAATTCGTTTTCAATTCAATTCCAAAGTCGTTTTCTATTCGATTCAATTCAAATTGGTTTTCTATTCGATTCAATTCAAATTGGTTTTCTATTCGATTCAATTCAAATTGGTTTTCTATTCGATTCAATTCAAATTGGTTTTCTATTCGATTCAATTCAAATTGGTTTTCTATTCGATTCAATTCAAATTGGTTTTCTATTCGATTCAATTCAAATTGGTTTTCTATTCGAATCAAATTCGTTATATATTCAATTGAAATCAAATTCGTTTTCTATTCAAATCAAATTCGTTATATATTCAATTGAAATCAAATTCGTTTTCTATTCAAATCAAATTCGTTTCCTATTCAATTCATTTCGAAATCGTTTTCAATTCAATTCATTTCGAAATCGTTTTCAATTCAATTCATTTCGAAATGAATAAAATCGATATAAATATCGTTCACGTCAAAATGGCGTCAATCTAATCAACACGGCTTAATGTATTTCTATTTTCAAATATTCTATTTCAAATATTTCCTATTATCATATATTTGTTATTATCAAAATATTTCGTTCAACACATGACTAATCTCAATGGATGAGTACAGTCAACACATGAACCTTTACTTTATAAAGATCTTTATTTTCTAAATTGGAATGAGGCCCAATCAATTACCATATAATCTTAATTATATGGATTTTCATACAACACATGAATATAATAGCATTGAAAAATAATCAACCATCACCCAAAGTGCACTACACTGTATAAGCATCAAATATAGATATCTAACGCTTATAACAGCCTGTCAATCAATCGATCGACATATTTAATCAATCAGGATGAGTGAACTTCATATTTCATCCCAACACCCGTGTGGGGTTTCAAACAATCAAACACAGATTTTATTTGTGCAGTTGGGCGATGTGTAAAATTTATCGGCCCAATCAATATCAGTCAAATCAGTGTATATAAACAAATCGGCCGATTTGTTTATAAAGATTTATTTATTCACTTTCACGCTAAAAATTATATTTTTAACGATAAAACATTTTATTCCAACATACGAATTTCTATTCAGTTCATTCTTTAAATAAAATGATATTTTTATTTTTCTAACTCATTTTAGGAAATTTCGGCGGCATAACGGCACGATGCTAGAAACGGGACAAGGCCTAGCCTTATCCCCGGTCTAGTGAAGGCCCACGCCATTCACACATCAATCAAAATCACCAAACAACCAAATTCAAATCAAATCATCTAACTGATCTATGCAACCAAACAAACAAGTCCATGGTCTGTGGACGATTGTGTCGGGTGCTACTAAGCACCGTCTGCATCCTAGTATATATATATATAACTAGAAAAGAAATTGAAGAGTGAGAAATTCTCACCGATAGCTATCCAACTTCACGACACTTCTTTTATAGAAATCTTCGTCGTTCTCGTCTCTTTATCACCTTCGTTGCCCGTATTCTCTACATATGTAAAAATCGAATTTTTACTTCACTATTCAATATATAAAAATCGAATTTTTATTATACTATTCAATATGTAAAAATCGAATTTTTACTTTGCTATTCAATATATAAAAATCCTATTTTTATTATGCTGCTATATAAAAAGATTTCGCCTTTTCAAATTTAAAAATCTCGCCTTTTTCAATTTAAAAATCTCGCCTTTTTCAATTTAAAAATCTCGCCTTTTTCAATTTAAAAATCTCGCCTTTTTCAGTTTAAAAATCTCGCCTTTTTCAATTTAAAAATCTCGCCTTTTTCAGTTTAAAAATCTCGCCTTTTTCAATTTAAAAATCTCGCCTTTTTCAGTTTAAAAATCTCGCCTTTTTCAATTTAAAAATCTCGCCTTTTTCAATTTAAAAATCTCGCCTTTTTCAATTTAAAAATCTTATTTTTATATTCTCTATTATATAGAAATTATATTTTTATACCCTACCTTATGTAAAAATTATATTTTTCTTAACAAAGTATATATTTTTACCATGAACTAAAAATCAGAAATCCTATTTAAAAATCCCATTTTTCTCTATAATAAAGATCCGATCTTTTATGAAAATCAAATCCTTTCTTCTATGGAAATAATAATTTTATTCCTATGAAAAATAGGATCTTTATTACTTTTACTTCATATCAAAAATAGGGTCTTTATTACTTTTTACAACTAAAATATAGAAATAAAAGTAAATAAAAACTCACAGTATAAATCGGAGGGGAGGGGGCTTCATCGTTCGGCGCTGCAGAGGAAGGGGGTGTCGGAGCGTCGTCGTTCGTGGAGGAGTAGGTGCTGGCGGGCCCGGTTTAGGCGGGGTAGGGGTTGCGGTCTTCTGAGCTAGGGTTTGGGGCGGCGTTCAAATCAAGGGATAGAGGGAGAGAGGGGAAGCGAGCGGGAGTTCGAGGGTGGAGAGCGCCTGAGGGCGGCGGATGGAGGACTCCGGCGGTGGCTCGAGGCCCTGGGCGGCGGCGCGATTCGTTTTCTTCTTTTTTGTTTTTTTTTTGATCTGAGGAAATGAACGTGGGGGAAGAAAGAAAACGAGGGGGGGTTATTGTAAAGTTTTTAATTTATTTATTATATTTTTTTTCACTTCAAATTGACTTTTCAAATTAACACCGATTCGAGCCCAACGACTGTCGTCCATAGCTAATTACCCCCATTCCGAACACGATGGGATATGTATCGTAGGCTGATTCGATCGTTTCGATCAGTTCTCGCCAAATTTACATTTAAATCATTATATTGAATTTTAAACGTACATTTCAATTTACCGGGCCCACATACTAACTCTAAAAATTCTCGAAAAATATTTTCTAGCTTCGTATTGACGATACGGTCCTAACAAAACTAGTTTCGTCGAATTCTGAGACCGTTAGAAAAATGGCCAATTTTCAGTCGATTAAAATCAACTGAAACTGGTCAAACGCGTTTTCCTATGCCACACTCACATATTGATTCAGAAAATTATGAAATTTGTAACCTAGCAATAATTTGACACTGCGGATCCAACAAAAGTGGTTTCGTCGAAATCCGAGGTCGTTTGCAAAATTCCCATTTTTAAGGGCCTGAATTCCATAGCGACTATTCAGAATTTTCAACTGGACATATCTTTTGATTCCCGCTATGAAATTTTGATTTGTCGAATTCGTTGGAAAGATATTCACAATTAGATCCTATTATTTTTGGATTCACTAAAATCCGGATTGTTCAATTGAAGTTTGAAATCAAATTATCGAACTACCGCGCCATTTTCAATTCCTTTTATAATTTTATATAATTATATATATTCTAATGACGACGTATATAATATATACGTTCGAATTATATTCAAATCAAATTTCTCGTCGATATTATTTAAAATAATTCATTTTAAATAATCAAAATTCGCTAAAATTGCCAAAATAAAAATTTTAAACTGGCCCAGATTTTCGGGTTGTTACAATCTCCCCCACTTAAAACTTTTCGTCCCTGAAAAGGAACAAAGTCGAAAGTGGTTTGATCAATCAACTCTACGTTCGATCTGGCTTCCATTCTCCAACTTTTCAGTTTCTGAGAATTTTCAAATTCTTCAAAAATTTGGCTAACACCCGGAATTTTCGAAAAATTTCGCCATAACCTCCCCTGCACCGGGAGCCACGGGAAAATCCCGAAATTGCCATACAGGCCTTCTGATCTCAAAAAGAAAAAGAAAAGGCCAAGCGGCTAGCCAATAGGCTCATAAAATCATCATCACACAAACAAAACAGTAAATTATGTAGTAAACATGTACCTATTTGTCGGGCAAACAAATTTTATTCTCTGCTCTAGCCTCCTTGCTATGACCTGTTCAATGTAAGTACAAGTATATGCAAGCAAATGCGACCAATTTTCAATACAATTCAATATTTGATTCAGTTAGGCATAATGGTTCAAAATTATCAAACAAATAAACAAACAACGCAAACATCAATCAATTAGTTGATTATCATTTGAAATTCATAACTTTGATACATAGTCAAAATCAGATTTTTGATGCCAAATCACAACAATAGGCCCTATCTAATTTTGGTTCTCACACCAGTCAATAGGAAATATATAGAAAGTCCACTTTCGTCACTCGAACATGTATTCTAATGATGGAGCTCCATCATCAAAATCATCTCCGAGCGATTCGAGTGTAATTCTATATCTATCCAGTATATTAAAACTTCAAATACACGTTTGCAAGGCGTATATGCAAAATCTTTATATACTGGACTGTCCAAATTCAATATAAATAAATAATCAAATACGAATAATTGATTTAAATTTTCAAAACAAAATTGGTTTTATTTTTAAAAATATACTCTTTACACTCGTTCTAGGATACTACTGATCCCATCTCTAACGAGTCATTCCATTGGATATTGCTAATCCAATATCTGATGAATTCTTTCGTAGGGTTCTAATGTGCCTTGTTCTCTAGCTTTGTAAACCAAAGCTCTGATACCAATTGTGACGAAAAGGGATTTCGCTCGGTCCGAACCAGTCGCTAAACCGACCCAGACCGTTCGAAACGCCCTATCGTTTGAGAACACGACAAAATAGAACGCAGACGGAAGAACATTTCATTGTATATTACAACAATGCATCAGAATACAAGAATATACAGAGTATAAATGAATAAATATTACACAGAAAATATCAGAGATTACAATACATTGTATAGCAGCGGAAAATAATACAATACACAACTAGAAAGAGATATACGGATACAAAGCTTTCCGGATATCGTTCCAGCTGTAAACCAGGATCCTGTGAATATAAATCTGCAAAACCAAAACTACTAGCTGCCCGTGTCAAAATAGGGGCACCCAGAGTTTAGGTCAAAACAATAAACTCCAGGTCAGTCATGGGACTGGTGTGAGAACTAAAACAGTTATTAATCTTTATTTTTAAAGTTAGGTAAATCAAGGGACCACGCCGTATAACACGGAACGGGTTTCCTCCCGAGAATACCAGTGCATAAAACAAACGGCGCAATGCTAAGTAAAGAAAGATGAAGCTATTATAAGACCCAGGTCCTATCACACAATGCAACGCAAGCCGGGGGATAGGGTTTTTACCTTATAATAGCCAAGAATGCTTGATACGTTTAAAAGAAATCATTGATACTATTATAAGTGTATAGTGTATAAAACAACTTCAAATCATAAGTATCAATCATAGGCGGCATGAATGCCCCATACCACTATGTCGCCATATATAGGTTATACAATCAAAATCGCAAAGTCACGTATTTGGAAATTGGATTTCCATCTATGAACCGAGGCCAGGGATCGTCCTCAACCGATTCGAGACAATCTAGCCCATGTCTCAGGACCCAGACTCAGGTGGGCCTTGGATCGTCAGGGTCGGTCCACCGATGTGGATTATTATGCCTGAACAATACGTCTCTCCGCCCTTTGGGGGCGTAAATGAGCCAACGAATGGCTCCATCGGACCCGGATCGTCCGATCTAACCGAGGCGCCTCGCAACAGCAACAACCACATAAGTCAAACTCGTCAGGGCGTGTAAAACCACTGACGCCACTTCTAACTAGAAAGAAACGCATGCCCTCCCTGAGGTCCGTCTCCCGTTTTTGGTTCATACCGGGTGTGAAACTCGCGAAGTAAACGTTACACAAAGCTACGCCACAAAGGCCGTGCTTCGATCATCAACCACAAGACATTTCTTTTCAACAGAAGCCTTGATCATTCGCCACTTAGGCATGCCACACAGGCAATTCACTCCATGCGTTTGATATCCATCAATATATAACCCCTGAGCTCGTACGTCTCAGAGAAGGGCGTTAAGCAAGAGAATAAATTCTCCGCCGCCAAACAGATATATATTTAATAGAGATCAATCACACGGACTAAAATCCAATGTCAGATACACAGTCCATGTACAAGTCCGTTCTGGGTCTGAACGAAACCGGAGGCACCTAGTACCCCGCATATCCATCGATCTCCAAATACGTCTGGACGATCACCAACTGTTTCCATCTTCTTGGGTGTACAGCCCAATCAAGATCATCAGTAATCACCCAAACGACGTGAAGACCTCCGGTCTTCGACCATCGTCTTCATCTTCGACTTATCGTCGTATCAGTTATTCAGAATGGGATAAACCCGGTCTTTCCAAATAACTCGCGTATATTTTAAATAAGTGTTACACAAACACAACATACGCCTCATTCCAATTCATCAGTCACTATCCGTAAATTAATCAAGAGAATAATTCCCCAAATATTAACCCCAAAGGCCGAAACCAACATCAGGTCAATATCCAAAAACCATTCTGCTTGGCTAACAGACAGTTAGTTTCTAAATTCCACATTCATAGGGAAAGGTTCCCCTTAATTTTATCAAAGATAAATTCCTTGAATTTATTCTTTAATCTTCTTTTGAATTTTGATTCAACTAGTCGGGATTAGCGAACCTTACCGAAGTAATCATTTGTTTCAATTTCCCAACCCCGACCTATTCATCCCATGAAGTAAAACTGGTAATACTTCATATCTAACACCACGGTGTTATCGGTAAATTCAATTACCATTTCACGTTCAAATCTAATTAAAGATTTAACTATCGCCTGGAGCAAAACTGGTGATACTCCATTCTCGATCTTTTCAATCTAATTAAAGATTTGTTAAAACTCTATTTAATTTTAATCTGTGATTGGGTTAAAGAATCAGTGTCATTTGAAACACGGCTCATGATAAACCCAAAATCCCATTCCATTAATTATCGGGTTAAAGAACAAGTTTTATTTAAAACACTGTTCACGATAAACCCAAAAATCAATATCAATGCAATTAAATATTATTTAATTGGTACACTTCATTAAATCTAAATAAAAAGATTCAATCTTTTTCTCATCTGGATTCAAGAACAGTGTTAATGAAGACACCATTCACAACAAACCCAAATCACATTTGATATTAAATACAAAGCTCTGAATAGAAAATATATCGGCTTATATTCAATATCAAATTCCACGGCCAACAGATATCATATTGGAAATAACGATATATAAATATCTTTCAAATTTCCATAACAACATCCGTATAATCACGAAATCCAACATCGAAATATTCCGAAGACAATTTCGATTCAAACCCATTCCAATGCAATCATTGGAAATTTTGGTTATTTTCAAAACCATTTCAAATTCAATTTATTTATTTAAAAATAAATAGGATTATAATTCTAGTTCAAAACTAGTTCATTTCGATAAAAATCTATTTTTATCTTTTCACATATGGAGTTTTTCATCCCAATTCTTTCTAAATCATTTCTTATGATTCTACACAAATTATTACTATTTTTAATAATTTTATCAAGGCCCGTACAGTCGATTTCCATCAACGGTCATCGAACTGCACTTACAGCGACCTTTTTCAAATTTGATTTGGACATAATTCCAAATCCAACCGTTAGATTTCTAATTTCTAATATTCGTTAGAAAGCTCTTTTCGATACGAACCCAACGGTTCTGGTTTTAGGAGAATCCGACGGTAGGATCTCCCGTAATGTCCGTTTGAAATAAATGGTCGAAATTCGTGAACTGCCGCGGCGCAGCGCGGCGCGTTCTATTCAGGCCATTATATTATATATATATAATATATTTAATATATATTTCGTCGATTTCTATTTAAAACGAATTATATATATAGTTTTAAATTCGTTTCAAAAGCAATTTCAACTTCCATTTCAATTCAAATCGAAATTGAATTCTTCTTTATAAATTCGTTTTAAAATTCATTTCTATTCAATTCAAATTTCAATTCAATTTGAATTCATTTCAATTCGCTTTCAATTCAATTTGAATTCGTTTTCAATTCAATTCCAAAGTCGTTTTCTATTCGATTCAATTCAAATTGGTTTTCTATTTGATTCAATTCAAATTGGTTTTCTATTCGATTCAATTCAAATTGGTTTTCTATTCGATTCAATTCAAATTGGTTTTCTATTCGATTCAATTCAAATTGGTTTTCTATTCGATTCAATTCAAATTGGTTTTCTATTCGATTCAATTCAAATTGGTTTTCTATTCGATTCAATTCAAATTGGTTTTCTATTCGATTCAATTCAAATTGGTTTTCTATTCGAATCAAATTCGTTATATATTCAATTGAAATCAAATTCGTTTTCTATTCAAATCAAATTCGTTATATATTCAATTGAAATCAAATTCGTTTTCTATTCAAATCAAATTCGTTTCCTATTCAATTCATTTCGAAATCGTTTTCAATTCAATTCATTTCGAAATCGTTTTCAATTCAATTCATTTCGAAATGAATAAAATCGATATAAATATCGTTCACGTCAAAATGGCGTCAATCTAATCAACACGGCTTAATGTATTTCTATTTTCAAATATTCTATTTCAAATATTTCCTATTATCATATATTTGTTATTATCAAAATATTTCGTTCAACACATGACTAATCTCAATGGATGAGTACAGTCAACACATGAACCTTTACTTTATAAAGATCTTTATTTTCTAAATTGGAATGAGGCCCAATCAATTACCATATAATCTTAATTATATGGATTTTCATACAACACATGAATATAATAGCATTGAAAAATAATCAACCATCACCCAAAGTGCACTACACTGTATAAGCATCAAATATAGATATCTAACGCTTATAACAGCCTGTCAATCAATCGATCGACATATTTAATCAATCAGGATGAGTGAACTTCATATTTCATCCCAACACCCGTGTGGGGTTTCAAACAATCAAACACAGATTTTATTTGTGCAGTTGGGCGATGTGTAAAATTTATCGGCCCAATCAATATCAGTCAAATCAGTGTATATAAACAAATCGGCCGATTTGTTTATAAAAATTTATTTATTCACTTTCACGCTAAAAATTATATTTTTAACGATAAAACATTTTATTCCAACATACGAATTTCTATTCAGTTCATTCTTTAAATAAAATGATATTTTTATTTTTCTACTCATTTTAGGAAATTTCGGTGGAATAACGGCACGATGCTAGAAACGGGACAAGGCCTAGCCTTATCCCCGGTCTAGTGAAGGCCCACGCCATTCACACATCAATCAAAATCACCAAACAACCAAATTCAAATCAAATCATCTAACTGATCTATGCAACCAAACAAACAAGTCCATGGTCTGTGGACGATTGTGTCGGGTGCTACTAAGCACCGTCTGCATCCTAGTATATATATAACTAGAAAAGAAATTGAAGAGTGAGAAATTCTCACCGATAGCTATCCAACTTCATGACACTTCTTTTATAGAAATCTTCGTCGTTCTCGTCTCTTTATCACCTTCGTTGCCCGTATTCTCTACATATGTAAAAATCGAATTTTTACTTCACTATTCAATACATAAAAATCGAATTTTTATTATACTATTCAATATGTAAAAATCGAATTTTTACTTTGCTATTCAATATATAAAAATCCTATTTTTATTATGCTGCTATATAAAAAGATTTCGCCTTTTCAAATTTAAAAATCTCACCTTTTCCAATTTAAAAATCTCGCCTTTTTCAATTTAAAAATCTCGTTTTTTTCAATTTAAAAATCTCGCCTTTTTCAATTTAAAAATCTCGCCTTTTTCAATTTAAAAATCTCGCCTTTTTCAGTTTAAAAATCTCGCCTTTTTCAGTTTAAAATCTCGCCTTTTTCAATTTAAAAATCTCACCTTTTTCAGTTTAAAAATCTCGTCTTTCTCAATTTAAAAATCTCGCCTTTTTCAGTTTAAAAATCTCGCCTTTTTCAATTTAAAAATCTCGCCTTTTTCAATTTAAAAATCTCGCCTTTTTCAATTTAAAAATCTTATTTTTATATTCTCTATTATATAGAAATTATATTTTTATACCCTACCTTATGTAAAAATTATATTTTTCTTAACAAAGTATATATTTTTACCATGAACTAAAAATCAGAAATCCTATTTAAAAATCCCATTTTTCTTTATAATAAAGATCCGATCTTTTATGAAAATCAAATCCTTTCTTCTATGGAAATAATAATTTTATTCCTATGAAAAATAGGATCTTTATTACTTTTACTTCATATCAAAAATAGGGTCTTTATTACTTTTTACAACTAAAATATAGAAATAAAAGTAAATAAAAACTCACAGTATAAATCGGAGGGGAGGGGGCTTCATCGTTCGGCGCTGCAGAGGAGGGGGGTGTCGGAGCGTCGTCGTTCGTGGAGGAGTAGGTGCTGGCGGGCCCGGTTTAGGCGGGGTAGGGGTTGCGGTCTTCTGAGCTAGGGTTTGGGGCGACGTTCAAATCAAGGGATAGAGGGAGAGAGGGGAAGCGAGCGGGAGTTCGAGGGTGGAGAGCGCCTGAGGGCGGCGGATGGAGGACTCCGGCGGTGGCTCGAGGCCCTGGGCGGCGGCGCGATTCGTTTTCTTCTTCTTCTTTTTTTGATATGAGGAAATGAACGTGGGGGAAGAAAGAAAACGAGGGGGGGGGGGGTTATTGTAAAGTTTTTAATTAATTTATTTATTATATTTTTTTTCACTTCAAATTGACTTTTCAAATTAACACCGATTCGAGCCCAACGACTGTCGTCCATAGCTAATTACCCCCATTCCGAACACGATGGGATATGTATCGTAGGCTGATTCGATCGTTTCGATCAGTTCTCGCCAAATTTACATTTAAATCATTATATTGAATTTTAAACGTACATTTCAATTTACCGGGCCCACATACTAACTCTAAAAATTCTCGAAAAATATTTTCTAGCTTCGTATTGACGATACGGTCCTAACAAAACTAGTTTCGTCGAATTCTGAGACCGTTAAAAAAATGGCCAATTTCTAGTCGATTAAAATCAACTGAAACTGGTCAAACGCGTTTTCTTATGCCATGCTCACATATTGATTCAGAAAATTATGAAATTTGAAACCTAGCAATAATTTGACACTGCGGATCCAACAAAAGTGGTTTCGTCGAAATCCGAGGTCTTTTGCAAAATTCCCATTTTTAAGGGCCTGAATTCCATAGCGACTATTCAGAATTTTCAACTGGACATATCTTTTGATTCCCGCTATGAAATTTTGATTTGTCGGATTCGTTGGAAAGATATTCACAATTAGATCCTATTATTTTTGGTTTCACTAAAATCCGGATTGTTTTGCACCCGGTATGTTCAATTGAAGTTTGAAATCAAATTATCGAACTACCGCGCCATTTTCAATTCCTTTTATAATTTTATATAATTAAATATATTCTAACGACGACGTATATAATATATACGTTCGAATTATATTCAAAACAAATTTCTCGTCGATATTATTTAAAATAATTCATTTTAAATAATCAAAATTCGCTAAAATTGCCAAACTAAAAATTTTAAACTGGCCCAGATTTTCGGGTTGTTACACCTATGCCCCACTTACCTATTGGCCCACCTCACCCATAACTCGATAGCAAGTATATGATCTGTTGGGAGTTCTCCGCCTTTCCGTATACATACACGATTGACTAAAGATGGTAGGTAGTCGACGACGCGCTATTCAGGGCATAAATCAAGTATCGTCGACTCCACGCTAATCCATTCCCGCCTTTAGGTTGCTCGCACAGCAACCAAGGCATACTCTTGGTTCTTCTATCGCAGACCTTAACCTCTGTGAGCCCAGGCGGATCATCTGCAACCTCACCGAGGGATACCAAGAGTACCCTCACGTCCCCCGAAGCCACTGCTTCGTCACCCAGTTCGTTGGAGCCTTTATCTAAGTCAGATAATTTGCTCCTCCTCGTGTGTTTAAGCGATGACCTACCGTATCGGGTTACTCATCTATCTGTGAACTGGTCCAAATCCCTTGACTAAGAATTATTACTTAGTTTCCTAAACTAAGGTTTACCACTTAGTCTCCTTCCCCGTTATCTTTGTTGATCCCGGTTTTCCACCTAATCCCCTGAACTAGGGTTTTGTCTAATGGGTTAAGTATTGTCATTTAAGTTCATGACTTAACCTGCCTACGAATCATGTCAAGATTTGGCTAAGTATTCAAGTCCAAGGCTTAGCCCTACAAGTTGGTTGAGTATACCAAGAAGCTCATGACTTAACCCTATTCAATTATCGAGTCAGATTGGTTAAGTATTAGTTTGTCTTGACCCTATCCGATTACCGTGTTAGATTGGTTAAGTATAGATTATTTTAATCCCATCAGATTATCGAGTCGGATTGGTTAAGTATGGGTTAGCTTAACCCCATCTGCTAATCTTATTACAATGGTTAAGTATATTTAAAAGGTCTTGTGACTTAACCCTATCAGGTCCGCATATTAGATTGGTTAAGTATAGGTTACTTAACCTCATCAAATCATCATGTATAATTGGTTAAGTATAAGTTACTTAACCCCATTAAATTATCATATTAAGTTGGTTAAGTATTGGTTACTTAACCTCATTGAATTACCAAGTTTAGATCGATTAAGTGTTTAACTTAACCCCATCGAATTACCGTGTTAAATTAGTTAAGTGTAGGTTACTTAACCCCATCTAATTACCGTGTTTAGATTAGTTAAGTCTAAGTTACTTAACCCCATCTAATTACCAAGTCGGATTAGTTAAGTGTAAATTACTTAACCCCATCCCCTAATTGTCTTATATGGTTAAGTGTCATTAAGAAATCAAGTTCGGTTTAACTTAACCTACCCATTCGTGTCATATCGGTTAAGTGTCATTAGTCAAAATTACTTAACCTTTTCATGTGGCATTAATTAGATTAATGCACCCCAACCTCTCACATTAGACTTTGTTGTGGTTACTAGTTAAGCTGGGCGGGTCCGGGTAGCTTTACACCACAACCTAGTCTAACCTCGGGTTTTAAGTGCTATATGACCAACTACTCACATTGGGTCCTATTGTTTGTAGCCACTAGTTATGCTGGGCGGATCCGGGTAGATTTATGCTACAAACTCAACCCAACCTCGAGTTGGCCACTTCCATGTTTGGTCTAGTGTCATATTACACTTACAACCCATACGTGTCTAGTTTCAACTCCCATGTTTACCCCCACATGTCATGTCCACATTTAGGTGTATCATGAGTGTCATATTTTCATGAAATCCCATGTCAAATTATCATGTCATAATCACGCTCGTCTATCCTACCCCAAATCGTGTTTCCAACCCAGGTAAAAGCGATTCAACATAGTAAGGATACTATGCTACATATTGGCCTCAAAACATGCACGATGCCAAAAAGGGATTGGCCACAAACATGCATGGTATCATAAGGGGTTTGGCCTCAAAATATGCATAGCATCATAAGGGGTTTTTGGCCACAAACATGCATAGTATCATATGGGAATTTGGCCACAAACATGCATAGTATCATAAGGGAATTTGGCCACAAACATGCATGATAACATAAGGGGTTTGGGTTCATTTACATGCATAAGCCCCAAAGTCAAGTCTTTGCCAATGTTTCACAAGTCAAATGGTTCCCAAAGGTTCATGCCAACATTCCATAGATAATGATTCAAACTTGCAAGATAAACTAGGTTAAACATAACATGAGTGGCATGATTAAGTCGCTAAAACTTAGCCTAAGGTCATAGATCATTGAAAAGGGGAAAAATTAGGTTCACATAGGCTAGCATACTTATGTTTCATCGCATTTTATTCCATGTCACATTAGAACCACCGTTAGAATCTACAAGTAGCTAGAACTTACATAGCGTGGCAAGAGGGCTAGGAGTATGAATCGTCTTGATGAAGAAAGGTGGCTCCTTTATTAAAGAATCATCATGAAATTTGCATAGCAACGTTGATCTACCCTCGATTTGACATAGGAAGCTTGCACCTTTTGATTTGAACCCGATTTGAATGCATAGTCTCTAGGAATTGGAGATGGAGGCCATGATCACTTGGCATTTGGGCGGCACTTCGTGGCACGAGTGATTTGTGAGGGTTTAGGGTAGGCTTAGGGGTCTTTTTATAGAGATTAGGAGTAGTTTAGGCCCTTAGATTAACCCTAGGATAGATCTGAGCCTTTAAAATCCGTCACAAGCCTCCAAACATGTCTTGAGGAACAAGTCAGGTGCACCCAGGCCAAACTGGCCGACCACCCAAGTCGACAGGGGTGTCGACTGGGCAGTCGACACCACCTGGGGTGTGTCGAATCTCAAGTTGACTCCCCAGTCGACTTGGGGGTGGCGGGAATTTTTCCCGCCTATTCTGCTTGGCTGAATTTGAATTCTGAATTCAAATTTGAACTGTTTTTGAACTTGAAATTTTCTGAAAACTTTGACGGGCCATAACTTGGTCATACGGACTCCGATTTTCGAAAACTCGGACTCTATTTCATGTATTTTTCCGAGACAAACGCAATGGCATAGCCCGTTTCCCTTGATTCAGATTTTATCATTTAAATTCTGCCTTGATTCTTGTCTTAGCATGTTGTAAAAATCCGGGTTGTTACATTACTTGTTGATCGTTCAGTTGCTATTTCACCTTCCACTACAGACCAGAACTCATGCAAACTCCTATTGTTTTTATTCAATATCCTCTCAATAATCAGTAACGCTTCTGCTCGTAAAGTTGTAGCACAGTTGCCTGGACATTCAAATTGGTTTATTAGCAATTCCCGCCATTATATATCATCTGTTAGGATCTCCCAATGTTTACCCCATAGTTGTTTAGGATCAGAAACCTCACAAAAGAGGAGTAATGCAGCAAATAATTTTCGTAACGACTTTGCAGAAGACCAAGATGCAGCTTTCGTTAATACAACATCCCACTCGTTGTCATCCTCTAACAGCCCACGTGAAATGCATGCATTTTTGAAGCTGTCATAAATAACTCCATCCACTGTTCTTATATCTTCTTAGCAAGTTGGACCTCGAACAATATTAAGAAGCATAGACAAATAAAACCGCTCATCTGACGTAGGATGTGCATAATATATTCTACCGATGCAATAACCTTTCTGTCTCATTTTCCACTGCTTCTACTTTTTATCCCACACCCACTTCAGTGGAAAATCAACATATGTCAAATGTCGAGCATGTTCACATGTTTTATTTGTTTCTAACCACTGATTATACATATTGTTTTGTATATCAGGTCGATGTTGAACATCTACTAAGTTATCGCTTTCGTTGAAATAAACTGGCTGCTCACCAGGCATGTGAAACATAAGTCTTTCTACTGCAGGTTTGCGATACTGAACATCAAAGTCAAATATCCGCCAGCTTGCTTCTGAAGCATAAATGTATCTACAATCCAAATAAGTCTTCACCTCATCAGCCTGACGGACCAGTGTGTGCTCGGTGTTTTTACTATCTTCTATTACGACACTTGCTCTATCATGACCCTCATTTATGTATTTGAACAAATATTTCATTGATCTTGCCTTGTTACAAACCTCCACATTTATGTGAGCTTGGAATTTGACAACAAAATCCACATTATGAGGTATTACCCAACCATTGCGTAGGATCTAAATTAACCCTAGAGGGGGGGTGAATAGGGTTTATCGCAGATTTTCACAGAGTAATTAATTAATAACTACACAGATGATAATAATAATAATAATAATAATAATAATAAATGCGGAAAATAAATAACACACAGATATACCCAGCTTCGGCAAAACCCAGCCTACTGCTGCATTCCCCAAGGTTTCTACTAGGAGTTAAAACAATCTCTATGCTTACAATCCCCTGTAAACTCGCGACACTCGCTCCCAACTGTTCTTAACCCTACGCTCAAAACCCTGCATTGGTTTCTATCCCCGAAACCAGATTTCCCAGAAGTACAAATCCCGTAATTCGTCTTTGCTAGATTTTACAGATCTAGAAACTGATTGATAGTTTATAAATTGAAAAACAATTCAAAATAAAAAACAAACAAAACATTAAAACAAACTCAAAACAAAAACCCTAGTTTAAAAAGGAATTAAAAAAATCCCTTTTCTCTAGTTAAAACTTGGCGGGCCACTTCAAAGTGATGCGCCCCTTTATTTCGGTTCAACCCTTCTCTTTTCCTCTGAGAATTAAAAATGGCGGTGGCTATGCTCCTAGGGTTTCTTCAAATCCCAAAATCGCGATGGCTTTCGGATTCTTGAAATCTCTTGACGTTCTTGATCAATCACTGGTGCTCCTCTCTTCACGATTTGGGAATTTGTTGATTTAGGGTTTCGGTTCTTCTTGGATTAGAAGCTGCAATTCTTCGTTATGATCCAAGTTATTTGTTGTCGCTCCAGTATTATTTTTAAATTCAATTTGTTTCTTTTAATTTCTTCAAACTTGGATGGATTGAAAGTCGATGATGATTTGGTGTTATATAGGAGTAAAAATCCGTTATTTGTGCTCTGATTTCGTGAGTGACTTGATCTGATTTAGTCATGATATTTTCGTGAATTTTGGGCTTTTGAAAATCAGATTTGAATTGATTTATTAAGTTTGAAATGTCCTATATTTCTGGAATATACCGCTAGATGAGATTATTTACTTTGAAATGGCCCCCTTGATTTCTGGAACTTCGAATTTGCTTTCCCTCTGATATTTTCAAAGTGATTTTAAGCTCATATTTGTTTCAATATTCTACTGCCTTAAAATTTGAATAGTTGCTATATAAATTTGAATTGATACAACACTTTGATTTGCCTGGCACACTCACTTATTCTTTCTATTAGACATTGGTGTACAGACTTCCTATGTCGAGCAGTTTTGAATCTTGTTCGATGCATACATGTTCACTCTTATCTTCCTATTGGACATTGATACTACACTTTGGTTCAGAAAGTTTTGAATCTTGTTCGAGCAGTTTGGTTCAGAAAGTTTTGAATCTTATTCTTTCTATTGTTCGATGCATACATGAATCTTATTCTTTCTATTGGACATTGATACTACACTTTGGTTCAGAAAGTTTTGAATCTTGTTCGAGCAGTTTTATCTCACTTAAGCACAGTTGTTCCTTAGCCTCTCACGGTACATAAATGTCTATATGATCGAGTGGTCTAACAAATGTAGTTTTACCACTCTTATCTTCGTTTACACGTTTTGGTACCCAAACCCGTTTATGTAACAATCCATTACTATCCAGTAGCGTACCCTTTGGAACCCAAATTCGTTTAGACTTATTCAAATTTATTTTGTTATTTTTTGGAATCCAAACAGGTTTAAATGAATTGTTTATAAACAAGTTATCATTTTGTTTATGATTTAAAAACCCTTTGAAATTATTAGATTTAAAAATTCCAATTTGATTATTTTCAAAGCCATTTTAAGGATTTTTAAAATCATTAGGATTTTGTTTTTCAACTTGATCAGTTCCAAAACCAAGTCCCTTTTTATTTTGAACAAAAAATTGATTTTTTAACAACACATTCAACGATTTCTCTCGTTTAGAAAATTTAGTCAAAGTTGACTCAAGTCGTTGAATTTTAAATTTAAGATCGCTATTTTCTTTCATTAAATTTGAATAACGATTAATAGCAATTTTCCTCTTTTCAGCATCAGTTTGTTTCAAAACCAAATTTTCGTTTTCAAGTGCTTTGATTTTAGCATTGGACTTAGAAATTTCAATTTCAAATTGTTTTCGCTTTCCAAAATCAAGTTTTTTAGATTCTCTAAGCTTTTCAATTTCCTTCTCAAAATCACGATTTTCGTTTTTCAAATTCACGTTTTCACTTTTGAGTAATTCCAAATCAGTTTTGAATTTCAAAGGATCATTACTCAAAAATTGGCATTTTTCGCATTCTGAAAATGGTGAATTCTTAACTTTTTCTAGTTTTCTTTCTAAACTGTTATTTTCTTGAACTAGTTTTAACCTATCAGATTTCAATTTCTTAACTTTTAGTTCAAGAGAATCAACGGTTTTTGTGAGGTCGTGACACATTAAAATTAATTCTTTATAGGTTAAATTCGATACCTCACTAGAATCCTTTTCACTAACTTCCGAATCAGATTGAGCCATAAGACACAAATTAGCTTCCTCTTCATCACTTTCAGAAACTTCTTCTCCTTCCTCGTCATCCCATGTAGCAGTAAAAGTTTTCTTCTTCCTTCTGAACTTCTTCCTCTTTTCATTTTTAAGTTGTGGGCAATTTGGTTTGATATGTCCGGGTTTCTTGTAATTGTAGCAAAACACTTCATCATCTGAACTTTCTGAACTTTCGGATTTGATAGTTTTCTTCTTTTGTGGCTTGTAATTTCCTTTGGCCCACTTTCTCAAAACCATGGCTAGCTCTTCAGTGGGATCATCATCATTACTTTCAATAGAATTATTTAGATCGATCGTCTTTTTCTTTAATTCAGAACCCTTTCGTTCTTCTCTTGCTTTTAATTCCATCTCGTAAGTAATCAGATTTCCGATCAACTCTTCCATGCTTACTTTATTTAGATCTTTTGATTCTTGTATCGCCATCACCTTAGCTTCAAAATTCATCGGTAGCACTCTCAATATTTTTCTGATCAACTCCACTTTGGTATAGGTTTTGCCAAGAGCTTTTGCATTGTAGACCAGTGATGAGAAACGTCCATACATCTCTTTTATATCTTTGTCTCTTTGCATAAAGATATTTTCATATTCGTTGCATAGTAGAGCGAGACGAGATTCCTTCACTTGAGATATACCTTCGTGTGTGACCTCCAACGTATGCCATATTTCCTGCGTGGTCTCAGAATGAGATATTCGATTAAATTCAGTTTTATCAAGAGCACAGATTAAAGCATTCATCGCTTTGGCATTAGTTAAAAATAATTTTTTATCATTAGCATCCCACCTGCCTTTTGATTTTGGAACATCAATACCATTAACAATAACAGTGGGAGTCCTATAACCCGTTTCTATAATATCCCACACATCATAATCGACCGAACTCAAATAAATTTTCATCCTAGCTTTCCAATAGGCATAATCAGTTCCATTAAACATTGGTGGCCTAGCTACGGACGACCCTCAGAAAAAGCGTTATTAGACAGATTCATGACTCTAGAGTTAAAATAAAATAAAAAAATACCTGCTCCGATACCACTTGGTGTCTCTATTTACAAGGAATTTTAAGCACCCCGGTGGCCACCAAAAATAACTCAAACACTGTTTTCACGTCCTGCCTCTTGACACAGACAACCACCCACGGGCATGTAGGGGCAAGAGTCAATACTTCGCCACATGATCATACAGCGAGAACCCCCTATCATGCTGTTACCTTAAACCAGCTCTGATACCACTTGTAGGATCTAAATTAACCCTAGAGGTGGGGAGTGAATAGGGTTTATCGCAGATTTTCACAGAGTAGTTAAATAATAACTGCACAGATAATATCAGAATAAATGCGGAAAATAAATAACACATAGATATACCCAGCTTCGGCAAAACCCTGCCTACTACTGCATTCCCCAAGGTTTCTACTAGGAGTTAAAATAATCTCTACGCTTAAACCCTGCACTGGTTTCTATCCCCGAAACCAGATTTCCTCGAATCACAAATCCTGTAATTCGTCTTCCCTAGATTTTACAGATCTAGAAACTGATTGATAGTTTATAAATTAAAAAACAATTCAAAATAAAAAACAAACAAAACTTTAAAACAAACTCAAAACAAAAACCCTAGTTTAAAAAGGAATTAAAAAATCCCTTTTCTCTAGTTAGAACTTGGTCGGCCACTTCAATGTGATGCGCCCCTTTGTCATTCGGTTCAACCCTTCTCTTTTCCCCTGAGAATTAAAAATGGCGTCGGCTATGCTCCTAGGGTTTCTTCAAATCCCAAAATCATGATGGTTTTCTGATGCTTGAAATCTCTTGACGTTCTTGATCAATCTCTGGTGCTCCTCTCTTCACGATTTGGTAATTTGTTGATTTAGGGTTTCGGTTCTTCTTGGATTAGAAGCTACAATTCTTCATTATGATCCAAGTTATTTGTTGTTGCTCAGGTATTATTTTTAAATTCAATTTGTTGCTTTTAATTTCTTCGAACTTGGATGGATTGAAAGCTGAAGATGATTTGGTGTTATATAGGAGTAAAAATCTGATATTTGTGCTCTGATTTCGTGAATGACTTGATCTGATTTAGTCATGATATTTTCGTGAATTTTGGGCTTTTGAAAATCAGATTTGAATTGATTTATTAAGTTTGAAATATCCAATATTTCTGGAATATACTGCAAGATGAAATTATTGACTTTGAAATGGCCCCCTTGATTTCTGGAACTTCCTATTTGCTTTCCCTCTGGTATTTTCAAAGTGATTTTAACCTCATATTCGTTTCAATATTCTATTGCCTTAAAATTTGAATAGTTGCTATATAAATTTGAATTGATACTACACTTTGATTTGCCTTGTACACTCACTTATTCTTTCTATTGGACATTGGTGTACTGACTTCCTATGTCGAGCAGCTTTGTAACACCCCTAAGTCCCACATCGTGGAAGCCTGTGTGAAGTGAGTACTTATATAGTAGAGCCCATCTCTTACTAACGCCGAGGCCTTTTAAGGAACAAAACCCCACACCTATACGGTGGCTAAGTTGGGGACAATATCTTGCGCGAATGGAGGTGCGGGCTATTACAGTGGTATCAGAGCCAATACCCAGCGGGAATTGTGGATCCTTGTGGACCACAGTGCCTGGGTGAGGTGTTTGTGAGCCAATGGGGATGTTGGGCTCTGTAGGAGGGGAGAATGTAACACCCCTAAGTCCCACATCGTGGAAGCCAGTGTGAAGTGGGTACTTATATAGTAGATCCCATCTCTTACTAACGCTGAGGCCTTTTGAGAAACAAAACCCCACACCTATATGGTGGCTAAGTTGGGGACAATATCTTGCGCGAACGGAGGTGCGGGCTGTTACAAGTTTTGAATCTTGTTCGATGCATACAAGTTCACTTGTACTTGAAGCATTTGATATTGCTCTATATTGCTCCTTCATACTTGCTGGATTCTTTGCAGTTGCCAAATTGCTTGTTCTTCTTCTTGAATGCTTCATATCAGAAATGAACATGCTGAATGCACACACACCACTGCTTCATGCTTCATACATTTCTGAGTGGATGTTCACCCTTGTATCATCATTTATGTGTACTATATTCATGTATATATAAAAATTGTAACACCCCACCTCTGCCAGGGTGGCTCTTGCAAGCACTCTGACTTTGGAGGGGCGTTTGTACCGGGTAAACATGCATAATGATATATCAAGGCAGAACAAGAACATATGTATATATGTAAACAGAGTAAATAAGATAAGTAAAACAGCGGAAGATTTCAAACTATTTCAAAACAAGTCTGGTACAACATAATGTCAACTTTCCAAATACACAAGTCTAGATAAAAACAACATCACTGAAAAACTGAAATACATAAGTACTATCCCCAAAATAAGTGATAGCCATAGCTAGCTTCATGTCGAGACCGTACATGAGCTAAAATCCCACAAGCAAGCGATCAGAAATCCAAGCTAAGCTCCAATATTCCCACCCTGAGAACCTGGGGGGAAACGAAAGAAAAGAGGCGAAAGAAAAACAGGTCAGTCAAAAAGACTGAGTAAGCCCTACTACAATCAATGTAAACTGATAAAGTTAACTGACATGAGAAGCAGGGATGAACATAAGGATAACAACATACTAGCATTATGATTAACTAACAAGGTAGATAAAGGTGTCATCGCATAATCAGGTTTAAGGTTTTTGCACCACAGCTGTACTAGCAAGCTAACATGACTTGAATAAACAAGTATTGATCCCTTGGCCCAAGCTTTGGCCCAATAACATAAAATGACCCTAATACGAGGTCCAACCAAACGGTCTAATCGATCGGCTCCCTAAGCCTAACTCGTCACGTGTTGGTGTCAATACGGCCCAAACATAATTGTAGTCGGACTGTGCTGGGTCTCCCGTCGGGTGTATCAAGCCCTAGGGTGTCAACCCCTGGACACCATAAACATAAGTGCACAGTCTCGATCTACTGGTACCCATGCTTGACTTCTCCAAATACGGACTACGTGCACGACCATAGTCCGTCCGGAACTACATCGGCGTACCACTCGACCGTCGTTTTGGTCACTTATACCAGTCCAGTAATCGTGCCCCCACCCTAGCCTAGTCCCTAGGGTCTTAATGATACAAACTTGGGATTACTGCTGGAGTGGACCCCCATTGCTAGGATTTTCTAGTGGGTTAAGTACGGTTTAACCCTTTTACTAATCATGGATTAACTTGGTTAAGTGTAACGATGAGTTCACGACTTAACCCTGATTAATCTACCCAGCCCAAATTGGTTAAGTATTAAGTGGACCATGACTTAACCCTAATCATGAGGCATTAATTAATTTAATGTGCCTTAACCTCTCACATTAGACCTTGTTGTGGTTACTAGATAAGCCGGGCGGGTCCGGGTAGCTTTACACCACAACTTGGTCTAACCTCGGGTTCAAGGTACAACATGACCAACTTCTCACATTGGGTCCTATTGTTTGTAGCAACTAGTTAAGCCGGTCGGTTCCGGGTAGTTTTACGCTACAATCTCAACCCAACCTCGAGTTGGTCACACTTATATTTTCTAAGTGTCATGTCCATCATGTTTCCAAAACACATTACAAGTTTTCAAGAATTTGGGTAGACCTAACTTAATAGGTAAATTCCCAATGGGTAGACCTAACTTAATAGGTAAATTCCCAATCTTAGGTTTTCATGTCTTTTAAGTTTACCCAACCCCAAACGCAATCCCATCGCTTACATAATCGAAATAGCGCATAAAGGATAGAAAGAGGGAACTTGGCATAAAGATGACAAATGGTGTTGAAGCCACAAGTTTAACATGGTGGCATATGAAATGTACATATGTTCATATACTTGCATATTGCATCATTAGGCCTCAAAAGTATGCATAAAACCAAACTTAGCATATAAGTGATACATGGTGATAAATGACATGTAGAAGTTGCCATAAGTTCGCATTTAGCCTCACATGCAAGTTATCATAAGGGATATGATAACTTACATGTTGCCAAAATGCAACCTTTAGCATAAAGCTTGAAGCTTTAAGCTCATAAACCCAAGATAAGCTTGCATAACATGATAACATGAGCAAAATGATCAACCATAACATAACTTGCATATCATATGGCAAACTTGCATATCATAACATAGCAAACTTGCATAACATAACATGATAAACTTGCATATCATAACATGGCAAACTTGCATAGCATAACATGGTAAACTTGCATATCATAACATGGCAAACTTGCATAGCATAACATGGTAAACTTGCATATCATAACATGACATACTTGCATAACATAACATGATAAACTTGCATATCATAATGATCAAACACAACTTGCATCATTCATTAACTTTAGAGTTTAAATATGAAAGTAGAAAAGGGCTTACAATGCTTATGAAGACACAAAAATATATATAGATTGAGACAAAGCCCTTATGCAATCAAATAAACCCAAAATGCAAGCTCCAATAGAAAAACCCTTGAGCCAAAATGATCAAAACTCTTGTTTTATGATGTAAATATGGAAGCTTGACTTGAATGCAAGCTAATGATGCTCATACAAGCTTGAAAACACTTGTATGCATTGAAAATCTCTCATAGAAATAACTTAGGAATTTTATGAAGAGAGTGGAGGCCATGAGAGGAATGATTTTGCCATAGTTTAGTTACTTGAATGAATAATGATGATTTAGGGTTAGGTTAGGGGCTTATTTATAGAGATTAGGATTAGTTTCAACCTTAGGATTAAACCCTAATTCCAATCTCAGCCCTTAAAACCGAATCTGGCCCCAAAACCTAACCAAAACCCCAAAATGGTGCACCAGGCAAAACTGCTCGGCTGAACCAAGTCGACAGCCAAGTCGACAGGGCTGTCGACTTGGGTCCAACCAAGTCGACTGCCAAGTCGACAGGCCTGTCGACTTGGTTGGCTTGGCGGAAAATTTCCCGCCTAGCCTTCCAGGCCCGAAATCCGAAATTTGAACTTGAAATTCAAATCTGTTTTGAACTTGAAATTTTCTGAAAACTTCATTGGGCCTTAATCGGGTCATACGGACTCCGATTTTCGAAAACTCAGACTCTATTTCGCGTATTTTTCCGAGACGAACGCAATGGCATAGCCCGTTTCCCTTGATTCCGAATTATAAATTAAATTCTGCCTCAATTTACGTTATAACAGGTTATTGAAAATACGGGTTGTTACATTCTCCCCTCCTTAAAGGATTTCGTCCCCGAAATCTTCAAGTTAGGAAGAACGTATCCTACCATCCAACATCCATCTACTCAAAACATCATCCACGAGCAATCATTGTCCTTACAAGATTCTAAATGTTGTATGAACATATGCAAAGGTGTGTGTATATGTACTTATCTAATGCAAATATCATCAATGCAAATTATGTTAGTGAAATGAATCCATATGCATGCAATTCCTAACATAATGTATAACATCTATATGTGTGCACATAACATACATCCATATGCAACATCCATGTGATAACACAAAAATTTTCATCCATGAATAAGCATAAACACTCATGCATATGCAATATGAGGAGTGTGTGAGCCGATCTAGTGCCTAACGTGTATAATGCATCCACGAGTAACCACTTGCAAACACTTGCAACCACTTGCAAACATCAAGCATAACATGTTTCAAACACATGTTTCATCCAAAGGGTTTCTACCTAAGGTTCTCATGACAAGATTAACACGATATAGATAGCGAAAGAAAGATATGCTACAAAGAGATCGGGAAGATAAGCAAGATATACTCCTTTTGGATTACAAGAAATCCCTTCCTAACCCAACCCCAATCCTATAAAAGCCCAAAAGGTTAAGTCAACCTAACGGACCCCTTCAAACCTTGACATGTATTACTAACCGATGAGTCATACCCCCTTATGGAGTTTACAACAGAAATGGGATCGAGAACGGGACCGAGAGGATATACGTAAAAAGATAACATGCGAGTAAGTTCCACAGGAAAACAAGGATCAAGGATATGCTCTTAAAAAGAGATATGATGCGCGTATCCAGCCTTCAATCTTCTAAGTCACGTTTCCTTGAGTTTAACTCCACTGCGCTTTGACCGTCTTTTACTTCATGATTCCTTGGCTTCTTAACTCTTATTTCCAAATATGAGTTGGAACCCATTTCATTGTCGCCTCTCGTCTTCCTTTTTCACTTACTCTTCTATCATTCTTGGCTTAAACATAACTATGACCTCATGGTTTCATGCAAGCTCTCCAAAATTCACTAGTGAATCCTGGATCTCGTTTACTTACTATAAAGTATTCCACGCAGCAGAACTTTTCTTGAAAATACCAATCCACGTTGCCAATTGCTCTTACTAACGTGATTTTCTATAACTCATGCTTGAACGAAATGAACCATCCGCCTGTGAATGATAGGCCGTACTTAGATTCAGTCGCTTGCCCATGACTTCCCGTAGACTATTCCAAAACTGGCTAGTGAAAATTGAGTCATGGTTACTAACTATCCTTTAGGGAACACCGTGCAACCGCTTTATTTCTTGAAAGTAAACTGTCGCTAGTTATGATGCAGTCCTTTCGCTCTTTACCGGAGTGAAATGAGCACTCTTCGTGAGTCTACCTACTATGACCCACATGCTCTTATTCCCTTTCTTGATCTAGGCAGTCCATCCACGAAATCCTTCGTGACGCTTTTCCCTCTTCCATTGCGGGGACCTCTAATGGATATAATAGCCCACCGGGCTTCTATGACTCGGCCTTTAACCTGTTGGCACAACATGCACCTTGGGACAAACTCGGCCACCTCCTCGGGTGATGTGCATCTTCAAGAACCTTCTTTCTCTCATCGCGTCTTAGCCATCCCTTGTCATCTATAGCGAGATGACTTACCATCTCGCCTCGAATCAACTTGTCCATGATCTCGACTAACTGCGGGTCTTCTTTCTGTGAAGTCCCTACTTGATCCAGAAGGGTAGGTCTAAGCTCAAGGGACGCTAACTAACTAATTAAACTGAGAGAACTTCTTACTTCAATTGTCCTCGTCGGAGCTTTTCGGTTTTGAACCGTGACCACTTTAGCAGGATCCACCACTAAGCCTTGCTTAGAAACTATGTGCCCAAGAAATCTAACTCCTTTTTCTCCAAAATGACATTTGGAGGACTTGGCTTTCAACTGATGCGCTCTAAGCATATCCATCACCTCCTTGAGATGTCTAGCATGTTCTTCCTCGTTCTTTAAGAAAGTCAGGATATCGTCTACAAAGACTACCACAAACTTGTTCAGGAACTCCCTAGGCACCCTACTCATCAAGTCCACGAAGTAGGCGGGTGCATTAGTTAAACCGAATGGCATGACCAGCCATTCTAAGAATCCATCTGGAGTTCTGAACGCAGTTTTGTCTATACTATCCTCAGCTACTCTGAGCTGAAGGGATCCAGTAGCAAGATCAAGAGAAAACAGATGTTCTTACAAGCTGATCAAACAAATCATCGATCCTTGGCAATGGTTGTCTATTCTCTTTGTCTAACTCACGATAATCAACACAAAGTCGAAGAGAACCATCTGCCTTGGTAGTAAATACTACAGGCGCTCCCCATTCAGATATACTTCGTCTAATGAAGTTCTTCTCAAGCAACTCCTTGACTTGCTTTCTTAACTCTCATCTTGCAGGGCCATGTGCCTAACCGGCCACGAAACTATCTTGGCATTATTAACCAGATAAATGCGGAAATCTATCTCTCGTTTAGGGGTAACCCCTTCACTTCACCCAAGATATCAGGATATTCTCGGAACACCCTCACCGATTGCAAACTATCGATAGACGAGTTGAGGGATTCAAGATAACACAACATGACGGGACTCATAGGGTTACTAGAAATTTTTAGGGTATTACCGAGGCGAGTCATGAGCCTCACAACCCTATGCTCAAAAATCAAGGATGGCTCCAAAACTGGACAATCGATCCGTGCCCAAAATCAACCCATACCCCATGAAACCGAGAATATAAGCATCACACGAGAACTCTACACTAAAGATAGAGATTTTCAAATCCACGTAGATAATAGACAAATGGGCGGAAACCCCAATTGGATTTGGAACACACACGGGATCATTAACTTGACTAG
This sequence comes from Allium sativum, assembly GCA_030737875.1. Classification (NCBI taxonomy): domain Eukaryota; kingdom Viridiplantae; phylum Streptophyta; class Magnoliopsida; order Asparagales; family Amaryllidaceae; genus Allium; species Allium sativum. The sequence goes on from CM060920.1 coordinate 731,399,053, forward strand.
TACTTAGGTGCAAACTTTCAACTAGATCAGATGAAATAAACTATGCGATGTGCCAGAATCAAACAAAGTACAAACAGGAAAATCAGAAATGTAAACAAGACTTTCAACAGAAACACTACCTTGATCATGAGCTGAAAGAACGATGTTGAGGGGATGAACTCGCCCTCCAGATGGTCTTGCACACTGAGTCTGACCTTGCCCTTGCTTCTTCGGGCAATCTTTGCTGAAATGTCCAAACTCACCACAATGAAAGCATTCACCACTCTTCCTTTTTCTCTTCCTACAATCCTTAATAAGATGCCCAACTGAACCGCAATAATGGCACTTCCTCTTGTCGTTATTGCCCTTGCTATTGTTTCCCTTGTTGCCTTGACTCTTGTTCTTGTTCTTGCGGTTTTTGGAGTTCTTGCCTTGCTTCCCGGAATTCACCATTCCTTCCGACGTAGGCCCTCCCTTCTTCGGGCAGTCCCTAGTGAAGTGTCCCATTTCTCCACAGTCAAAGCAAGTGCCCTTCCTCTTTCTGCAATCCTTATTTAGATGAGTCAAGCTTCCACAAGTAAAGCACTTCTTTTCCTTCTTATCTTCAGACTTCTCCTCCTTCTTTTTGATTTCCTTTTTGGGCTCCGTTTCCTTGTTTTGAGACTCATTCATCTTGACCTCCTTCTTGTCACTCCTATTCTCTTCATTGAGTAGGGCCATATTCACCAAACTCTCGAAAGTTGCCCCCAAGGGTATATGAGTCATGGCTAAACCATGTAATGGCTCGTTTAATCCTAGAGCAAAGTATAGGGCCTTCTTCTGAGCTGTGTTAACCAAGTCTAAACCGACCCGAGCCAGTTGATTAAACTTATCTATGTATTCCCTAATAGTCATGTCCCCTTGCTTCAGTGATAGGAACCTTAGTCCAAACTTTCCCCGAAAGTCATCCCAAGTCTCAATTGGCCTAGTAGCGGTGGTGACCACCCACCAACGTGCAGCTTCTTCCTTTAGCAACCACACTGCCAATAAAACCTTCCTACGGTCATCTATATCAAAGAAGGCAAAAAGATCTTCGGTTTCTTTCAACCAATTCCTTGCCTCTACATAAGTCTCGGTTCCAATGAAATTCTTGCAACCCATCGCCTTAAAGTCTTTGCAAATCTCCGCGAAATCCTCTTGTGGATGCTGAGGGGGAGGAGGAAGAGGAACCTCAGCGACAGGAGGAGGAGGAATATTAACTACCGGAGGAGGAGGAGGAGGGACATCGGCGGGGCCGGCTTCGGTCGCCCTAGCCTCCAAAAGTCTCCTATACCAAACAGGTACGTGTACTCCCTCCGGAATGGCAAAGTTATTGGCCATACTGAAAACGAAGAAAAAGATAGATTCAGAAAGGAGAAAAACGAAGAAAAAGATAGATTCAGAAAGGAGAAAAACGAAGGAATTTTGCTAATGGCTTTTTGGGGAATAGCCTTTAAAATAAACTAGACTTTTCTTTGGAAAATACTTTATACTTGGTTTTGAAAATAGTTTTCCAAAAGTTTTCTAAAAACCTTTTTGTTCCTTCTCGTAAACCATATGCTATGATACCAAATGTAACACCCCACCTCTACCAGGGTGGCTCTTGCAAGCACTCTGACTTTGGAGGGGCGTTTGTACCGGGTAAACATGCATAATGATATATCAAGGCAGAACAAGAACATATGTATATATGTAAACAGAGTAAATAAGATAAGTAAAACAGCGGAAGATTTCAAACTATTTCAAAACAAGTCTGGTACAACATAATGTCAACTTTCCAAATACACAAGTCTAGATAAAAACAACATCACTGAAAAACTGAAATACATAAGTACTATCCCCAAAATAAGCGATAGCCATAGCTAGCTTCATGTCGAGACCATACATGAGCAAAAATCCCACAAGCAAGCGATCAGAAATCCAAGCTTAGCTCCAATATTCCCACCCTGAGAACCTGGGGGGAAACGGAAGAAAAGAGGCGAAAGAAAAACAGGTCAGTCAAAAAGACTGAGTAAGCCCTACTACAATCAATGTAAACTGATAAAGTTAACTGACATGAGAAGCAGGGATGAACATAAGGATAACAACATACTAGCATGATGATTAACTAACAAGGTAGATAAAGGTGTCATCGCATAATCAGGTTTAAGGTTTTTGCACCACAGGTGTACTAGCAAGCTAACATGACTTGAATAAACAAGTATTGATCCCTTGGCCCAAGCTTTGGCCCAATAACATGAAATGACCCTAATACAAGGTCCAACCAAACGGTCTAATCGATCGGCTCCCTAAGCCTAACTCGTCACGTGTTGGTGTCAATACGGCCCAAACATAATTGTAGTCGGACTGTGCTGGGTCTCCCGTCGGGTGTATCAAGCCCTAGGGTGTCAACCCCTGGACACCATAAACATAAGTGCACAATCTCGATCTACTGGTACCCATGCTTGACTTCTCCAAATACGGACTACGTGCACGACCATAGTCCGTCCGGAACTACATCGGCGTACCACTCGACCGTCGTTTTGGTCACTTATACCAGTCCAGTAATCGTGCCCCCACCCTAGCCTAGTCCCTAGGGTCTTAATGATACAAACTTGGGATTACTGCTGGAGTGGACCCCCATTGCTAGGATTTTCTAGTGGGTTAAGTACGGTTTAACCCTTTTACTAATCATGGATTAACTTGGTTAAGTGTAACGATGAGTTCACGACTTAACCCTGATTAATCTACCCAGCCCAAATTGGTTAAGTATTAAGTGGACCATGACTTAACCCTAATCATGAGGCATTAATTAATTTAATGTGCCTTAACCTCTCACATTAGACCTTGTTGTGGTTACTAGTTAAGCCGGGCGGGTCCGGGTAGCTTTACACCACAACTTGGTCTAACCTCGGGTTTAAGGTACAACATGACCAACTTCTCACATTGGGTCCTATTGTTTGTAGCAACCAGTTAAGCCGGTCGGTTCCGGGTAGTTTTACGCTACAATCTATACCCAACCTCGAGTTGGTCACACTTATATTTTCTAAGTGTCATGTCCATCATGTTTCCAAAACACATTACAAGTTTTCAAGAATTTGGGTAGACCTAACTTAATAGGTAAATTCCCAATGGGTAGACCTAACTTAATAGGTAAATTCCCAATCTTAGGTTTTCATGTCTTTTAAGTTTACCCAATCCCAAACGCAATCCCATTGCTTACATAATCGCAATAGCGCATAAAGGATAGAAAGAGGGAACTTGGCATAAAGATGACAAATGGTGTTGAAGCCACAAGTTTAACATGGTGGCATATGAAATGTACATATGTTCATATACTTGCATATTGCATCATTAGGCCTCAAAAGTATGCATAAAACCAAACTTAGCATATAAGTGATACATGGTGATAAATGACATGTAGAAGTTGCCATAAGTTCGCATTTAGCCTTACATGCAAGTTATCATAAGGGATATGATAACTTACATGTTGCCAAAATGCAACCTTTAGCATAAAGCTTGAAGCTTTAAGCTCATAAACCCAAGATAAGCTTGCATAACATGATAACATGAGCAAAATGATCAACCATAACATAACTTGCATATCATATGGCAAACTTGCATATCATAACATAGCAAACTTGCATAACATAACATGATAAACTTGCATATCATAACATGGCAAACTTGCATAGCATAACATGGTAAACTTGCATATCATAACATGGCAAACTTGCATAGCATAACATGGTAAACTTGCATATCATAACATGACATACTTGCATAACATAACATGATAAACTTGCATATCATAATGATCAAACACAACTTGCATCATTCATTAACTTTAGAGTTTAAATATGAAAGTAGAAAAGGGCTTACAATGCTTATGAAGACACAAAAATATATATAGATTGAGACAAAGCCCTTATGCAATCAAATAAACCCAAAATGCAAGCTCCAATAGAAAAACCCTTGAGCCAAAATGATCAAAACTCTTGCTTTATGATGTAAATATGGAAACTTGACTTGAATGCAAGCTAATGATGCTCATACAAGCTTGAAAACACTTGTATGCATTGAAAATCTCTCATAGAAATAACTTAGGAATTTTATGAAGAGAGTGGAGGCCATGAGAGGAATGATTTTGCCATAGTTTAGTTACTTGAATGAATAATGATGATTTAGGGTTAGGTTAGGGGCTTATTTATAGAGATTAGGATTAGTTTCAACCTTAGGATTAAACCCTAATTCCAATCTCAGCCCTTAAAACCGAATCTGGCCCCAAAACCTAACCAAAACCCCAAAATGGTGCACCAGGCAAAACTGCCCGGCTGAACCAAGTCGACAGCCAAGTCGACAGCCAAGTCGACAGGGCTGTCGACTTGGGTCCAACCAAGTCGACTGCCAAGTCGACAGGCCTGTCGACTTGGTTGGCTTGGCGGGAAATTTCCCGCCTAGCCTTCCAGGCCCGAAATCCGAAATTTGAACTTGAAATTCAAATCTGTTTTGAACTTGAAATTTTCTGAAAACTTCATTGGGCCTTAATCGGGTCATACGGACTCCGATTTTCGAAAACTCGGACTCTATTTCGCGTATTTTTCCGAGACGAACGCAATGGCATAGCCCGTTTCCCTTGATTCAGATTTATAAATTAAATTCTGCCTTGATTTACGTTATAATAGGTTACTGAAAATACGGGTTGTTACAAAAATGCTGAACTGACTTTCCACCTTGACTTGTTTTGTATGCTAATATTGAGCTCGACACTTCATTTGATCCTTGTTCACATTAGTACACAAACTAAACAGTGTATATGTAAACGTGATTGTATATGTACCATTGTTACTCCACTGTATACACTGGGCTTCTTGCTGTCCTTGTAAAGATCATGCTTGTAAAAACTGAAAACTATGCAGTTGTTCACTTAAAAAAAACTGCTGCCATACTTGAATTTCCAAAGTGATTCTTCACTGTTGTTGCACATGTTTCATGAACTATGTTACATTGAGCTTGCAAATGAAGCTGTTGTGTGCACCTTTAATGATCCTGTGTACATGCACCATTTCCTGTTTGTATACATGTAGACCTGCTTGTGTAGCCTGTGTTGTACTCGACTCTATTGTGAATGCACCATGCCCCTATAACACCATATATGCTATGTCTTTCTTATGCTTGTTTCTCATGTCTTGTGTGCACCATAACCTTGTATTGAACCCACAGTGAATATATAAATTTACTTATCCATGTATATATGCCATGTGTTGTACGGCTACTGCTTCCATCATATAAGCTGCATGCACTTCTTGGTTAGGTACACACTGACTTTGATGAAACTTTTGTTTTGTCTGACTTGAACCTGCCAATTACACCTGATTTGAATGTGATCCATGTTGTTCACACTTGCTTTACATGTTGGCTGCATCACCATTTTTGTGTTTGAATGTGGCTCGACCACCCCATGTTTACTTGTGCTCGACCTCTCCATGTATACTTGCATCACCTTTAAATCTCTTTCGATTATTTTGGCTTTTTTTTATTTGCACTTTTGGCTCGACCATTTGCACAATGACTTGTACTGAGTCGAGAAGGTCCACGTGGCTACTCCTCAGTTGCCCGCTGATTAGCGAGGCAGTGCACATGTGTATATTTATACACGTGTGTACATGCAGCCATCAGACAGTTTTTCCTGTCCCTGCATATCAGACCAAGTCTGGAGAAATGATGAGAAACACACCGTAATTCTGAGTAAAAATAAATTAAAAATAAATTTTTATTTGTTTTTATTTAATTTTATTTTTGTTGCGGTCTACTGTGTGTGTTCTTCTGTATGTGATAGGTATGAAGATGACTGGACTGATAGAAGAATGCTGTGAAGATGGAAGATTGAAGAAGAAGACAAGAACAGTGTTAGTGTGTGTGTGTATATGTAAATGTACTGAGTGATGGTGTCAGTATATAATAGTGATTGTATAAGTGATGAATGAATTGTAATGAGGAGCTGTGAGAGAATTGTACTGATTTCATGTAATAAACAGATTTGGTTGAAATAAAATAATATTTTATTGTGTTTAAACAAATTTGTCTACCGTATTCAGTTTATATACAAGTACAAATTCCTGTGAATTGAATAAATAGTGGAGTTACAAATAGTTGTACTGTTTGAATGGTTGAAATATAATATTTAAATAAAATACTGTATGAATATATGAATGTCTGTACAGTCGTACTTTATTTAATATAAATATTATATTCATGTCTGTGATGTGTAGTATACCAGTACAGTTACAAACACATTCAATAATAAAATATATTTAATTGTTATCATCAAACAAAAATCATATAATTGTGTATACAACACTGTTATATACAACAATCTCCCCCTTTTGACGATGACAAACAAATAAAAGATTTTGAATGTGTTTGAACGTGAAATATATTACTCCCCCTATTTGTATGCTCCCCCTACAACTGAACTCCCCCTATATATGTGGAAAATAATGAAATTCAATTGACCATTCTGCCTTTAGATATTTAATTTCCAATTTAAAAATATTCTTGAATTAAATACTCATCAATCAAAATCTTGACAATTCTCCCCCATTTGTTATCATTAAAAGGATAATAGATATCGAAACAGTGACAAATTTGGACCATAAATATAAATTCAAATTCAGAGAGAGAATATATATCGCAAATCCCATTTAATCAAACAAAAATCATAATAATCCTTAAATCAGAAGCAAATTTCACTTTCAGAATGAATGGATTTACGATGGATTTTATACAATGAGGAGAGTTCAATAAAATTGAATATTAGAATATGAATTTCAAAGATTTTAAATAAATTTAAAATGTGTTAAGCACTTGCTAACCATGCATAGCCCAAAGGTCTTTAAATGGGGTTAGTAGTAACTTAACTTTATCCTCTCTAATGAGTTCCATCCATGCACAGTCCAAAGGTCGTTTAAATGAGAATGGAAGCACATAGAGATTAAGGTAATTCACCCATGCATAACCGCGAGGACTTTTAAATGGGAGTGAATACCAAGGATAAATTATTTTTTTTTTTTTTTTTTTTAATTCCAAGTATTTAGAACTCCCTAAATTAAATAATACCATGACGAATGACAGAAATATGGTAGATATACAAGATGGTCGTGAAATAAGCTCTAATTCAAAGATATTATAAAATCTGTCCACTCATCATGAGATTTAAAATAACATCTTCTCTAGTTATGAATTATACCATAGTCACAACCCATCACAAATTCATAAATCTATTAATAATTTTGATGGGTCACAAAACTGTTCAAATCAATCAATAATTTAAATTTTTGAATAAATAATCAAAAATAATTTTAAAATTGAAAATATCAATTCCAAGAGGAGTTTTTGAAAATATCAATGCAAGTTTGAAAATCAGTGTCAAAATCAATCAGTAGAATATGAAATAATCTAATATTTCTAATGGTGATTGCTCGTAGACAATTTTAAAACCACTTATATATTTAATATAAATTGTATATGGAATTTAACGATATTTAATCACTGATTTTTCAATTTATCGTTCAGTCACCAAGATATTCTAACGAATCAAATCAATTTCCTTATCAGAGCAGCACAAAATCATTTTCAAAGCAAGAATCACAAGTGAATTTTTCAGAGAAGTTTTAAACAAGCACAAGAAACATTCAACGATCAAATCTGAAGATGATTATTTGAAATCACTTAAAAAATCAAATTTTTACAATCCAAGAATTTCAACAGTCAGTAACGAATGATTTCAAAATCAGCCAAGTAAAAAATAAAGAAAATAAAAGAAATAAAAACTAAAAATGGAAAATAAACTAAAAAGGAATAGAAATAAAAATATGAGTTTAGAGATCATACCTGACTTACCATAATCGATGTGATCCAATGAATCTCCAAACCTGAATCTATGGTTAAGGAACTCCAAATAATTCGATAATATGAATCAATTTGAAATTTATCTCACTTAAGCACAGTTGTTCCTTAGCCTCTCACGGTACCTAAATGTCTATATGATCGAGTGGTCTAACAAATGTTGTTTTACCACTCTTATCTTCATTTACACGTTTTGGTACCCAAACCCGTTTATATAACAATCCATTACTATCCACTAGCGTATCCTTTGGAACCCAAATTCGTTTAGACTTATTCAAATTCATTTTGTTATTTTTTGGAATCCAAACAGGTTTAGATGAATTGTTTATAAACAAGTTATCATTTTGTTTATGATTTAAAAACCCTTTGAAATTATTAGATTTCAAAATTCCAATTTGATTGTTTTCCAAGCCATTTAAAGGATTTTTAAAATCATTACGATTTTGTTTTTCAACTTGATTAGTTCCAAAACCAAGTCCCTTTTTACTTTGAACAAAAAAATGATTTTTTAACAACATATTCAACGATTTCTCTCCTTTATAAAATTTAGTCAAAGTTGGCTCAAGTCGTTGAATTTTAAATTTAAGATCGCTATTTTCTTTCATTAAATTTGAACAACGATTAGTAGCGATTTTCCTCTTTCAACATCAGTTTGTTTCAAAACCAAATTTTCGTTTTAAAGTGCTTTGATTTTAGCATTGGACTTAGAAATTTCAATTTCAAATTGTTTTCGCTTTTCAAAATCAAGTTTTTCAGATTCTCTAAGCTTTTCAATTTCCTTCTCAAAATCACAATTTTCGTTTTTCAAATTCACGTTTTCAATTTTGAGTAATTCAAAATCAGTTTTGAATTTCAAAGGATCATTACTCAAAAATTGACATTTTTCGCATTCTGAAAATGGTGAATTCTTAACTTTTTCAAGTTTTCTTTCTAAACTGTTATTTTCTTAAATTAGTTTTGACCAATCAGATTTCAATTTCCTAACTTTTAGTTCAAGAGAATCAACGGTTTTTGTGAGGTCGTGACACATTAAAATTAATTCTTTACAGGTAAAATTCGATACCTCACTAGAGTCCTCTTCACTACCTTCCGAATCAGATTGAGCCATAAGACACAAATTAGCTTTCTCTTCATCACTTTCAGAAACTTCTTCTCCTTCCTCGTCATCCCACATAGCAGAAAAAGTCTTCTTCTTCCTTCTGAACTTCTTTCTCTTTTCATTTTTAAGTTGTGGGCAATTTGGATTGATATGTCCGGGTTTCTTGCAATTGTAGCAAAACACTTCATCGTCTGAACTTTCGGATTTGTTAGTTTTCTTCTTTTGTGGCTTGTAATTTCCTTTGGCCCCCTTTCTCCAAACCATGGCTAGCTCTTCAGTGGGATCATCATCATTACTTTCAACAAAATTATTTAGAGCAATCGTCTTTTTCTTTAATTCAGAATCCTTTCGTTCTTCTCTTGCTTTTAACTCCATCTCGTAAGTAATCAGATTTCCGATCAACTCTTCCATGCTTACTATATTCATATCTTTTGATTCTTGTATCGCCGTCACCTTAGCTTCAAAATTCATCGGTAGCACTCTCAATAATTTTCTGATTAATTCCACTTTGATATAGGTCTTGCCAAGAGATTTTTCATTGTAGACTAGTGATGAGAAACGTCCATACATCTCTTTTATATCTTCGTCTCTTTGCATAGAGAAATTTTCATATTTGTTGCTGAGTAGAACGAGATGAGATTCCTTCACTTGAGATGCACCTTCATGTGTGACCTCCAACGTACGCCATATTTCCTGCGCAGTCTCACAATGAGAAATTCGATTAAATTCAGTTTTATCAAGAGCACAAATTAAAGCATTCATCGCTTTGGCATTAGTTGAAAATATTTTTTTATCATTAGCATCCCACCTGTCTTTTGATTTTGGAACATCAATACCATTAACAATAACAGTGGGAGTCCTATAACCCGTTTCGATAATATCCCAGACATCATAATCGACCGAACTCAAATAAATTTTCATCCTAGCTTTCCAATAGGCATAATCAGTTCCATTAAACATTGGTGGCCTAGCTATGGACTGACCCTTAGAAAAAGCGTTATTAGACAGATTACTGACTCTAGAGTTAAAATAAAATAAAAAAATATCTGCTCTGATACCACTTTGTGTCTCTATTTATGAGGAATTTTAAACACCATGGTGGCCACCAAAGATACCTCAGACACTGGTTTCACGTCCTACCTCTCGACACGGACAACCACCCACGGGCATGTAAGGGAAAGAGTCAATACTTCGCTACATGATCATACAGCGAGAACCCCCTATCAGGGTGTTAACTTAAACTAGCTCTGATACCACTTGTATGATCTAAATTAACCCTAGAGGGGGGTGAATAGGGTTTATTGTAGATTTTCACAGAGTAATTAAATAATAACTGCACAAATAATAATCAGAATAAATGCGGAAAATAAATAACACACAGATATACCTAGCTTCGGCAAAACCCTGCCTACTTCTGCATTCCCCAAGGTTTCTACTAGGAGTTAAAACAATCTCTATGCTTACAATCCCCTGTAAACTCGCGACACTCGCACCCAACTGTTCTTAACCCTTCGCTCAAAACCTTGCACTGGTTTCTATCCCCGAAACCAGATTTCCCCGAATTACAAATCCCGTAATTTGTCTTCCCTTGATTTTACAGATCTAGAAACTGATTGATAGTTTATAAATTGAAAAACAATTCAAAATAAAAAACAAACAAAACTTTAAAACAAACTCAAAACAAAAGCCCTAGTTTAAAAAGGAATTAAAAAAATCCCTTTTCTCTAGTTAAAACTTGGCCGGCCACTTCAAAGTGATGCACCCCTTTGTAATTCGGTTCAACCCTTCTCTATTCCTCTGAGAATTAAAAATGGCGGCGGCTATGCTCCTAGGGTTTCTTCAAATCCCAAAATTGCGATGGATTTCTGATGCTTGAAATCTCTTGACGTTCTTGATCAATCTCTGGTGCTCCTCTCTTCACGATTTGGGAATTTGTTGATTTAGGGTTTCAGTTCTTCTTGGATTAGAAGCTGCATTTCTTCATTATGATCCAAGTTATTTGTTGTCGCTCCGGTATGATTTTTAAATTCAATTTGTTACTTTTAATTTCTTCGAACTTGGATGGATTGAAAGCTGATGATGATTTGGTGTTATATAAGAGTAAAAATCCGATATTTGTGCTCTGTTTTCGTGAATGACTTGATCTGATTTAGTCATGATATTTTCGTGAATTTTGGGCTTTTGAAAATCAAATTTGAATTGATTTATTAAGTTTGAAATATCCAATATTTCTAGAATATATTGCTAGATGAAATTATTGCCTTTGAAAAGGCCCCCTTGATTTTTGGAACTTCGAATTTGCTTTCCCTCTGATATTTTCAAAGTGATTTTAACCTCATATTTGTTTTAATATTCTGCAGCCTTAAAATTTGAATAGTTGCTATATAAATTTGAATTGATACTGCACTTTGATTTGCCTTGCACACTCACTTATTCTTTCTATTGGACATTGGTGTACTGACTTCCTATGTCGAGCAGTTTTGAATGTTGTTCTATGCATACATGTTCACTTGTACTTGATGCATTTGATATTGCTCTATATTGCTCCTTCATACATGCTGGATTCTTTGCAGTTGCCAAATTGCTTGTTGTTCTTCTTGAATGCTTCATATCTGAAATGAACATGCTGAATGCACACACACTACTGCTTCATGCTTCATACATGTCTGAGTGCATGTTTACCCTTGTTTCTTCATTCCTGTGTAATATATTAATGTATATATAAAAATTCTGAACTGACTTTCCACCTTGACTTGTTTTGTATGCTAATATTGAGCTCGACACTTCATTTGATCCTTGTTCACATTAGTACAAAAACTAAACAGTGTATATGTAAACGTGATTATATATGTACCATTGTTACTCCACTGTATACACTAGGCTTCTTGCTGTGTGGTAAAGATCATGCTTGTAAAAACTGAAAACTATGTAGTTGTTCAGTTAAAAAAACTGTAGCCATACTTGAATTTCCAAAGTGATTCTTCACTGTTGTTGCACATGTTTCATGAACTATGTTACATTGAGCTTGCAAATGAAGCTGTTGTGTGCACCTTTAACGATCCTGTGTACATGCACCATTTCCTGTTTGTATACATGTAGACTTGCTTTTGTAGCCTGTGTTGTACTCGACTCTATTGTGAATGCACCATGCCCCTGTAACACCATATATGTTGTGTCTTTCTTATGCTAGTTGCTCCTGTCTTGTGTGCACCATAACCTTGTATTAAACCCAACAGTGAATATATAAATTTACTTATCCATGTATATCTGCCATGTGTTGTACGGCTGCTACTTCCATCATAAGCTACATGCACTTCTTGGTTAGGTACGCACTGACTTTGATGAAACTTTTGTTTTGTCTGACTTGAACCTGCCAATTACACCTGATTTGAATATGATCCATGCTGTTCACACTTGCTTTACATGTTGGCTGCATCACCATTTTTGTGTTTGAACGTGGCTCAACCACCCCATGTTTACTTGTGCTCGACCTCTCCATGTATACTTGCATCACCTTTGAATTTCTCTCGGTTATTTTGGCTTTTTATTTTTATTTGCACTTTTTGCTCGACCATTTGCACACTTATTTGCACTGAGTCGAGAAGGTCCACGTGGCTTCTCCTCAGTTGCCCGCTGATTGGCGAGGCAGTGCACACGGGTATATTTATACACATGTGTACATGCAACCATCAGACAGTTTTCCCCGTCCCTGCATATCAGACCAATTCTAGAAAAATGATGAGAAACACACCGTAATTCTGAGGCAAATAAAATTTAAAAATAAATTTTTATTTGTTTTTATTTAGTTTTATTTTTGTTGCAGTCTACTATGTGTGTTCTTCTGTATGTGATAGGTATGAAGATGACTGGACCGACAAAAGAATGCTGTGAAGACGGAAGATTGAAGATGAAGACAAGAACAGTGTTAGTGTATGTGTATGTGTATATGTAAATGTACTGAGTGATGGTGTCAGTATATAAAAGTGATTGTATAAGTGATGAATGAACTGTAGTGAGGAGCTATGAGAGAATTGCACTGATTTTATGTAATAAACAGATTTGGTTGAAATAAAATAATATTTTATTATGTTTAAACAAATTTGTCTATCGTATTCAGTTTACATACAAGTACAAATCCTGTGAATTGAACAAATAGTGGAGTTACAAATAGTTGTACTGTTTGAATGTTTGAAATATAATATTTAAATAAAATACTGTATGTATATATGAATGTCTGTACAGTCGTATTCTATTTAATATAAATATTGTATTCCTGTCTGTGATGTGTAGTATACCAATACAGTTACAAACACATTCAATAATAAAATATATTTGATTGTTATCATCAAACAAAAATCATATAATTGTGTATACAACACTGTTATATACAACACATTGTCTTGTGCAAAACCATTAACTGCTTTAGTCATCACACCGTTGTTTCATCTTATGTATATAGGAAAACCGTACCTCTCAAAGGTTGTCTCATTGTTATACTTTTTTGGATAATGCCTGGAACATGACCTATCAACCATGCATGGACATTGTGGATTTATATGCCTGCAAGGTCCGTGAATCATGTATTGACATACCGACTGATAAGCAAACAAATCTTTATTTTTATCTGGTATCCTAGCACTGACAATGGAATCAACATGTTCTACGGTGTTTGATCTTTGATCTCCAAACTTGAATATAAGAATATGTGCATGTGGCAACCCTCTTTTCTGAAACTCAATCGTGTGTACAACTGCAAGTTGAATTAGAAACATGATTAATCAAACATATAGTGTGCAAATAAAATGAATATGCAGTCTAAATACAATAATAAATATAACTTACTTGCTTTGAATTTTCAAAAATGAGATTCTGTCGCATTAATTCTAGAAGCTTCATGTGAAAAACCCAAGATACAATATTCGGTCTGTCTTTAGATTGTTGTCCACGAATGGCTGACAATGCATGCTCAATTTCAGGCCATTTAGGATTGCATGTAAAGGTACCAAAATAATCTGGTGATCTTGCCCAACGACATATAGCCATTGCATCTTGGTAATTTTGGACCATGTATCTAGGACCTCCTGTAAATGACGAGGGCAAAATAACCTTTCTTCCTATCGAGCTCGCATCCGTGTCTCCTGCAGCAACTGCATCATGAAGACCACTGTAAAACTCGCTTCTTAAAGTACATTGATTATTGTTTACCCACGAAAGTCTGTCCTCCTCAATGACGATGTAACAATCGACAACAAACTGTTGGAAAAATCTACCGCCCAGCAACAAAACTGAACCTTCGTCAGGCCTATGCTGAATAAGATAAGCATAATACACTCTCATGGTTACAATAGTTCTCTTAGTTGACAAACATATGCCTGGTCTATATAATATGTTAGGTCTGAATCCATCCTCAGCATGCGGGAACAAAATTGGATATTGCACTGACATGAAAGACGGATGTTTTTCACTAATTCTCTTCAATATCCCACTTCTATCTTTTATTACAATATCCCTAACACCGTAAGATCCCGTATTTGAATTATAAACATGTCCTCCCATCGACGTAAATGCAAAAGTTGAATTATAAGATCGAATGCGATGCCTGAAATGCTTTGATATACCGGTTTTGTTGTAATCCAGAAGGTGCTTCAAATACGATGGTGGTTGCTTGTAGCTTGGTAACATAACTTTTCCTTTTTGCATCATATGGAAAAAAAATGGATTACCAATAGTACTACTTTTCCGCACCCTCTCTTCAATCCATAGATCTGCACCGCAGAGAGAACAAATGCACGTAGGTGGTCCAAAGGTGTGTGAAGTAAAGAATTTCTTTGCCAATAAAATGTTAATATCGAAATTTGTATTGTCAAACACAGCCAAATAAAATAATATAATAACTAACGTCGTGATGTAATTATTGTCGGATTCCTGGTATGCATAGTCTGAATTTCACAAACTTTGTACACTCTTCCAAATTTAGCGGCAAACGACGAAAAAGAATCTTGAAGACAGTGCAAAAGGCCGGGCTTTCCTGATTTTTCATAATGCATTAAAAGTGATAGAATTATAAAAAATTACTTGCAGAAAACATATTTCGTGTGTTGTAGTGTGGTTGAAAGTGAACAAAAAAACATGATGCGGGGGTAGAAGGCTTACCACAATTTAACTTTGCATTCTTTTATGTTTCAGATAGCGATGACATGAGTGATGGTTTATGCGACAAACTAAATAGCAGAGTTGATTAAAAAGTAAGCAGTCTAATGGCACAGAAGGTTAATGAGCATGATATTTGTATACAAATGACAAACGCACCAAGTCGACGATTTTGTAATTCAGTTGATACCAGATTGGTTGCTTCTTGCTCATGATGAGCGCACAAAAATGATGAGAAATTGTGTAGAGAAAGGTCCACAAAGTCACGACATCAGTTGGGGCAGTTAGATCACCTTCGAACATAATATCTTTGCATCCTTTTCAGCTGTAACCTTAACCTGCATCTAGTACGCACGGACTTGCATATCTGAAAAATAATTGTCAAGTTATATATGTAGAGGTAATAGTGAAGTTAAAATAAATGTTGGGATACAACGCAGGTGGAAACAAAGAATATGGTTGTGGCAAGTAAAATCACTATCTAGATGATAAGTACTTACGGATTTACGACAGTCAAGAGAATGGTTAATGCACATATTGTACGCGGAGTTCATCACCGGTCACTTTAGTGTACGACGTCAGCAACTCAGAATTTGTTCATAATAATGACATGGTAAAAAAATAATTGAGTAACCGTAGTTTGAATAAAAAAATGGTTTATGTAAGAGGTAACATATTAAGTTTGAATAAATACACGGGGAAGCGAACAATTATATTTTAAAAAAAAGGTTGAAGCAGAACATGTAGGTTGAATAGGGAGAAATATTGTGCAGGTGAAGCACACAGCTACAACAAAAAGCCGAAAAAAATTATTGTTGAATGTGGAAGATATCATAAAAAAGACTCGACAGGTTTAAAAAAATCAAATTTATAATCATAGTAACAGGTGAACTCAATGAATGTAGATAGTATATATGCATAATGGATGGATGGATATACATAGTATGTATGTACTTGTCAGCTTGGTTATGAAGCTAAAATGGTAATTATTTTTTATGTAGTTTTAAAAAAAATGGTATGTTGTGGTTGACGGCCAAAATTAGTTATATGTCATTATGTTTGGGATATGGAATAATACTTACCTCTATACCCTTTTTTCCCTCTTGTCTACTTTATGGTGTAACCACATGAGCTTCTACCAAGGAAGCATTGCCTATTCATCATCCTGCTGTGTAGAAGTAGCAGTAAGAGTTTGAATCATCAGTCATATATAGATGATGTTCATACATGGAAAGTACAGAAATATGGTCATTTTAAATGTTCATCATATTTGATGCTAGATTATAGCTCCATTTTGCATCATATATGCGGCAAGTGTAATAATTTTAAGTTTAAATTCAATTTACCAAAGCATGACCATGTTTATAGCAAAGTATTCTGGGGTTTGATTGATATGAATGTTAAAATACAATTCGAGTCATCAAAAAGAGATACAGTATGACTTATTTCAGGGAATCAGTTTTATTCATATGTGATAAGAGTTTGAAATGTCAGTCTTATATAGATGATGTTTGTACATGGAAAGTACTGAAATATGGTCTTTATTTATGTGCATCATATTTGATGCTAGATTAGAGCTCCACTTTGCAAGATGTATATGCCAGGTGTACTGATTTTAAGTTTAAATTCAATCGACCAAAGCATGACCATGTTTATGACAAAGTATTCTGGGCGTTGATTGATATGAATGTAAAATTATAATGAGAGTCATGTAATAGATATGCGGTATATCTTATTTCAGGCAATCAATTTTATTCATTTGTGAAGGTGCTGGACAGTAGAACAACATAGTCGTGTATAAATAACAATGGGGTAATGTATCAGAGGGGAAGGTAGAGAAACAGAGGTGCAAATGTTCAAATGGAAGTTTAAATAAAATCTGTAAACATTTGGACGAAAAAATACTTACGTCGTTGGAAAAATTGGAGGAAGTAAGACAACAAACATACGTGAACGGCATAAGCAAGAGTCTGGGAAACACAAAATGTAACTTATGTGAACAGGATGGGGGAATAACAGGTGAACAAAGTATTGGCATGTTGTGAAACACAACATATAACTTATGTGAGCGGGATGGTGGAATAATAGGTGAAGAAAGCATTAGCAACATGGGAATGACAGTGTGGAAATAAGAATGCAGTGTAGGTGGATGGGTATGTGAGCATAGAACGGATGCTGGAGCAAGGAGAATAATACATCTTGTCGTATGCAACATAAATGTTGAATGGATTTGGGATGTCAAAAGGTTTAACATAAAAAAGCAGTGTAGCGAAAATGAAACAGAAGCAAGAATGTGATGTGCACTAAATTAGTGAATGATATGGGAAATGCAGAGGTTTGTCGTGTAAAACAGTGTACGATTGGGATATGTAGAGGTTCAACGTAAAAATGCACTGCAGCGAAAACGAAATAAGATCAAGCATGTGATGTGCACTATATTAGTGAATGATATGGGAAATGCAGAGGTACGTGATGTAAAACATGTCACCAAATTGATGACAATATGGGAGTATTCGGTAATCCAATTGTTAATTTGTCCATTTTAATGATGTCATGAGACAGAATTAAAAACCTAGCAGGAAGATTTGAAAAATAATAAATTGAAGGGATTGCAAAAACAGGTGATACATTTTCACATATTACTAGTAGCCAAGTCGGATTTGTTAGGTATTCAGCATGGACCTATTTGGGAATAAATTTAGGAATATGTTAAGTTAAGTTTTAAAAAGGGAGTGAAGCCAATATACTACAGCCACAGTAGAAAAATGAAAATCAGGGTGACTGGAAGAAAAAAACCTAAAGCGTTCTCAAGTACAATCAGCAGCAAATGTGGAGAAGCAGACTGTTGAGGAGACGGGGAATATGAGTCAAGCTGATTCGGGCAGGGGCAGGTCGGATGTTGTTCAGTCATTGGTTAACGAGAAGATGGCAGAGGACATGGGTTAGGGATTTCGTATGGGTTGGTTACTATCCAGGAAGAGGAAAAATGTAGGAGTGAAGAAGCGAGAGGAAGAAAATTTCTTTGTGTTTTTTTTTTGGGTGTAATCGGTTTTGGAGATCGTACGAAATTTGTGGTGGAAAGAAGTTTTAAAAAAATGGGATTATGGAGAGTAGAATATTTTGAAATGCTGTACGAAAGGAATGTCCATATCAGCAGGGCCATTTTCCCGCTTTACAATTTAAGTAATAGAAACATTGCTTGCACATGAATTGCTCCCCACCACATTCATTTCCAGCCATGCGTCCATGCATGCATTTATTTTGGTTTTACTTTAGAACTTAAATTGTCCATGCGTGTGTTCATGAATGCCATGCCCATGTGTGCATTTACTTTTACTGTAAACCGCATTACTCCATGCGTGTGTACATTTTTTTTCCTTTGAACTGCGATTCTTTTCCGAGGTGTGCGTAAATTTAGAGAAAAAAAGAAAAATCACATGCAAGTAGAAAAAAGGAAAAAAGGAAATAAAGCTAAGTCGTGCGTTGGAAGAAGTATAACTTGATCCTTATTTTCTAGCAAATTAGAAGCAAGTATCGCCTACCGCTCCCGAGACTTATTTGCCCAAATTTGCCTATTTATTATGCTCTCCTTCTTGTTTCCAAAGGCTACAGCCACCGAAAAAAGAAAGTTCACAAATAAAAAATAATAATTAAAGAAGATCAACCACTGCTCTCCACCGACGTCGCAGCTGCTAGATCTGAGCGCACACTTACACCAAGCGAAACCAACTCCACCGCACCCCATCGTTCCTCCATGCGTTGCAACTGCCTGCTCCTACGATGACCATCAGTCCACCAAGATCCGCTACTTCCTCCGCCACTCGACCCCTCATCCACGCTAAAGCACTAAATCGAGCCCTCTTCACCTGACGAGCACTGTTGTCCATCACCACAACAAATGTAAGTAACCTTACAATTAAATTTATTTCGCGTCTGTAACAACCCGGATTCCGACAGGCCGAATTTTTTTCAAAAATTAAATCTATCAAAACCCGAGTTTGGTGCTCTGGTATCCTGCAGAAAAAGACAGAGATAAATAAACATGTCAGAACTCGTAAAGCATCTCACAGCGGAAGGAAATAAAGTATAATATATTCAAATATAGCCTTGCCTTATTAACAATACTGCTAAACCAGTATCCAAAGCTATACCATCTCGATCATGAACCTAACCTGGAAGTATGTAATGAGGAGGGGGTCAGAACATAAACTGGACTTAGAATAAACTTCTGCATAATCCTACATATACCGTTCAGTTACATTTTCTTGGTTATTAGGTTGTTAAAAATGTTAGCTCTTTAAGCTATACTTATCCATCCACTATTAGATTATCCTAATACAATGTATATGTAGTTACCCCCTACTCGTGTCCTCTTTTCATGTGTATGCGGTCCCTTATCCAACTCGTGTCATCTTGTCATATGTACGCAGTTCCTTATCCAATGTTGTATGTCGTATGGGCTTTCATGTATATGTGTGTGTGTGTGTATGTATATATATATATATATTCTCACTACGTCTGCGAAAAACCACCATTCCTGTGTTGCGTAAGCGTTTGGACTGCCAACCTAGGTTTTACCAGGTTCTGTTATCGAATACTACATAGATCCAACTAGGGTTTACCATCGAGTGTTACCTAGGTCCAACTAGGGTTTACTTTATTGAACGCTTCCTAGGTTCAACCAGGATTTATGCTACCTAGATCCAACTATGGTTTATGCTACCTATCGAACAATGCCCTCTAGTCTAGGACACACTACCCAGAGCGATATGCATTCCTAGACTTTACGTCCCAACCGTATCGTTAAACGTGCTAGATATCTGGTTGCACATGTCCTCTATATATGCGACCCGAGTCCCGTTGCAGGGCAAATCAAGAAACACGGAACTCTGTCGGGAGCTTTAAGTTATCTACCGATGCAGATGCTAAGGTCTATTTTTACTGTGGCTATGGTCCCACTTGACCCCTCCCTCAACTAATGAAAGGCACCCAAGAATATCAAGAATGAGAACTATACGCAAGCCCTCTATAACCCACAAATCTATTGTCCAACCTCACCCATAACTAGATAGCAAGTATATGGTCTTTTGGAGTTCTCCGCCTTTCCGCTTTTCGTGCCCGACTGACTCAAGATGGTAGGTAGCCGACGACGTGCTATCACAGGGCCAGCTGATTATCGCCGACTCACGCTGGTCCATCCTAGTCTTTAGGTTGCCTTATTATTCCAACTAAGGCATACTCTTGGTTCTTCTTACGCAGACCTTAACCTCTGTGAGCCCAGGTAGATCATCTGCATTCTCACAGAAGGATACCAAGAGTATCCTCACGTCCCCTCGAAGTTGCGTGCTTCGTAACCCAGTCCGTTGGACCCTTCTATATGATCAGAAGGACGTACGCTCCCCCTCGCGCCCTATGGCACCGTGATGATCTACCGAGTTTGGTTATTCATCCTCTATCGTATTGACTGGTCCAAGCGCCTTATCCTTTAGTACTATTAGACCTTATGTCTAAACTTCTGATTACACGCTTGATTTGTCTTATTAACTTGGTTATCCTCGTTTATGTTGTCCTTCAATTCTAATTACCAAGTTTCTCTTTAACTAAGGTTTATTACTTAGTCCTCTTCAACTAAGGTTTACTTACTTAGTTATCTTTACCGTTGCTTACTTAGTTCTCTAACTAAGGTTCGTTACTTCGGTTGCCATTTTACTTAGTTTTCTAACTAAGGTTCATTACCCAGTTGCCATCATCATTATTTACTTAGTTCTCTAACTAAGGTTCAACACTTGGTTGCCTTTATCGTCATTTACTTAGTTCACTAACTAAGGTTTACTAATGAACTCAAACATGACTTAAGTTTTCTTTATCAAACGATAGCGTATGGGTGCTTTCCCACATTTTCAGCTTAGATTAACTTATTTCATAGTATAAGTCGTCCCACCCTTCAAGTCTTGTATTACATATTAAGTCATAATCTTCCCTTGTCCCTAGGACAAGTTTACCTATTATTTAATTTTACATTACTGCAACCCTGCTTTATAATAGGTAGTTATCATTCCCCATTACCGTGTTGGTTAAGTTTGTCCATATATCAAGTTTTACTTGACCCTACCTTCCCGCTCATTCATTACTCGTATATTCCACAAATTTGGTTAAGTGTTGTCTTTCAATTTATATTGACTTAACCAACCCACACGTCATGTCAAATTGGTTAAGTGTTGTTAACCTAACCTTACCATACTAGCATGTGTAATTAGCATTAATTGATTATTAATGCACCAACCTCTCATATTAGACCTATTGTTGCGGTTGCTGGATGTGCCGGGCGGTTCCGGGCAATCTTACACCACAACTCAATCTAACCTCGGGTTTAAGCGCATTATGACTAACTTCTCACATTAGACCCTATTGTTTGCGGCCACTGGATATGCCGGGCGGTTCCAGGCAAAATTACACCGCAACCTCATTCTAACCTCGAGTTAGTCATGTTTCATCATTAGCCAATTAACAATTTTTATGAGAACCAGGTTATGAGTTAGGTTTCATAATCACATAAGAGGTCTCATAATCGCATAAGCTAAGTTTTATCCATTCCTTTATCAACTTACGATTCTTACCTTTAGATTCGTTTTTCCCAAAACCCAAAATTTAAACTTATAGTTTAAAACCTCAATCCCGCAATATTAGATTTGAAATAAATCACTTCTTCCCAATCCCATTCCATATTCAATAATTCCAATTAAATTTACATAATTTCAGGTTAACATTATAAATCGGAATTCATAGTTGCGCACTATTCAACATAGATTCATGTTTCCAAAACATACCCAAAGATTCATTATTGAAATACGCTCCAAATTTCCCAATTCAAACTTTATTTCATTGAATAATCCCAATATATAATTCGCCAATTGTCCCAATATTTGCAATAATAATTATTATGCCACAATCCCCAAATTACATATTATATTCCTCGATTGCATAAAATAAATTATTCCCCAATATTCCTATATTTCAATCGTATGTATGCATAATAAAATTTCGTCTAGGTTCGAGATAACCTAGATCCAAAAATAAAAGGGGAAGGAGAAAAAAGAACAATTATTATAACATGAATCTTGAATTGAATTTATAACTGGGGAATGACGAACGATAATAATACTATTATGCAACAAGTTTATTGTAGTTCCACTCACCTTGCTTTTCATCTTCAATTCATGGATTTGATTTAACTTTGATTGATTTTATGCCCCAATCCATAGATCTGATCTATCTTTGATTTCTTTGCGCAGCGTAAGTTGTGGATCTGAATTTCTCCTCCTTGCGTAGTGTAAATTGCGGATCTGAATCCCATTTTCTCTTTAATTTGGAGGTTGTCTTGATTCTAAACTTTTAATTTTAAGAATAGATGTTTTAAAGAGAAAAGGGGAAGAAAGTGGATCTAGAAATCTCTTGGAGAAGAACAATTTGAGTTAGAACAGAGCCATGGCGTCGCCATAAGCTTGGGTGAAGAAAAAGAATGGGTTAAGGGTCATTATATAGCTGTTTAGTCAACGTATCAGGTCAGAAATCGCGTCTAGGTGCAGAAAATGAATTCTGCCCAGATTTGGGGGGAGGTCGACCCCCAGGTCGACCTGTTTTAGGGGAGGTCGACCTCCAGCTCGACTTGCCTGGGGTAGGTCGACCTCCAGCTCGACCTGCCTTAGTATAGGTCGACTTGTCTGGGTTATTTTACTATTTAATTTCTGAATATCTCTTGAATCTTCCGAAGGCTATAACTCTTTCATACGTAGTCCGATTTTCAAAAACTTGGACTCTATTTCAAGCAGAATTCTGAGACAAATGCAATGGTGATGTCCGTTTTACTTAATTCCTGATATTTAAATTAAGTATCCTTATTTTATTTTCTTTTCCGTTACACACACTGTTATCGAATTAATTTTTCCTTCTCTTCCATATATTCATTAATTTTTATTATACATCACCATTATTTATCTATCTATGCATATATACATATTTGTACATTTTTAATTTAAAAATGTGGGGTGTTACAACGTCCCTTTGCTTCGTATGCATGCTAAATATGATTATTGGCTGTGGTTGTTATCTCGTTCCTGTCTTGGTTTATTTTCAATTAGTGATTGTTGGGTTTGAGCTTGCTGAGGTGTTGTTAACTGGTCACTACATTTACTTTAGGGTCATTTGGCACGTTTGTATTTACTGTTGTGTTCTTTGTTAAAGTGTCTATGCTGAAATGTCTCATACATGAACACATTACCATGCATTAAAAACCCCACTCGCATGTGTGTAGCTGGATTTGGAAAGGAGAATTTGGAAAGAATTTAGGCACCCTGTACTACATGATACCACATGTTCATGTGTATACACATATTCTTTTGAACATTAAATTGTTGCATATCACTATAGGATCCACACTCACGTCTGTCCAGTTATGTACACCCTTATGTGCATCCCGGTCATTTCATGCATATGGCCTAGTCACTTATTAAACATTGTTAAAAAGGAAACATTATTTAAATAGTACACATGACAGAAAAAGGAATTTCATTTTGCTGTACTGCATCCTCTCATAGGCGCCCTTTCTTTATAAAATGGCATTTACCCACACGTAGCTGTCCTGTTCGATTTGCATATGTATGTATGTCCTTACTGATGTCGTATTACCCCTTTTATGTTAATATTTAAGTGTATATAGGTGTTCCCATTTCCCTATATTCATACTGTTTGTTCTTGTTTAAAGATGGAACCTTTATCCCTTAAGTAAACTATGTTGCCTTCATACCATGCTCTCACTTGGCATACTTATGCGTTATATCTCATATTGGTGCCTTTGGAACCTGCACTCTTCCTCTTCTGTTATGGACGTGATGTTGGACTATGCGTGGTTCCATTTCCGTGTTATGTTGTAATGTGATTGCTGTAGTATCCTTTGCATATATTTTCTATCATTTAAGATGGGTATGTGCCGTTTTTAACGTGTAAACCATTCATGTATGTTGCATGGTTGCTTTGTGACATGATATTTACTTCGGCAGTTCCTGGGTAATATACTCGAAACACTTAGTAATTTATCAGGATTAAACTAATTATATTTACGTGTTTATCGAAGTTTACTGACTTGAAATAAGTTTAATCCTAACCCGGGTGTTTTGTGTTTTGCATGGAACGCTCGGGTCAGATCCTAAGTGTTCCAGATTTAAAGATTCAGCTCCCAAACTGGAGAGGAACGTGAAGACGCAAGACGCATACCAGCGAGTTCGGCCCGACAAACTCGTAACTTTTATTCATTTAAAAGTCTTGTGCATGTTTTATTCTACCGCTGTGTAAAAATGATTTGTAAACTGTGATATTATTTTGTATAAAAATTCGGTTGTGAGCTATACTGTTATTTTTCTATTATGTGATTCTGTGTGATTTATTCTGTTAAACCCGGTAAGCTTAATAACTATCCGCCGTTTTGAACGTTCTAAGTTGGTTTAATTACCGATTTGAAGCGACAAAAAGGCTGGTCGTTACAGAAAGGGCCCCGAGTTCTCTATAAATAAGACCCCATGAGTCACATTTGGGGGTACTTTTCATTTCTTCTAAATTCTTGTACTCCTTCTCTCAAAAACCCTAAGATAGGGTCCATAAGAGGATTTTCTTCTATTCTATTCATGTATCACAAATCAAAGATTATAAAGAGTGAGCTTATACTTGGAATGCATTCCTGTGAGTTTATTATATTATTTCTAATTATCATTGCTACAATTTACTGTTTATTTCCTATACATGCGTGGATTCTTGCCCAAACCTATCTGCAGATCGGAAGAAATACCTCTTTCCCTAAGTTTTAACCCTTCCCAGTGGTATTTAGTGATTCTACTCCTCAAAGTCTTGATACCTAAGAGTGAGGATCTGACCCGATTCGTAAAGGCTGAACAACCTATTTTTCCTTTAGGTCTATTCCGATTGACCTATCTCCGGTGTTGACGAAAAATATTAATATCAACTACATTTGGATTTTGTGGGTAGTATCTGCTGAAAACCCTCACGAGACACCACTCGTTCTACTAGGTACACCTAGAGGTTTAACGGCTTGTTGCATATGCTCAATGCAATCGTGTTTCCCACGATAGTGCGACCTACCTAGTTTAATTTTTCATTTCTATTTTACCCGAGGAGGAGTAAATGATAAGTGTGGGGTATTTGATTTACATGTAAAAGTATTTATTTTTATGCTCATATCTTATCTCTATTGTAGATAAATAATTATTACTTTAGGTATTTTTGTGCATTTTCACAGATTGTCAGTAAATGATTCCTTTATCCAAATCAAAGACCAATTACATAGAAAATTGCTACTTTTCAGAAGAAATAAGTTTTCAATCATAAAGAAAGCTATAGCATACTAGTAAAGGACAATAAATTTGGTAGAATGTTCCGAGTTCAATCCCAGTCAAGTCCAAATTTTATGAAGAAAGGAACATGAATGCTTCACACCCGCCTCCTGGGTTTTGAAGAATATAAATACTTTGGCATATTTATATCAAAGAATTCAAATCATATCAAATACGTTTAATTGCCATGCAGAAGAAAAGGAAAGCTTTGAATACAAATCTCCAATCAAGCATATGTTAATCTTCCAACTAACTATGTCATATGTCATAAGGAAAGAATTGATCACAAATCTTCAATCAAGCACAATGAAAGGAATATTCCTTTATCTTTGGAAAGAGAATATTTTTTAGATTTTTTTTCTTAGGATCAATATTCATGTAGAGAGGAGACTTCAACCATTATAAATACTCATGTACCCATTATAAAAAAGGGAATTCATTCTTTTCTTCTTCTCCTTAATAAAGCTTGCTTTCTTCTTTATTTTGTTTTTGCATTTTCAAGGAAATTTGTGTTGTCTAGACAATTAGATTTGCTAGAACACAATTTCAATTGCATTTATTTTTCTCGTTAGTTATTGACCATCTGACTAGATTCAACGGTAATCCTAATTTATAATTTCTTTCTGTTTTTTGTTTCTATTATGCAATTTTAATTCATGTATTTTGTCTTGTTTGTTTAGTTAATTATTGAATTCAATATTAATCCGATTAGATTTGAATCTTTAGTTTATTTAAATTACTTACTTTTTCTTTTATTGATAATTGTAATTTTGGTTATCGGTTCAATCAGATTTGTTCTAAATCAAATTGCAATTTCAATTTTATTAATATCACATCTCCAAATATTGTCTGACTCGCCCACGGAATTACGTAAGTAATAAAATTTAATTTTCCTCCCTGTGTTCGACTTGCATACTACACATCCGCGCTCTTGCAGTTTATAACAAATTTGCGCTTTCTATTCTGTAGAAAAGTGTCAATCAATAGGTGGTCTACTTCTTCTGAGGGGACAAATTTTTCTTTGAAAACTTCTTTAAATCGATCCCAAGTAATATCACCTTATGGAATCCCCATTGTAATCATCTCCCACCAGATCAAAGCTTCATCCCTGAGTAACCAAAATACCAAGAACCTTTTATGCTCTCCACTTAATCGTAAGCCTATGAAAATTCTTTCGTAAGAACACAAACATGCTTGTGCTTCAATAATTGATTCTTTCCCCAAGAATGGTACTCCCAGATTCTTGTATTTATTTGCTAGAACTTCCAAATCTAGTTCTGGTTGGGGTGGCCCAACTGCCTCATTAGTTGCTCCTTTGAGGTTTGGTTGTTGAACTGCAACATTATCCCTTCTTCTTCCTTTTCCTCTTCCTCTATCTCTTCCGCCTCTACCACTATTTTCTACTATATCTGCAAATAGCAAGTAAAGAGTTAGGCAAGAAAAAAAGATACCTTAAGTAAATTGTAAGAGCATAAAGACATATATGAATAGAAATGTATCTACTAGTGTGTGTGTTATTCTGCTGTACTCACTCTTTAGTATTGCTAACTCTTTCTCTAACGAGTCATTCATCTTAGAATACTACTGTTCCTGTCTCTGATGTGTCCTTTAATACGTTATACTCCAGAACTAAGGTTAACCCTCATCTCTGATACCACGTAGGAGCAGCTCTAGCAAGATGTCCAGGACTCACGTGCATGTGGCCCTTGGATCGGCAAAGCCGACCCACCAATTCCTAGTGAGTTAGGACCTTATCTGAACATGTAACGTTCTCCGGTCGTATCTGACCGTCATCTTGGTCGTTGTTTGACCATCATCTGAGGCGCCTCGATTCCATCATCCACCAAAGTAAATTTCCTGCACTCCATAACATGGCATCACTTTTAGCCAGAAGGAAACGTGTGTCCTTACTCTGCTGTCCTTCATCTTATTTTTGGCTCATCCCGGGGTGTGAGGCCCTAGAGTCATTGCCCCCACAAAGCTCTGTTTTTCAACAAAGGATTTGATCTATCTGCCAGTAAAACTCAGCATGCCATATTGTCAATTCACACATATGATCAGTTTCTATTAATAATTTAATCGTTGATCCATATGTCTCAAAGAAGGGTATTAAGCTAAGAGAATAAATTCTCCGCTACCATATATATATATATATATATATCATCAATAGCAACTAATCGGTTATGTTATGAAATACAACGTCAGACATACATCCATTTACAATTTCGTTCTAGGTCTAAACCAAACCGAAGGCAGCTTATTACTCGTCCAATTAAGGAGAAAGACCCTCACATATTCGGACAATCAACAAGTACGTCCGACTACTGCCACTTTAACCCCTTTACGGGAGCTACCCATATTTAGAGCATCAGCAAGAAGTCCACTCGATGTGAAGATTCTTAGTCTTCCACAATGTTCAATACCTTCGACTTTAGTTCTTCGTATAATTATTCGAAATGGGTTGAACTTGGTCTTTTCGAATAATTAGCATTAAAACAAAAATCCTTATTGGATTATCAACCTACCAGTTAAGTCTCCTTTAATTGGTAATCATCTTATAAGATTTAAATCTTATTCTCAAATTTGGTTAAGCTATTTGGCTTCCAAAAATCATCTTTTAACCTTATAAAAAGGTTTACTTAAGGATTAGATTTGATTTACAAATTAAAAATCCTTACTTCAAAACATTACCCAAAATTGTTTATAAAAGGCATCACCCAAAATAGCTAAATTGCACTTAACCAGTTTTAACATTCAAAACCATATATAATTGATTACAACCTTTTTCAAATCATTTATAATAATATATAATGATTTTTTCCTATTTTTATTCATATAAAAATAATTTATTTCTCTAAATCCTGATTACAGGTCATACTGGTCATAACGTTGTTTTTATTCAAATTTGATTTGAACATTTCTCAAAATTTAGCTGGTAGAATTTAAAACTCTTATCATTTGAAAGCTCTTTTCATTATGAACCCAACGGTTCCAATTTCGAGAGAATCCGATGGTTGGATCTCTTGGTACATCAGTTTGAAGTAATAGGTCGAAGTTCGTGAACTACCGCTGCATGACGAGTTCTACTCTGACTATAATTCGACGTATAATATAAATTACATCAAATAGCTTCAAAAATAGTCCAATTATTATAGAAAATATATATAATAATTTTTAGAAACCACATTTCCAATTTTCGACTACAAAATCAATTATTATAATGTTTAAATATTATTTAAATCATTAAAATTATATTATTTTTCAAACTTTGTTATTTTGAATCCAAATTCTCCTGACATCCATTATAAAAATAAATAAGAAAGTATTGGAAAGGAAATCCTTTAAAAACTCACCGTAGATATCCTAACCGAACTTCACTTTTACCGATTTACTATTCATTTTAAAAATAAAAATTGAACAAGCCGTAACTATATGAAAATTAATTCAAATCAATTTCATTTCAGTTACGAATATTCATCTTTATAAACTTTGTGTCCATCGAAAATCAAACGTCAAATTTAAATTTTTATTTTAGCCTATTATTATATTAATAGAATATTCATTAAACTATTTTATTGGATGAAGACTTAACCAGTAGACCAATAATCACATCTACTGGTCATATTTAATCAGTGTATCATATAGCACTATATCAACCATCAAACAACATCTGGTCTACATATATAGTGGAATACACCATATAAGCCTTAACCATTAATGCTTATATGGGTTTATCAATCAATAGATTAACCGCAATATCAATTCATATGGTATATATCAATCAATTATCATTCCATTACCCAAGTATGGTTCATATCAACATCCATTAACAGTAATTAGTGAATTACTTTCTAACGGCCATTCAAGGTTCAAATAATTTCCAAGTCAACACTATTAGTTCTTAAGCGTTACAAACCCAAGCAACTACACATATATCACTTAAAAATGATATTTTTATCATGCTAACCATCATTAAACATCATAATGAACTTGTATTATCAACCAATAATCATCATATAACTCAGATTAATTAACTAGAAATAGTTAGTAATAAACAAGTCCTTTTCGAGTTTCGGTTTCTCACCGCGGGTTCCACTTCGTCAATCTTTTAAATGGAAGGTATCTGAACATTCAGGATTGAGTCCGGCAGTCCGTTTGTAAAGATTTCTATATTTGAATTGGGTAGATTTTTGAGGCGACGGGGTTTCTAAATATACAGATGAACAAGATGAAGCTAGAATCGGGTTTTCGGAGTAAACGAGAAAGGGATTCAAGGACATGGGAGCTCGGGATGGAGGTGGGATCCACTATTAGGGTTGATAGGGTTGGAAGGGTGTTGTTGTGAGGTCGTGGGGCCTAGCGTGGGCTGTAGTGGTGGAAGAAGGTGAAAATTTGGGGTAACTAATTTGAGTTTAAGGTGAAATTTAGGGTTTTGGAAGGGTTTTTAGGGTTTTGAGGTAGTGGGGGGGGGGCACAACAAGGTGGTGGGGTGCTTAAGGGTGCTGCACTAGTGGGGAGGAGGGGAGGAAGTGGTGGAACAAGTTAAGTGGTGGCTAGGGGGTGGCGACCATAGATGGGAGTTTGGAAGGAGGAAGAAGGACTTAAGAAAAAGTGAAACAAATGATGGAAAAATGGGCAAAAACCCTTGCTTTTATAAAGGAGAATGGATGGTGGATCGCTGAAGTGTCGTGAGGTGGGAGAGGGGGAGAAAATACACCAAGTTAGGTTGGGAGAATGACACCTCAAACAAGAAAATGTGTGTTACTTTCCTTGTTAAAGGTAAAAGCTTGTTTTAGTTTGATAAAGCATTTATCACTCATATGATCAAATGGTAGATCCGATTGGCACAAAATTTTATACCCTAACATAATTCGTAATTTTGGATCCAATGAAATAGTTCTCATTGGATTTGGAGTCCGCTTGACCATCCGCTTTATTATTTTATTATGTTATCATTTAAATTTAACTAGTTGACCCGGTATGCTTTTATTTTTCGTATGCTCACATACTAACTCCAAAAATTATGAAATTTGAAACCTTACCATTTTTCAATATTCCGGATCCGATGAAATTGGTTTCGTTGAATTCCAAGATTGTTTGAAAATTGTCTCTTTTTAAGCTGTTGAAGTAATATTAAATTATCAAAATTTTAAAATCATCTATAAATCCTTGTAAAATTAATCAAAAATAAAATTTTATATTGGTTCCAAATTTTAGGTCATAACATATTTAGTGTCAACTTGAACTATAGAAAATGTCATAATAATGATATTAAAAAATCCAAGTATCTCTTAAAAATAGGATCTAACAATTAAACTTCTTTACAATCTTGAAATATACTTAAAATTAGGATATAATAATTAAATTAATCTACAAATTCAAAATATTATTAGTGGCAATATCTTTTTTTATTACTTTTAACTTTAATCTTTTTGATTAATTAATGAATAACAATATTATAAAAAATATTTATTAGATCCTATTTTTAAGTGATATTAAGATTTCTTAATATTTGTAGAACCTAAGTATAAATTTGTCAAAATTATTTAAATGCTAGATCCTAATTCTAAGTGATATAAAAATAAAATTATCTAAGGGAAATTTTGAAAGTTTACGGTCGGACCAAAAGATTACGTTTTCAACGTTACTACTAATAAAGATATTTATTACATCCTATTTTTAACTGATATTAATATTTCTAGAAGCTAAGTTTGAATTTGTAAAAATTGTTTAATTTCTAGATCTTAATTTTAAGTGATACAGAAATAAAATTATCTAATGGCAATTTCAAAAGTTCACGGCCAAACCAAAAGTTTACGCTTCCAAGGCAACTATTAGTTAAAATAAGTATCATTTACAAATTCATTATTTATAAATATCAATATAAATAAAATTCAAACTAACGAAAATTTAAAAGTTGCAACATAGAAATAAAAGTTTAAATTAATTATACATGATTTCAATATAAAAACATAACTAAATATTTATGATTTTTTTTGAATGTGTTAATCATGTATAATTTGTAGTTCATGCACGAAGCATACGCTATCATTAGATCATCCCATGAATTTCACCCTTCATATAAGAACAA
This sequence comes from Allium sativum, assembly GCA_030737875.1. Classification (NCBI taxonomy): domain Eukaryota; kingdom Viridiplantae; phylum Streptophyta; class Magnoliopsida; order Asparagales; family Amaryllidaceae; genus Allium; species Allium sativum. The sequence continues at coordinate 731,430,677 of CM060920.1, forward strand.
ACTTATATGTATGTATATATATATATATATATATATATGTGGGGGGGGGGGGGGGAGGTTCAAGATCACCCCTAAATAGTGCAACATCCCTATAGCCTCCTATTTCCACCAAATATTTAACAACCCAGAAAATTTGACGCTCGAATTTTCGACAATAATACATAATCCCGTATTACTTGCCAAAAACTCAAGTATCGAAAACCCAGATTGTTAACAGAAAGAAATTATAAGGTGAGAAAATAAAAGAGAAAAAATATATTAGAATAGAAAAAGAAGAAGATCGGAATCTTATAGCGGAACGAATAAAATATAATATATCAAAATTGTTTACACAAAGAGAAATTGTATATATATGATTTACAATCGGAGTATACATTCAGATCAATACAACTCACACACAACGGAATATTTTATTACCAGAAAATACGGATATACGCCTTGACTCTAGTTTTCCTTTTGAAACACCAAGTGAAACTTAACATGTAAATATACTCGGTATGACCTAAGCAAATTTGAAGCAAAGCAAAATTCACCTGGATCAGTCTGAAATACTCTCAGTGATAAATTCATAGTACAAACAACTTGTTTAACTTTAGAAAATCCTTTAAAAGAAAAGGATAATGGTAAGACCAGTCCACGCATAAACACGGACGGTTTTTACCTTACGATGACCCAAAACATTTTTGATATATCAAATTCGGTGATGTTATATTATTGTCTATCAAATCACAAATAAATAACCATCTAGCAGAATGCTTGCATCTCACGCTCTACATACTTAGTATATAATCCAAAACCGCATGACACTTATTGGAGATTGGATTTTCAACTACGACAAGGTATGAGATCACCTTCTGGTAGTGCTCTAGAGTGGAATACAGGGCTCAACAAGAACATCTTGTAATCCAGCCACACATGACCGGCCACTCGTTTAACTTGAGTGTATCGAATATATGTCACCAACGGTTGGGCTCAAACCACCATTATCCGTAAGCATACAGAAGCGACAGAATAAAGAAGCAGGTGGAATTTCTCTAGATCAAGTGACAACATACCATAATGGGAATGACCTACATAGCCATGTTGCCTGCTCGATTTCTGTCATTTTTCTTCCCGATTGATGAGGCCTGAGGCCACAATTACCTTTCAGAGAACATTACATTTAACTTTGAATGCCACATCGTCAGATCCATAAAATTACTAATTGAAGTCCATAAATATACTCTGGGTGTTAAGCTAAAAGAAGTTTCCTTCTCCACCACCAAACTTGGTATATTTGTAAAAATCAACGTACATGACTATTAGGAAATAATCTGTCAGACACTCGTTCATACAAGTCATCCAAGATCAGGATAAACAAAAGGCACCCTCCTACCGCATCCTATATAGGAATCACCCCAAGGATCAGTTGCGAGTAGTCCTTGCAATCCGAAGATTTCAGTCACAATTCATAATAACTTTGGTAGCTAGCCAGAGAAATTTAACGAGCAGTTCTTCCGCTTATGAAGATCCACAGTCTTCAATGCTCCATTTTTAAAATCATCCATATAGATTATTCTTGAATGCACAGTTGGTTCGAAGTGGTTTTTGGTCTAGTCCCCATCCGGGTCTCTTCGAAACAACACGTCAAAATTCTAATAACAATATTCATTGATAGTCTGTTTTTTAACTATCAAATCAAATAACACGGTTATATATATTAGCAGCTCAGGCCCTTTATTAAAATATTCATTAAAACCAATTCATCAATTCTTACAATCAATTTCATATACTTATCTCAACTGGATAAGAATATTCAAAAATATCATGTTTTTCATTTACTTTGAAACGATAACTAAATCTTTATATCAATAGGATAAAAGTATTCACCAACTCCTCTTCTTATTCTCTGTATCTCGAAATATTACTGTACTTCACAAAAGCCTCTTTATTTCCTTTAATTTGGAAATACCGCTATATATATACAAAATCTCCTTTCGTTTCCTTTACTTTGGAAATATTGTTATGTATATATATACATATATATATATATATACCTAATCGTTATAGGTTAATTAGTAATCATATATTATCAAAATAACGTCAAGCGACGTACTCTTTATAATATAACCCCAAACAATTTTACTATTTTAAAATTTTATCAATTAAGGTTCACAAATCTCACTTACGGAAATTATAATTATATTTACCATATTAGTTTCCATTTCAAAACCAATATAACCTTATTATGCACGTTTTCCTAAAATCAAACTATCGACTTATTTCTTCGGATTCATATATTCACCCAAAAACATACTATTTTCATTGCTTAGAAAATAGTGCTATTTATTTAATCAAATGCTATAAATATAGTCACCTTTTATATTTGAGTCAAACAATAACAAATAATACATTGTTTATTTTAAACCCAATGACTCATTTGATTTTCTGAATCTTTGCAAATTAATATTGCAACGTTATTCCAATTCTAACCTCTTACCATTGCAAACTAATACCGTCCCCGGATAATCATGAAGTCGTTCTAGTTGGGATATTATAGTTACCTCTCAGATCTTGATCAGCAACGTTCATATCTTAAGATAGTCAAAAGCTTGTAACTCAAACCGATACTTAACCATCATAAAAAATCTTATTTTCATTTTATTTCAATTATGGTCATACAAACCATTTCTTACATTTGAAATCTCCTTTCAATTAGAATCTCTGTACTTAATTCGTTTATTAAGCAAATATTCACTAAACATGTCTTTGGCCTTGAACTGTCTTAACATAATTTCATTTATAACTTCGGATTTTTATTGTAATTTTTTTATCCAATTGCTCCAACCCATTTAAGCATTCTTATCGTAAATCTTAACTTGGATTTTATTATTAAAACCCGTTTATCAAATTCTATACATTAAACCTCTTTCAATTGGATTTAATTTCTAAAATCCATTTACCAATATTTTATACACAACTATTATATATGTCATTTCCATTGCATTTGAAATCCCTATTTCAATTACAACGTTTCAATTTTTAAGTGAACGTTTATATTTAAAATCATCATCTTGGATTAGAACCCTTTTTTTAGACTTCATTTACATAACTTGCCTTTATACTTTGGAAATCTCTTTTCATTTCTGATCGTCTTTACTTAATATTAGATATTAAGTATCCATCTGATTAAAATCATTTCCTTTTCTTTAATTCCCTTTTTGTAAACCTAGTATATACACTTGGATTTATTGTAGGAATTTATTTATCAAATTCTTTACGCCAATCCATTTATCGTCTTCTTCTTGAAAACCTGATTTCGATTACTTCATTTTACTTAATTCAATAATTAAGTAAACGCTACTCACATTAGCTTTAAATTTTCTTTTTCAAACATAAGTATTCTTACTTAATTCGTTTATTAAGTATATTCTTTTGTAACACTAATCCTTTATATCAATCCAATTCTTATTTCTTATTTTTGAAACCTCTTCCCAATTATAATACTTTTGTTATAAACTTGGGTTTTATTATAACATCGCTTTTCAAACCTTTAACAAAATTCAACTAAGTTCTATTGCAAACTCACTTGCTTCTTAAATGAATTTCATTTAAAAAGTAATTACCTTAATTATTATCAATTAAAATGATAACTAACTTCATCGTCAATTACAGTAAAAGTAGTAAACTTTGTTATTAACTAAGATAGAATAAATAAATCATTTTTGAAAGGTTATTAAATAATAATATTTTATTAACAATAAATAACTCGATAATCACTTTATAATGCAGTTAATTAAAGATTAATTAACTTTTAATAACTTTCACTAAGTTTAACGACTGTTAGGAAAAACTATTGCTATTAGATTAACTAACTGTAAACAATTTAATCTAATATCAAATCCCAATTAAAATAGTTGCCTTAGTTAACTAGTAAACATCAGTTAACTGATTTCCATTAATCCTTCCTATTAAATTAATTAATAATATAATTAATTTAATATAATTCCATTTAATCATTTCAGGAAAAAATAATATTAAAATTACTAACCCAAAGGATAATTTCTAGCTTTAAACTTGTTAAAGACATAAGAATTGACTATATAATTGTTCAAGAATTTCTTTGGTAAATATCAATTACAAATATAAATATAAAAATTCTATTTTAAATTATTTATATAAAATAAATTTGAAAACTCGATCTAGTTATAAAAATAAATTTTATAACTTAAAATTTCGTCAATTCGCCTAATGACAAATCAACGTCTAAAAACGATGGATTTTAGGTCATTAACTTAATCAATAATACCTATAGATTAAAACACAACAATCGTTGAATTCAAATTCAACGATCAACATCCAATCAACCATTAACATTCAATTAGGTTATAACGTCATTTGTGATAAACAATTCATATGTGAATAATATGAAAAGCAAATAACATATAATTATTTGAGGAATCTGGTTGGATCCGTCCAACCTGTTCTTCCCTGCATCACAGATCATAATATCATTCAATAATAGCATATGAAATGATTTTTCATTTATCTAATGCTTTTGAATGATAAAATATAAATAACGTCAACCATCAAACAATAAATAACCAATAGTCATTCATAGCATCCAATCATCCAATTTTATATTATCAACTATAATTCATAGTTATATAAATTTATCACATCATAGAATTCCCGAAAGCATGAGAGTTAACTCACAATTTATTTCGATTGATGATTGTCATGTTGTTTCATTTAATTTTAAACGTGCATTTAAAATTAAGCGAAATTCCAATTGCATCCGATTCACACCATTCCAGCTCATAAGTGTAGCTTTCATCGCGGTGATCCCAACGGATCGAGTTTCACTCGAATATGTTAACGTACCAGTAAATTACGATCGTTACTGGTTTGTATATATTATACGATTATAAACTAAATTTAAAATTAATTAAATTGCCTAATCACCTTGATTAGTTATTAACCACGTCATTAAGCTTCATGCGTTTTCCTCGTTATCACTGCTTCGAGCCTGATTCCTTCCCCCTTCGATACCTAGACATCTGCTCACACACAAATACATGACCTCAACATCTTCATGCCCCACCGCCGCCTGCCATCGATGATCGGAGACCGATTCGAATGCACCATCAGAACCGTTCCACTGCCCATTCAATCGCCCTCAGTCACAAATCCTTGTTCAACTCTGACTGCCATGAGATCACACACGAACGGAAATCACCTTAACTCAAAATTCTCAGTCGTCCGATCATCAACCGCCATCAAACCTCGCTAGTCGGCCGACCATGCCACCCTCTACCACTTTCCTTCAGGCACCCAGGCCCCAGAACCTCTCTAGCCACCGGGAAATCACCATAACCGATCACAGCATCCCCAAAAACACTAGCTTCGATCAATTCCTCTTCCCAACCACCACGGTAAATTTCAGATACCCTGAACAAAAACAAAATCGTAGCCTTGACTCTGCTCTACAACTTCTCTTTTGACCACATCACCTGGAATTAACCCCCTCGCATGCAAAACCATAAAGAAAGAAACATGACTTTCTCGGTTTTAGGCTGGTTCCGACCATCACAGTCAATGATAGGTCACCGAATTTTAGGTGAAGCTTCCCCTCGACATCCTCTACAACTTCTCTGTTGATCGTCTTTGCCAATTCTTCACCAAAATGAAGATATAAATTAAAATGTAAAAGAGTGTTAAATTGCAAAAATGTTTGCATGAATGATTTGGGGCTTAGGGATTTGGTGTGTATGGGTGTATACAGAGTAGTGATTTAGGTTTAATAATATCTAATTTGATTATTTTATTACGTTGATGCTTATCGCCAAATCCAGTCGACGTTTTTTTGTTCATACGGTCATATACGAACTCCGTTCGTGGTGAAAATGGACGTCATCGTAGAGTTCAACATTTCGGATCCAATGAAACTTGTCTCGTCGAAAACCGAGTCTATTTTCTTAAACAGCATTTGTTCGAGTCCAAATTATTTATTAATTCATATTTTAATTTATGTATGTTCACGAAATAAATCTGATTGACGCGAAACTTGAAATCTATCAATAATTAATCATTATGGATTTAATAAAATTCTTTTCATTGAAAACTAAGGTCGTTTGAATAACGGTCCTTTTTAAAGGTCCAAATTAAATTAAAATAAATCAATTGTAAAATATCTCAATATAACAATAATATATTATTATTTTCGGATATATTTGAATAGAATTTCATATAGTTTCAATATGAATTACTTTAGATTGAATTTCAAGTCAAATCGATATCCAATATATTAAAAACCCTTTTATTTATATAATAAATCATTATGGTTTATAAACGAATTACATAGCGATCTTTTGAAAATTTAATTTGGACATAAAACAAAATGTACAACATGAAATCTTCATTTTTCTATTCCATTAGAAAATTATTATCCAACAGATTCATATGATTCTTGTTTCAAAGAAATCCGACTTACATTGGATCTTGTACATCTATTTAAAGTTCAAAACGTAATATTACGAACTACCACACTGTTGCAGCTCGTTTTATAATTAAGTTATAAAGTATATGTTCATACGTCTTTTAATAAATAAAGTCGTTATTATATTCAATCCAAACTTGATTATATCCTTTTTATATTGCCGATTCATATAATATTGCAAATTCAAGAAATTCCGACTATTTCAAAATTAAATTATTGATATTAATAAAATATTCAAAACCATTGAATTTGGGTTATTTAATTTCTAAATCAACTTTTAAAACCATTTTTAAATTTATAAATAAACGGTTAAAAATCTCGACCGTTACAACACATTCTCATTTCTCTCTTCTCCTAAAATTTTTCTCTCCCTCCACTAATTTTTTCTCCCTCCACTAACTTATTTAATTAAAAATACTTGGCTATCCTTCGAGTGCAAAAAGGGTGTTATATAACACCTTTATAGTCCTCCCAAATAGTGTAGCACCGTATAGCCTTCTAATTTTTATCATACATTCTCGTTTCTCCCTCTTCTCACTAACTCTCTCTATAGTCACTAATTCTTTTTTTTTTTTTGAAAATTGGTTCTGTTTATTGCTAAACCAATTAAAAACCTACTTTACAAGCCTCGTTAAAACCTTGCAATCCCCCTAGTGGGTACCTTACATGGAAAAAGAGTACTTATACAATAGGCAAAATACAAGACATGAACTAGCTAGAATAGTCGAAATAAAATACATCAAAATAACAAGCAAAACAAAAGAGATAAAGTCCATCTTCTCGGCCCACATTGAGTCCAAATACCCACTGCCACAAACTTGTTCAAACTCTTCACTTTAACCGGCATCAAGCAGTTCAATACCCCATTTGTTCAACAGCTGTACGCTCCTCGAGCTCCGTGCAGTCTTCGATCCATTCCTCTGAACTAGATCCACAATTTCTTTTCCAATTCTTAGCAATAAAATTGAAGCAGTCGATCTCTTGTTCTGGAAGATCCTCAAGTTCCTTTCTCTCCAAAGAAAGTAGATTGCAGTGGTAAATGCTCCAAAAGTTAAGTCCCTGGTTTGATCTTTGTTTGGAAACCTCAAGAATAGATTCCGAGCTTCCTCCTTAACATCGGCAAGCAGATCTAAAGGTATTTCTAACTTTTCTTTCAGTGATTTCCATATATAAGAAGAATAATCACACTGAAAAAATATGTGAGAAATAGATTCAGGATGATTTTCACATAACGGACACATGATATTCTCCATTGAACTATAACGAAGCAGTCGATCTTTTGTATTTAATCTTCCCAGTACTGCTAGATAAGATATAAAAGACATTCGCCTACTATTTTCTTATGCCATACCACTGAGAATAAAGTGTCAGATGAGTCCTTTGATCTTATATACTTGTAACGACACGGATTTCGCCCGGACCTAATCGATCGCTAAACCGACCAAGACCGTTCGAATCCCGCATACGCTAACTTTGGGTATACAACACATCAGAACAAATAACAGAAGACTTCAATAAACATCATAATAATGTTACATCAGAGTACAGAATATCAGAGTATATCGAAAATAATACACAGCGGAAGATAAATTTACATAAATGTAATACAATGCACAGCGGAAATATAAACTACACAGCGGAAGACTGTAAATGCCTGGACACAGCTTAAAGCTTCAATCCAGAATCCTGCTCAAAACATCTGCAAAATAAAACTACTCGACTGCCCGTGTGGAAAATAGGGGCACCCGAGTTCGCAAGGGAAAAGCAAACTACAGGTCAGTCATGGGACTGGTGTGAGAACTCAAAAAAAAAAAACAGTTGTTAAACTTGTTTAAAAATAAGGCAAATCACGGGACCACGCCACTTTCGCGGAACGGGTTTACCCCCATGAAAGCCAGTGTATAAGCAACAATCAATATAGATATATGGATCTACTATGCATCACACAACATGCAATATCCCAATCTACCCACTTAGATTAATCACAACACTTAGATTTTCCAAATCCAATTCAATTTACAGAAATTATTCCTTTGGATTTTATTCCCGATTTCTTATTTCAAATCATTTGAAATACATATCTAACTTTCTATATCAAAGTAGATTTCACTTCGGGATCTCAAATCAAATCATTTGGAAATGTGAATTCCAAAACATAACAATGCATACAAACAAGTATGCAACCAAATATCGTGCTCCCCATCGACAAGGCAAAGGGTACGCACCTCGCAACTCGATATATATATGTGCACCTACCCCACATAGGAGTAGGCTACACCGACGATGCACCTCCCACTCAGGAGAGCATACACCGCCCTCTCACCCATACTTTTAGTCTCAGGGTTACCCGAATCTTTAGCCACATACTAAATCATTTCATATCCCGAAGTAGGGAAAATCATTTCACAACATAATAATCACAATGTAACATATAATACATTTCTAAATCACTTTAGAAATCATCGGGTTTTGGGCCTCGAAATCCTTTCTGTTTTATAAAACATTTTTATAAAACATTCCCTGTCCAAAATCGGGAACACGTTTCTTTTCGCTTTAAGAAAAATATCATTTCACAATCATTCATTAAATTTGAAATGAACACAATATCGCTAAACACCTTATCGTCAAATCGTGAAGTGTTTCACAAGGCGTTAGCACACAGATATTTTCAACCCAACCCAATGCTAAATGTAAAAGCATATTTTGCTCATAAACTGGTCGAGCACAATCCAAACCATCAATCAATCAAATTTGACATTAAATATAAGGTTTTAAATAGAGAGAGTATTGACTTATATTTAACATCAAATCCTGAAACCAACAGATATCATATCGGGAATAACGATATCGATATCTTCCAAATTCCCATCACAATATCTGTAATCACGGAATCCAATATCGAAAATATCCATAGATAATTTCAATTCAAAGCTAATCCAATTTATTTATTTATAACCATTGGATTATTTTTCTAGTTAATAACTAGTTCATTTCGATAAAAATCTATTTTTATCTTTTCAAATATGGAGTTTTTCATCCCAATTCTTCACAAATCATTTCTTATGATTTTACACAAATTATTACTATTTTTAATAATTTTATCAAGGCCCGTACAGTCGATTTCCATCAACGGCCATCGAACTGCACTTACAGCGACCTTTTTCGAATTTGATTTGGACGTAATTCCAAATCCAACCGTTAGATTTCAAATTTCTAATATTCCTTAGAAAGCTCTTTTCGATACGAACCCAACGGTTCTGATTTCAGGAGAATCCGACGGTCGGATCTCCCGTAATGTCCGTTCGAAGTCAATGGTCGAAATTCGCGAACTGCCGCGGCGCGGCGCGTTCTATTCAGGCCATTATATTATATATATAATATATATAATATATATTTCGTCGATTTCCTTTTAAAACGAATTTTATTAATCATTTCAAATTTGTTTCAAAAACAATTTCAACCTTTATTTCAATTTCAAATCAAAATTGAATCTTCCTTTATAAATTCTTTTAACATTCACTTCGATTTGATTTCAATTCAAATCGATTTCAATTTTATTTCAATTCGAATTCGTTTTCTATTCAGTTCATTTCGAATTCGTTTTCTATTCAATTCATTTCGAATTCGTTTTCTATTCAATTCATTTCGAATTCGTTTTCTATTCAATTCATTTCGAATTCGTTTTCTATTCAATTCAATTCGAATTCGTTTTCTATTCAATTCATTTCGAATTCGTTTTCTATTCAATTCATTTCAAATTCGTTTTCTATTCAATTCATTTCGAATTCGTTTTCTATTCAATTCATTTCGAATTCGTTTTCTATTCAATTCATTTCGAATTCGTTTTCTATTCAATTCATTTCGAATTCGTTTTCTATTCAATTCATTTCGAATTCGTTTTCTATTCAATTCAATTCGAATTCGTTTTCTATTCAATTCAATTCGAATTCGTTTTCTATTCAATTCAATTCGAATTCGTTTTCTATTCAATTCAATTCGAATTCGTTTTCAATTCAATTCAATTCGAATTCGTTTTCAATTCAATTCAATTCGAATTCGTTTTCAATTCAATTCAATTCGAATTCGTTTTCAATTCAGTTCAATTCGAATTCGTTTTCTATTCAATTCAATTCGAATTCGTTTTCTATTCAATTCATTTCGAATTCGTTTTCTATTCAATTCAATTCGAATTCGTTTTCTATTCAATTCAATTCGAATTCGTTTTCTATTCAATTCAATTCGAATTCGTTTTCTATTCAATTCAATTCGAATTCGTTTTCAATTCAATTCAATTCGAATTCGTTTTCAATTCAATTCAATTCGAATTCGTTTTCAATTCAGTTCAATTCGAATTCGTTTTCTATTCAATTCAATTCGAATTCGTTTTCTATTCAATTCAATTCGAATTCGTTTTCTATTCAATTCAATTCGAATTCGTTTTCTATTCAATTCGAATTCGTTTTCTATTCAATTCAATTCGAATTCGTTTTCTATTCAATTCAATTCGAATTCGTTTTCTATTCAATTCAATTCGAATTCGTTTTCTATTCAATTCAATTCGAATTCGTTTTCTATTCAATTCGAATTCGTTTTCTATTCAATTCAATTCGAATTCGTTTTCTATTCAATTCAATTCGAATTCGTTTTCTATTTCAATTCAATTCGAATTCATTTTCTATTCTATTCAATTCGTATTCGTTTTCAATTTTCTATCAAAATCGAATATTTCATATACATCGTTTTCAATTCAAATATTTCATATACATCGTTTTCAATTCATATATATATCGTTTTCACTTTTCATATATACGATATTTTCACTTTCAATATATTCGATATTTTCACTTTCACTATATAAAATATTTTCACTTTCAATATATAAAATATTTTCACTTTCAATATATTCGATATTTTCACTTTCAATATATTCGATATTTTCACTTTCACTATATATAATATTTTCACTTTCGATATATATGATATATTCACTTTCAATATATTCGATATTTTCACTTTCACTATATATAATATTTTCACTTTCGATATATATGATATATTCACTTTCAATATATTCGATATTTTCACTTTCACTATATAAATAAATTTCACTTTTCATATATATAATATTTTCACTTTCGATATATATGATATATTCACTTTCAATATATTCGATATTTTCACTTTCGATATATTCGATATTTTCACTTCGCTATATATATAAATTTCACTTTTCATATATATAATATTTTCACTTCGCTATCAATCAATTTTCACAACAATTTCAACCAATAAATATCGTCCATGGTTTGTGGACGAGGGGCGTATATATATATATGTATAGATATTTATATATAGCAATTCACTTCCACTTTCAACACATATAAAATTATAAAAAGAAATTGAAGAGTGAGAAATCCTCACCAATAGCTATCCACTCACACGATTTTTCCTTAATAGAAACTTCGCCTACTTCACCTTGTTGTTGCTTTCGTTGACTGTATCCTCTACATAGGTAAAAATCGAATTTCACTATGTTATTCAATATATAAAGATTGCATTTTCGACTTCGCTATTAAATATAAAGATTATATTTTTATTATTCTTTCAAAACTGCTTTTATAATCCTTTTTTCTTTTAAATAAATGCAGTTTTTCTCTTTTAAAAAAAATGCAGTTTTTTCCTTTTAGAAAAATGCAGTTTTGCCTTTTTCAAAACAGTTTTTAAATTATTTTTCAAAACAGTTTTTAAATTATTTTTCAAAACAGTTTTTAAATTATTTTTCAAAACAGTTTTTAAATTATTTTTCAAAACAGTTTTTAAATTATTTTTCAAAACAGTTTTTAAATTATTTTTCAAAACAGTTTTTAATTTCTTTTTTTTTTAAAACAGTTTTCGATTTCTCCTTTTTTTAAAAATCAGTTTTTGATTTCTTTTTAAAAACAGTTTTTAAATCTCCTTTTTAAATTTCTGTTATTATTTCTTTTAAAATAGTTTTTATTTACTTTAAAAATTTCTGTTTTAAAATCTAAAAAAAACAGTAATATAACTTCTACAAAAAAAAAAAAAAAAAAACAGTTTTGTAAATCAGAAATAAAAATGAAAATAAATTAACTAAAAAAAAACTCACTGTGGTTTGCGAAGGGGAGGAGGAAGTCGGCGGTTCTCGTGGCGGCGTTCGGAGTTGTCGCGGCGGTGGTTTCGGAGTTGTCGAGGTCGAGGGTTTCTGCGATGGTTCGTTCGGTGGGAGGAGGAGGTTGCGAGGGCGGCTCAGGCGAAGGGTTCGGCGGTCAGGCGGTGGGGCTTCGGCGGTCAGGCGGCGGCTTCGGAGTCTGGAGGGCGGCGGCTCGTATTATTTAGGGTTTCTTCTTTTTTTTTTTTTATTTGCTTTGTGAATACTGATCGGGGGGGGGGCCAACGAGGAAGAAAAGGGGGAAATGTATTTTTTTTTATTATTTTATTATATTATTTAATTATTAAATTATGCACAAGGGTTGACTTTTACATATGACCTCGAAACGAGGTCCACCGCCTGTCGTCCATAGCGTTTAACCCCCATTCCGAACACAATGGGATATGTATCGCAAGCTGGTTTGATCGTTACAATCGGTTTCCTTTTGAATTTTCATTTAAATCACTATATTGAATTTTAAACGTACTTTTCAAATTACCGGGGCCACATACTGACTAGAAAAATTCCAGAAAAATATTTTCTAGCTTCGTATTGACGATACGGTCCTAACAAAACTAGTTTCGTCGAAATCTGAGACCGTTTGAAAAATGGCCAATTTCCAGTCGATTAAAATCAACTGAAACTGGTCAAACGCATTTTCCTTTGCCACGCTCACATATTGATTCGAAAAATTATGAAATTTGAAACCTAGCAATAACTTTACATCACGGACCCAACAAAACTGGTTTCGTCGAAATCCGAGGTCGTTTGCAAAATGTCCATTTTTAAGGGCCTGAATTCCATAGCGACTATTCAGAATTTTCAACTGGACATATCTTTTGACTCCCGCAATGAAATCTTGATTTCCCGGATTCGTTGGAAAGATATTCACTATTAGATCCTAACGTTTTTGGTTTCACTAAAATCCGGATTGTTTTGCACCCGGTACATTCAATTGAAGTTTGAAATCGAATTATCGAACTACCGCGCCATTTTCAATTCTATTTATAATTATATATAAATATTTATATTCTAACGACGACGCGTATAATATATACGTTCGATTAATATTCAAAATAAATTTCTCGTCGATATTATTTAAAATAATTCATTTTAAATAATCAAAACTCGCTATAATTGCCAAAATAAAAATTTTAAACTGGCCCAGATTTTCCGGGTTGTTACAATCTCCCCCACTTAAAACTTTTCGTCCCCGAAAAGGAACAAAGTCGAAAGTGGTTTGACTATTCAACTCTACGCTCGATCTGGCTTCCATTCTCCAACTCTTCAGTTTCTGAGAATTTTCAAAATTTCAAAAATTTGGCTAACACCCTAAATTTTTGAAAAATTTCGCCATAACCTCCCCTGCACCGGGAGCATCGGGGAATTTCAAATAGCTTCCCCGGTCCTTCAGATCTCAAAAAGAAAAAGAAAAAGCCAAGCGGCTAGCCAATAGGCTCACAAAATCATCATCACCCAAACAAAACAGGAAATTATGTAATAAACATGTACCTATTTGTCGGGCAAACAAATTTTATTCTCTGCTCTAGCCTCCTTGCTATGACCTGTTCAATGTAAGTATATGTATATGCAAGCAAATGCGACCAATTTTCAATACCGGTCAATATTTGATACCATTAGGCATTATGGTTCAAAATTATCAAACAATTAAACAAACAACACAAACATCAATCAATTAATTGATTATATTTTCAAATATATAATTTTATATATTTAAAATCATATTTTCTAAAATCAGATTATATATATAATCACAGATACGTTATTTATAAACAAATAACTCTCGACTCATTCTGGGGCATTTCTAACCCCATCTCTAACGAGTCACTCATTCTAGAATGCTACTGATTCTATCTCTAATGAGGATTCTTTTATAGGACATTACTAATCCTACCTCTGATGAGTCTTTTGTTCAGTTCTAACGAGTTGTACCCCAAAGATTTGAGTTTAACCAAAGCTCTGATACCACGTTGTAACGACACGGATTTCGCCCGGACCTAATCGATCGCTAAACCGACCAAGACCGTTCGAATCCCGCATACGCTAACTTTGGGTATACAACACATCAGAACAAATAACAGAAGACTTCAATAAACATCATAATAATGTTACATCAGAGTACAGAATATCAGAGTATATCGAAAATAATACACAGCGGAAGATAAATTTACATAAATGTAATACAATGCACAGCGGAAATATAAACTACACAGCGGAAGACTGTAAATGCCTGGACACAGCTTAAAGCTTCAATCCAGAATCCTGCTCAAAACATCTGCAAAATAAAACTACTCGACTGCCCGTGTGGAAAATAGGGGCACCCGAGTTCGCAAGGGAAAAGCAAACTACAGGTCAGTCATGGGACTGGTGTGAGAACTCAAAAAAAAAAAACAGTTGTTAAACTTGTTTAAAAATAAGGCAAATCACGGGACCACGCCACTTTCGCGGAACGGGTTTACCCCCATGAAAGCCAGTGTATAAGCAACAATCAATATAGATATATGGATCTACTATGCATCACACAACATGCAATATCCCAATCTACCCACTTAGATTAATCACAACACTTAGATTTTCCAAATCCAATTCAATTTACAGAAATTATTCCTTTGGATTTTATTCCCGATTTCTTATTTCAAATCATTTGAAATACATATCTAACTTTCTATATCAAAGTAGATTTCACTTCGGGATCTCAAATCAAATCATTTGGAAATGTGAATTCCAAAACATAACAATGCATACAAACAAGTATGCAACCAAATATCGTGCTCCCCATCGACAAGGCAAAGGGTACGCACCTCGCAACTCGATATATATATGTGCACCTACCCCACATAGGAGTAGGCTACACCGACGATGCACCTCCCACTCAGGAGAGCATACACCGCCCTCTCACCCATACTTTTAGTCTCAGGGTTACCCGAATCTTTAGCCACATACTAAATCATTTCATATCCCGAAGTAGGGAAAATCATTTCACAACATAATAATCACAATGTAACATATAATACATTTCTAAATCACTTTAGAAATCATCGGGTTTTGGGCCTCGAAATCCTTTCTGTTTTATAAAACATTTTTATAAAACATTCCCTGTCCAAAATCGGGAACACGTTTCTTTTCGCTTTAAGAAAAATATCATTTCACAATCATTCATTAAATTTGAAATGAACACAATATCGCTAAACACCTTATCGTCAAATCGTGAAGTGTTTCACAAGGCGTTAGCACACAGATATTTTCAACCCAACCCAATGCTAAATGTAAAAGCATATTTTGCTCATAAACTGGTCGAGCACAATCCAAACCATCAATCAATCAAATTTGACATTAAATATAAGGTTTTAAATAGAGAGAGTATTGACTTATATTTAACATCAAATCCTGAAACCAACAGATATCATATCGGGAATAACGATATCGATATCTTCCAAATTCCCATCACAATATCTGTAATCACGGAATCCAATATCGAAAATATCCATAGATAATTTCAATTCAAAGCTAATCCAATTTATTTATTTATAACCATTGGATTATTTTTCTAGTTAATAACTAGTTCATTTCGATAAAAATCTATTTTTATCTTTTCAAATATGGAGTTTTTCATCCCAATTCTTCACAAATCATTTCTTATGATTTTACACAAATTATTACTATTTTTAATAATTTTATCAAGGCCCGTACAGTCGATTTCCATCAACGGCCATCGAACTGCACTTACAGCGACCTTTTTCGAATTTGATTTGGACGTAATTCCAAATCCAACCGTTAGATTTCAAATTTCTAATATTCCTTAGAAAGCTCTTTTCGATACGAACCCAACGGTTCTGATTTCAGGAGAATCCGACGGTCGGATCTCCCGTAATGTCCGTTCGAAGTCAATGGTCGAAATTCGCGAACTGCCGCGGCGCGGCGCGTTCTATTCAGGCCATTATATTATATATATAATATATATAATATATATTTCGTCGATTTCCTTTTAAAACGAATTTTATTAATCATTTCAAATTTGTTTCAAAAACAATTTCAACCTTTATTTCAATTTCAAATCAAAATTGAATCTTCCTTTATAAATTCTTTTAACATTCACTTCGATTTGATTTCAATTCAAATCGATTTCAATTTTATTTCAATTCGAATTCGTTTTCTATTCAGTTCATTTCGAATTCGTTTTCTATTCAATTCATTTCGAATTCGTTTTCTATTCAATTCATTTCGAATTCGTTTTCTATTCAATTCATTTCGAATTCGTTTTCTATTCAATTCAATTCGAATTCGTTTTCTATTCCATTCATTTCGAATTCGTTTTCTATTCCATTCATTTCGAATTCGTTTTCTATTCAATTCATTTCGAATTCGTTTTCTATTCAATTCATTTCGAATTCGTTTTCTATTCAATTCATTTCGAATTCGTTTTCTATTCAATTCATTTCGAATTCGTTTTCTATTCAATTCATTTCGAATTCGTTTTCTATTCAATTCAATTCGAATTCGTTTTCTATTCAATTCAATTCGAATTCGTTTTCTATTCAATTCAATTCGAATTCGTTTTCTATTCAATTCAATTCGAATTCGTTTTCAATTCAATTCAATTCGAATTCGTTTTCAATTCAATTCAATTCGAATTCGTTTTCAATTCAATTCAATTCGAATTCGTTTTCAATTCAGTTCAATTCGAATTCGTTTTCTATTCAATTCAATTCGAATTCGTTTTCTATTCAATTCATTTCGAATTCGTTTTCTATTCAATTCAATTCGAATTCGTTTTCTATTCAATTCAATTCGAATTCGTTTTCTATTCAATTCAATTCGAATTCGTTTTCTATTCAATTCAATTCGAATTCGTTTTCAATTCAATTCAATTCGAATTCGTTTTCAATTCAATTCAATTCGAATTCGTTTTCAATTCAGTTCAATTCGAATTCGTTTTCTATTCAATTCAATTCGAATTCGTTTTCTATTCAATTCAATTCGAATTCGTTTTCTATTCAATTCAATTCGAATTCGTTTTCTATTCAATTCGAATTCGTTTTCTATTCAATTCAATTCGAATTCGTTTTCTATTCAATTCAATTCGAATTCGTTTTCTATTCAATTCAATTCGAATTCGTTTTCTATTCAATTCAATTCGAATTCGTTTTCTATTCAATTCGAATTCGTTTTCTATTCAATTCAATTCGAATTCGTTTTCTATTCAATTCAATTCGAATTCGTTTTCTATTTCAATTCAATTCGAATTCATTTTCTATTCTATTCAATTCGTATTCGTTTTCAATTTTCTATCAAAATCGAATATTTCATATACATCGTTTTCAATTCAAATATTTCATATACATCGTTTTCAATTCATATATATATCGTTTTCACTTTTCATATATACGATATTTTCACTTTCAATATATTCGATATTTTCACTTTCACTATATAAAATATTTTCACTTTCAATATATAAAATATTTTCACTTTCAATATATTCGATATTTTCACTTTCAATATATTCGATATTTTCACTTTCACTATATATAATATTTTCACTTTCGATATATATGATATATTCACTTTCAATATATTCGATATTTTCACTTTCACTATATATAATATTTTCACTTTCGATATATATGATATATTCACTTTCAATATATTCGATATTTTCACTTTCACTATATAAATAAATTTCACTTTTCATATATATAATATTTTCACTTTCGATATATATGATATATTCACTTTCAATATATTCGATATTTTCACTTTCGATATATTCGATATTTTCACTTCGCTATATATATAAATTTCACTTTTCATATATATAATATTTTCACTTCGCTATCAATCAATTTTCACAACAATTTCAACCAATAAATATCGTCCATGGTTTGTGGACGAGGGGCGTATATATATATATGTATAGATATTTATATATAGCAATTCACTTCCACTTTCAACACATATAAAATTATAAAAAGAAATTGAAGAGTGAGAAATCCTCACCAATAGCTATCCACTCACACGATTTTTCCTTAATAGAAACTTCGCCTACTTCACCTTGTTGTTGCTTTCGTTGACTGTATCCTCTACATAGGTAAAAATCGAATTTCACTATGTTATTCAATATATAAAGATTGCATTTTCGACTTCGCTATTAAATATAAAGATTATATTTTTATTATTCTTTCAAAACTGCTTTTATAATCCTTTTTTCTTTTAAATAAATGCAGTTTTTCTCTTTTAAAAAAAATGCAGTTTTTTCCTTTTAGAAAAATGCAGTTTTGCCTTTTTCAAAACAGTTTTTAAATTATTTTTCAAAACAGTTTTTAAATTATTTTTCAAAACAGTTTTTAAATTATTTTTCAAAACAGTTTTTAAATTATTTTTCAAAACAGTTTTTAAATTATTTTTCAAAACAGTTTTTAAATTATTTTTCAAAACAGTTTTTAATTTCTTTTTTTTTTAAAACAGTTTTCGATTTCTCCTTTTTTTAAAAATCAGTTTTTGATTTCTTTTTAAAAACAGTTTTTAAATCTCCTTTTTAAATTTCTGTTATTATTTCTTTTAAAATAGTTTTTATTTACTTTAAAAATTTCTGTTTTAAAATCTAAAAAAAACAGTAATATAACTTCTACAAAAAAAAAAAAAAAAAAACAGTTTTGTAAATCAGAAATAAAAATGAAAATAAATTAACTAAAAAAAAACTCACTGTGGTTTGCGAAGGGGAGGAGGAAGTCGGCGGTTCTCGTGGCGGCGTTCGGAGTTGTCGCGGCGGTGGTTTCGGAGTTGTCGAGGTCGAGGGTTTCTGCGATGGTTCGTTCGGTGGG
Source organism: Allium sativum (assembly GCA_030737875.1). Lineage (NCBI taxonomy): Eukaryota > Viridiplantae > Streptophyta > Magnoliopsida > Asparagales > Amaryllidaceae > Allium > Allium sativum. The sequence continues at coordinate 731,450,166 of CM060920.1, forward strand.
AGGAGGAGGTTGCGAGGGCGGCTCAGGCGAAGGGTTCGGCGGTCAGGCGGTGGGGCTTCGGCGGTCAGGCGGCGGCTTCGGAGTCTGGAGGGCGGCGGCTCGTATTATTTAGGGTTTCTTCTTTTTTTTTTTTTTATTTGCTTTGTGAATACTGATCGGGGGGGGCCAACGAGGAAGAAAAGGGGGAAATGTATTTTTTTTTATTATTTTATTATATTATTTAATTATTAAATTATGCACAAGGGTTGACTTTTACATATGACCTCGAAACGAGGTCCACCGCCTGTCGTCCATAGCGTTTAACCCCCATTCCGAACACAATGGGATATGTATCGCAAGCTGGTTTGATCGTTACAATCGGTTTCCTTTTGAATTTTCATTTAAATCACTATATTGAATTTTAAACGTACTTTTCAAATTACCGGGGCCACATACTGACTAGAAAAATTCCAGAAAAATATTTTCTAGCTTCGTATTGACGATACGGTCCTAACAAAACTAGTTTCGTCGAAATCTGAGACCGTTTGAAAAATGGCCAATTTCCAGTCGATTAAAATCAACTGAAACTGGTCAAACGCATTTTCCTTTGCCACGCTCACATATTGATTCGAAAAATTATGAAATTTGAAACCTAGCAATAACTTTACATCACGGACCCAACAAAACTGGTTTCGTCGAAATCCGAGGTCGTTTGCAAAATGTCCATTTTTAAGGGCCTGAATTCCATAGCGACTATTCAGAATTTTCAACTGGACATATCTTTTGACTCCCGCAATGAAATCTTGATTTCCCGGATTCGTTGGAAAGATATTCACTATTAGATCCTAACGTTTTTGGTTTCACTAAAATCCGGATTGTTTTGCACCCGGTACATTCAATTGAAGTTTGAAATCGAATTATCGAACTACCGCGCCATTTTCAATTCTATTTATAATTATATATAAATATTTATATTCTAACGACGACGCGTATAATATATACGTTCGATTAATATTCAAAATAAATTTCTCGTCGATATTATTTAAAATAATTCATTTTAAATAATCAAAACTCGCTATAATTGCCAAAATAAAAATTTTAAACTGGCCCAGATTTTCCGGGTTGTTACAATACTCCCATGTTTTATGAAAAGAAAAATCTCCTCCTTCACACCATTCATAAAGATCCTGACTTTGATTAGTATGAATAGGAATTGAACTAATTTCTTCAATTAATTCTCTCGTTGCAGGATGAATTTCAGGATGGAAAGCCTCATTTCTAATGATCATATTCACTGTTTGCTCAGGATGCCCAATGATCTAGAGTCTATCATAACCAAGAAGATCTACCATACATTTACAATTTATCCAAGGATCAAACCATAGATAAGTATTTTCCCCTTTCTATATTTTCCTGTTAAACAATTGCCTTGAGTTTGATCTTAATTTCAGAATTGATTTTCAAATACTAGATGCATTAGGATCACTTGCCATTGACCAGAAAAAATCATTTTTACAATATCTGTTATGAATCCATCTACTCCAAAGAGATGAATTAGATAGAAAATTCCATAATAATTTCACACAAGCAACTTTTTAAGGTCAGAAAATTTCTTCAAACCAATCCCACCTTCTTTCTTAGGTTTACAAAAGGTTGACCAAGCTGCTTTATGGGTAGTACCCCCCCAAAAAATTTTTGCACATAATGATTGCAATTTGTCCAAAGTGAACTCTGGTATTTGATAAATTAGAAGCCAGTATAAAATGATTGGGGTTAATACTGAATTGATTAGCTCAGCACGACCTGCAAAACTCGGTAATTTAGTCTCCCAACCTTGTATCTTGCTCTGTACTCTTTAAATCAGTGAATTACACTCAGAATAGTATAAATAGTTAGATGATAAGGGGACTCCTAGGTATTTAACTGGCAATGATCCTTGCTCAAAACCCAAAATATTCCTTATTTCTGAATGGTTTAAAACTGAAATACTAAAAAATATTTTAGTTTTTGTAGCATTAACATTCAGACCTGCATACATGCTAAGCTTCTGAAAAATCATCTTTAAACAGTTTGCATTTTGACATGAAGCTTTTCCAAATACCAATAGGTCATCTGCATATAACAAATGAGAAATCACAGGCTGAATTTATCTGCTTGGCTGAAAAGAATTAAAAATTATAGCTTCATCAATTAGAAAAGTAAAATATTCATTGCCAAAGCAAATAGATAAGGAGAAAGAGGATCTCCTTGTCTTATTCCTCTTGTAGATGTTGTGAAACCCATTGTAATTCCTTGAATCATTATAGAAAAAGTGGCTGTTGACATGCATTCATAGATCAAATTTATAAAGTGAGTAGGAAACTTCATGCATTCCATCACATAACAAACAAATTCTCTATTCACCCTGTCATAAGCTTTCTGTAGATCAACTTTGACACTCATTTTTGGCATACCTGATTTCCTGAAATCTCTTAACAATTCATGTGCAAGTAAAATATTGTCTCCAATATATCTTCCTTTAATAAATGCACTCTGATTTTCAGAAATCAGAAAAGGGAGAAAATGTTTCAGTCTATTACATAAAATTTTTGATTTTTTTTTGTAATAGACATTGCAACATGAAATGGGCCTATAATGAGCAATTTCTGATGGTCTGCCATTTTTTGGTATTAGTGTAATGAAAGTATGATTTAAAGCTTTGGGAATTTTACCTGACTTAAAAATATCTGAAACAGCATTAAGAAGATCAATTTTTATTGTTTCCCAATGCAATTTAAAATTTTTGACACTAATACCATCTGGACCTGGACTAGACTCATCATGTATATAAAAAACTGCTTCTTTGACTTCATCAAGTTCAATATTCCTCACTAAATTACTTTGGCCTTGATAATTTATATGAGAAATTGGTTGAAAACTTGGAAAACCAGATGAGCATGAACCATAAAACATAAAAGAAAAGTAATCAATGGCTTCAGTTTCTATATCATCAGGTTTATATAGCAGATTGCCATTTGAATCAATCAGAGCTCAAATTTGGTTGAAATGTCTTCTGTTTGTCATTCTGGAATAGAAAAATTTAGAATTTGTATCACCTTGTTGCAACCAAGAAATTTCTGCTTGCTGTTTTAAACCTTTAAATACCATAACCTGAACATTATGCAAATCCCTTTTAGCATGCAGGTAATCATCATACAATTGAAGATCATCAGGATGAAGATCCACATCAGATTCTAAAAGAGAAACTTTCTGTTCTGCTAAGGTAAGATTAGTTTCAGTTCTACTTCTCATTTTATTCCAATTTTTAAGTTCTGTTTTGCAATTTTTGAGTTTCTGCTGAAGCTGATAACTAAGAAAACCCCATACATTTGAGCTTAAACCTTTTTGAATTGCATCATTATAGCCATTATAACAACTCCAATCATTTCTATAACTAAAAGGGAAACCCTTAACCTCTTGAGTAGGAATAAGATCCAAGAGAATGTGATTATGATCACTTGATTTTTGTGGGAATGAGAGAGCTTTCATATTGAGAAATTGATTCATACACACATTATTCACCAAGATTTTATCAATGTTAGTAGAAATTCCTTTTCTTCTCCAAGTAAAATTAAATCCCAAAGGCTTTAAATCAGTCAAACCTCTTTGTATCAAAAACTTTTGGAATTCTCTTATATGATGATAGGGTATTGGAGCTCCCCCTTTTTTATCATTAGGAGATAAAGGATTATTTAAATCCCCCATTAAAATCCAAACATTTGAATAAGAAATTGATTCTCTAACAAGAGTTTCCCATAGGACCAACCTCTCTACAAAAGTATTACTACCATAGATAACTGTGAAAATCATCATAAATCCCCATTGATTAACTGCCTTCACTGTCAAATGCTGAGGTGAAAAAGAGATCAAATCAAGATGCCAAACCTTTGAATCACTTATTAACAAAATCCTCCCTGAACTCAAAATAGAGTTATTTGTCAAAAAATTCCAATCATTAGGTAATAAAGAAGAAAATAACACCAAATTTGCTGAAAATAATTTGGTTTCAACTAAACCAACCATAGTTGATTTAGTCTTATTTAGGAGTGTGAATACTTCTTTCATACGAAAAGTTGTATTCATACCCCTAACATTCCATGTTATTAGTGTCATTTAATATATGAAGAACTCCTCGTAGCTCTTTTAGCAGGAGTATGATTTTTAGATATAGAACTTTGCAAATAATTTGCATTTTTTTCAACCATAGAGGATGTTTCAACTTGCTTTCCTTTATCCTGATTTGTCACTTTATCTGTCTCCTCTATATGATCGGCAACATTATTTAACATGTCAGGAATCAAAGTTTCTGGAAGTTTAGAAGGATTAAGATCTACTTTATCACCAGAGGAATTAACAGGTTAAGATTGACCAGGTATTTCAACTTCAGTGTTATCTGAATTTACAATCTTATGAGGTACTGGAATCTCATTTTGTAGAGCAGAATTATCATTTTGAGCTTCAGAATCATGATTTTGAGTTTCATTATGAATGTCAGGAGGTTTCCATCTTGGATCTGTGGATTCTTCATGATAATCTTCATCATGAGCAAATAAACTACACTGAAGACATTTCATAGGTACATACTCATATTCAACTTGTATTTTTAATTTCTGACCATTATTCATATGAATAGGAATTTCATTTTTGAGTTTAGTTGAAGTATCTACTAAAATTAGAACTCTAGCATATTTTGTGTACTTTTTCTCAGTTGTGTTAACATCAATCAATAGGGGTTTTGATATAAAACTAGCCATCATTTGAATTGCTTCATTAATCCACAACTCCAATGGTAGATCTAACAATCTAACTCAGATCTGAACCATTGAACTTTGTTTGCTGTTAAAATCGAAGCCAGGGTACCAAATCTCAACAAACAATAATCTACCAAAATAAGAATAAGTAGTACACTCTGTAAGACGATCAAAATCCTCTTTGAAATCAAATTGAACCACAAAGTTGATACCAGGAGTAAAATGAACATTGAAAGTACCAATAGGTTTCCAAAATTTTGATACATATTCCTTGAGTTTAATAGTAGATAACCTGAAATGAATCGGGATTAGTGCAATAGTATTCTTCCAGGAGGTCTCTGATTTGTTGTATATGATTTCAGGAATAAAAACATGATCTGGAGCTAGTTGCACAAACTTGAGCTTATGTTTGCTCAGATTCGAAACCAGATCTGAAGTTGCTGAAGCATTTGAGACTACATTTAGATTAGATTTATCAATACATAAAGTTGTATTAATAGATCTGTTTTGATGAGAGAAAGTAGTTGTATTCTTCTGGTTTGTTTCCGCCATTAAGGTGAAGAACGTTTTTATATAGTCACTAACTTATTTTAATAAGTAGCTACAAATTGGGTGCAAAAGGGATGCTCCTCAATCGAGGTGCTATGGACCATGTCTCTCTGTCTTCCTCTACGAAATCTTATTGGATTTGGATTAGTGCAGCTCACGGTAGAATAGTAGTGCTAAAGGGAGTGCTTCAAATAGTGTAGCGTCCCTATAGCCTCATGATTTCCACCGCATATTTATGTTTCTCTTTCTTCCCACGAACTCTCTCTCCCCCTACTAACTTATTTAATTATAAATGTGTGGCTATGGTTGAGAAGCAAAAGATGTGCCAAAATAGAGGGGTGACATATAACCTCCCTCTCTCTCCCTCCCTATATATATATATATATATATATATATATATGCATGACTATTTCGACACAAAAACTTGATACAAATTAAAGAACACAAATCTCTACCGCATATTTAACTTATCTTTACATGAAGGGTGGAAATGAGAGGACAATCGAATGATTGAGATTTTGTGTCCTCCGATTTGTGTCAAACTTCTATGTGTATATAGACTTTCCATACATACATACATACATACATATATATATATATATATACATACATATATATATATATATATATATATGAGGAGAGATCGGGAGCACCCCTACTGCACCCCATATCCGTCCGTAGGCTACGGCGATCCAAATCCAACGAAATCCATCGAGAATTTATAGATGTTCAATCAACACATATATTAACATCTATCCAAAATTTGACCTCGTATCGACATTTGTATAATAATATATTAACGGTTTGAAAAATATATTTGAACGGTGAATAATTGAGCTATGATTTTGAAAATGTAACGAATGTCGAAACGAGCTCAAATTTTGGATAGATCATTGTATATGTGTAGATTGAACATCTACAAATTCTTGCTGGATTTGGATCGCCGTAGCTTACGAGCTGATAGGGTGTGCAATAGAGTTGCTGCAACAGGGGTGCCCCCGATCGCTCCTATATATATATATACATATACATATACATATACATATATGCATATATATGTCTATACACACACATACACATATACATATATATAAGATAACAAAAAGTAATGAGTACATGAGATATGCTGATTTCCTATATACTACATACAACAAAAGTAATGCCACAAAGGGTGTAATCTAAAACAAGCGGCATTGGGTAGTCTGAAACTCCACGTGGGGTGTGATCTAAAACAAGCTGCACATAGCGGTCTAAATCACTATGCTCGGTGAATAAAGTACATCAATTAACTACAAATGAAATAAACTTTGAAAGAAACACATTATAACAGAAATAGAAAATACAGTGATCTGAAGAGATACATCTGAAGTCAAAAACAAGAGAAATCCAACCCACAAGCCACAAGAACCACAACGTTAGAGAATAGATGATCCTGGGAACAAATGAATTGCTTCTGATATCCTCGCTACCTAGAAAAAAACATAAGAATGTAATAACCCTATGGGAAAAGAAACTCCCAAACTAACAACCCACAAGTCCCGACAACATGACCATGACAGCACCACAAAACACAAGAAGTTACACCCTGACTTCTTCCCACCAAACGACCTGAACAATACAGTGATGGCCCGCCCCACGCCAGCCGACATTTCAATGAAAGTGCACTGTGCCAATGTCCAACCAGCACGGGATGGTCGCCAAATAAAGGAAAGAAGGGAATTTGAACTAACAAGGAACCTGTAGAATGTCTCACAGCGCATGGAATAAAATATAATAATAACATACTTTGACATAAAACAGGCGAGACAGTGCATAAGATGAAAACTAAACATCATAGCAGCGGAAAATCAAAATACAGCTTATGTTCCACATCATCATTATTACAACTTTTGAAAACTGTCTCTAAAGCAAATAAGGAAGGTACACTACTAATGCCCAAAGTAGTGACCAACAGCGACACAGGGAGAATATCTATATATATCATACGTGGGAGCCTCCTGCTCGTCTCTGGTATAGCTACTCGTGCATACCACCTAACCTATCTCTAGTCTGCCCGTTTAAGAGCACCCAGAGTAATAAGAAGAGACATAAAACTCTGGGTCAGACAAAAGTCTGGTATGAGCGATAAGCAGCAAAACAAAATAACAATAGGTATACTAGACCATACCTGAACCTGCAACCAAAGAGTTAGCACAACAAGATGTACAATACTCTAAGGTGACACTAACATATGGTGTAAAGATACGGGGGTCGGGTGTACATGTCATAGTGATGTCAAACAATCAAGCATAGCACCCATCCTCACATCTCTCACTCAGTGCGTAAAGCATACGATATCCACTACTTTGATCACTAGACCCATCGAGGTAGTGACGGAGTCCGACTTGTATAACTATTGCTACCACCAAGCTTGCCCCATGGAGTCATGAATAAATCCTTTCAAATGACCCCACTTCATTGGTCCATAGCCAATAGTCCTACCTAGGCCACTGTGGCCCTGAATCCGTCCACATACCCCCTACTCCATAGTGATCCAAAGTTATAGACATCGATAACCCCTTAGCACACGTCCCGCAGCAAAGCCCAACTCATGAAGTTAACTCATTGGTTCCCATCTGGATCCTGAGTGCAAACTTCCCATTTGGACTACCTTTGCATCTCGGGTTTTGGTCATCGTCTCTGGATTGATTCGGCATGCTCCTCTTCACTATGCTTCAGATCGTGCTCCTCGAAGTAGTCCTACCAGTGATCATCCACATCGGGTCGGGTCGGATTTCCCCATCCAAGTCAGTTAGGTTTGGTCCCTCCCTGCTCGTGCTCAACATCTCATTTCGTGACAAGCCCTTCGGGTCAGATCGGAGGATACCCATTGGGTTCGGATCGTGATCAACCACCTAGTTCGGGTCGTGACGCGCCTCCCTGATCGGATCGGCCTCCCTTTGGTTCAAGCTGAGCTTCGGTTTGTGGGACCCATTCGGATCGGGTCGAGTTGCTTCATTTGTTCGGATCGGCTTATGGACTCCCTCTCATGGCAGTTCGGGTCGTGGAGCTCTCCAGGTGAGTGATCGGTTCGGTGCCTCCGATCACGAATGGGTCCGGGTCGGGTAAGGCGATCCGATCCGGTCCGGTTCCTGCATATTTCCAGCACTTTGTCCAACGATCTCTTTACGCCATTCGACAGCGTTTTCAACCAATCTAACACTTCTAGACAATCACAAAGCATACCATACTGTCATAGCAACTTATTGAATTGACCACAAACACCAAAACAAAAAATTTATAGGTTAAAATGGATCAAACATAGCCAAAACCCCATATTTTACCTTAAGCGTGTTTAAGAAAAACTAATGATAGGATTAGCAAAACTTAACCAAATTTTCTAACAGAGGCCTAAAACAATATTTTGAAATTTAAAAATATTTTTCTAGATTTTAATCATGTTTAAATTCGCTAATTAACACTAATTACCCTTAATTAACCATAATTAATGAGGAACTATGCAAATCACTCACCTTAGCCAAAAATTAAAACTTTCAAAACTGAAACTCCGCTGATTTGGGTGAATACTAATGTCTAACAGTAGCTCCAACCTTGCTTTGGTGCTACTTCCCTTTGATTTGACGTAGATTCGGCTAATACTTGATTAGAAAGTGATTAGAGGTAATTCTAGATTTGGAGGCCATTGTTAGGGTTCCTAGGAGGTAAATGGCGGCTAGAAAACTGAAATGAAATGAAAACCTAGCTCATTTCAGCCTCCCCATAACCCTAATCCCGAAATGGGTTATGGGCCCATTCACTAATCACCTCATTTGGCCCGGTTAAACAGTTTTTCACCTTCTGAACCTTATTTCAGCAATATCTCCCAAACGGTAAGTCCGTTATTCATGTATGACCACCCTACGGAAAGGTAAACCATCATCCTAATCTAATGGAAGTGGTTTTAGGTCAAAACTCTTTTCCCATCAAAAGTTATGGCTGAAACAAGATCAGCTAGGGGCAAAATGGTCATTTAAAAATCGGCAAAAACCATGAACATGGGAAATGACCCCAATAGTCGTCTCCCAAAGTTACATGACCTGTATGTGAAAGAAATAAATATTCTACGATTCTTCGATGCGTAGAATGCAGGTCGTTACATTCCCCCCCCCCTTAAGAAATTTCGCCCGCGAAATTCATTACTAAGAAACAAGCAAAGGATCCCGCATGCCTACCGACCATTCAAAACAATCAAACATACAAAACCAAACAAACAAGTCTATCCTAGCATGCAGAAAACTAGGTCGCAATTAAAATCTTACCAGGCAAAGAGTTCTGGGTACATCTTCCTAATGCTCTCCTCTGTCTCCCAAGTAAAGTCATTCTCATCCTCGCCCCACTGAACCTTGACTAGATTCACCACTTGCCTTCGAAGTTTCTTCGTATCGTGCTCGACAATACGAATCGGCTTGCGGTTCCCAACCTCCTCGTGTTCTACTTCGATATCATCCAAGTGATCAGGTGAAATAGTCATATCGGGGTCGTGCACGAATTTCCTTAACTAGGAAACATGAAATATGTTATGAACTCCTGCCATCTTCTCTAGTAATTCAACTTTATATGCCAAATTCCCAACTTGCTCGAGGATTGGGAATGGACCAACAAATCTTGGTGTTAACTTGCCTCTCCTACCAAATCGTATCACGCTCTTTAACGGAGAAATCTTGACAAACACCAAGTCTCCAATGGAGAATTTTAAATCTCTTCTCCTCTTATCAGCATAACTCTTCTGCCTATCTTGGGCAACCTTCATTCGTTGTTGGATAACTTTGATATTAACCTTATCTGAAGTTTCTCATATCGCATCTGGTCCAAGCACAAACTTCTCACCAGTTTCTAACCAACATGATGGTGAGTTACACAGTCTTCCATACAAAGCTTCAAATGGAGCCATACCAATACTGGATTGATAACTGTAATTATACGCAAACTCTACTAGATGCAAACGGTCATCTCATGATCCACTAAAATCCAATACACAGGCTCTTAAGAGGTGTTCTAATACTCGATTCACCTCTCTGTTTGACCGTCGGTTTTAGGATGATATGCGGTACTGAGATGTAATTCTGATCCTAACGCCCCTTGTAAGCTCTTCCAAAATCCACTAGTAAACAACGGATCTCGGTCACTCACAATGCCTTTGGATATTCCATCAAATCTCGCTACCCACTTTACATATAGTTCTGCTAACTTAGCGACCATTCTATTCGACTTGACGGGTATAAACCTTGCACTCTTAGTTAATCGGTCCACAATCACCCAAATGCTATCATGGCCCGATCTGGTTCTTGGTAACCCATCAATGAAATCCATTGAGACTTGTTCCCATTTCCATTCTGGAATTTCTAATGGTTGCAACAACCCACTAGGCTTCTTTTTCTCGGCTTTAACTAGTTGGCAGTTCATGCATTTGGATATAAACTTCCTAATGTCTCCTTTCATCCCTTCCCAGTAGTAAGTTTGCTTTATGTCTCGATACATTTTGTTACCACCGGGGTGTATAGTCAGTTTTGAGTGATGACATTCTCTAAGCACTTCATCTCTCAATCCATTGACATTGGGCACAACTAGTCTTCCATTCTTTCTAAGCCATCTATCTCGATCAAGCCCATACTTGTTCATCTCCTCGTCGATACCCATCTCTAACTTGGAGATGATTTCTAATAGGTTAGGATCGTCCCTCTGACTGGAGCCAATCCGCTCAATCAAAGTGGGTCTGATCGTCAAACTTGCTAATACTTCTGGATCCAATGCGCACTTTGGTCTGAAATCATACCCAGCGATGTACTCTAGTTGCTTCCGCTCAAGAAACATAGCCCCTAAACTGGCATGTCTTCTACTCAATGCATCAGCTACTGCATTGCCCTTTCCTGGTGTATATGCGATGTCGAAATCTTAGGAAGCCAAGAATTCTAACCATCTTTGTTGTCGGAGATTTAGATCCTTCTGAGAAAAAAGATACTTTAACGATTTATGACTGGTAAACAACTCGAATCTTTCTCCCAAGAGATAATGTCTCCACATCTTCAATGTGAAAACGATCGCTGCCAATTCCAAATCATGGGTAGGATATCTTTTCTCATGCGGTTTCAGTTACTGACTAGCATAAGCTACAACCCTACCTCCTTGAATCAATACAGCACCTAGTCCGGTACCACATGCATCCGTGTATACTGTCATCTCTTCATTCCCTTTAGGAATGACTAGCACTGGCGCACATGTTAACTTTTCCTTTAGACTCTTGAATGCATTCTCGCACTTTTCTTCCCAGACGAAAGCTTGATTCTTCTTAATCAACTATGTCAACGGTGCTGCTATCTTGGAGAAGTCTTGGATAAACTTACGATAATATCCAGCCAATCCCAAGAAACTTCTTATGTCTGTTGCATTCTTGGATGTAGACCAATCATGTACCGTAGCCACCTTCGCAGGATCCACAACAATACCATTCTCTGAAGCAACATGGTCCAAGAATCTCACTTCGAAGTTATTACCATTTTTGAACTAAAGAGAACATCAACGTAAGGTCCTAAATAATCCATAGCATTCATCGAACAAGTCCTGTCTATCATCTGCTAAAACCATGAATACGTCAATACACGAATGACTGGCCCAACCAGTATCAAGGGCTAATGGAAGCCCTGGCTCCAAACGGACTACTGCACGTCCAACGCACGTTTATCCTCCAAGGATAACTAGATCACGTCCAACGGATCCAAGGTAAGTGGGCGTCCCCATATACCCCTGCTTCAAGTCCGACTAGAACACTCCAAACTATCGACGACTCCTTGGCACTCCATCAGAAAAGCTACCCTTAACTCCATCTTCAACTCGAGCCCACACATAAGCGAAGGGACCCATCGGCCTTAATGGAAAATATAACTGGTGCTCCCCACTCGGAAACGCTTCTCCGGATAAATCCCTTCTTCAAAAGATTTCTTACTTGCGCCCCGAGCTCTCGCTTCTCCCTTGGCGCCATATGACGAAGTGGCATCACTGTAGGTCTGGCATCTTTCACTAAACCAATACGAAACTCAAGCTCTCGGTGTGGTGGTAGTCCGGTCACTTCCTCGAAGACGTCCGGATACTGGCCAGCCACGGGCACATCTGACAACTCATCATGCGGGATGTCAAGGGAATGTAGAAAACTAGCCATTACCCCATCACTTGGTAGACCACCAAACACTACCCTCCGCCCACCATCCGCACTAAATGTCACCGAAAAGCCCTCACAGTCTACCACCACCCCGTACATTTGGAGCCAATCGACTCCCAAAATAATGCCAAACCCAGTAAAGCCCAAAACAAAGCAATCACAAGCAAACATACATGATCGACGCTAGTCTATGAATTAGAAAGCGTGACATTTGTAATAAATTCTGCAAGCATACAGGCGTGTAGCATACAGGTCGAACACAGGGAGGTTTAATTAAAAATTATTATTTATTTTTTGTTGGGCGTGTTAGACGAAGCTGGAGGTTGATTTTGCAAAACAAAATAAAAAGTGAAACTACAATTAAAAGATGCAATTAAATTTACTGCAGATTCGAATCTAATCAGATCTGTAATAAATTCAACGATTAAAGATAAAATAGAACAATGGAAATAAAATTGCAGAACAGAATTAAACGAACAAAAAATAGAAATTAGGATTACCGCTGAATCTAATCAGACGGTCAATCGCTAATGAAAAGAAATGCAGAATACAAATAGTGTTCTACCGAATTTAATCGTGTAGACAACACTAATTGCTAAGAAATAGAAAATTGCAGAAAATAAAGAGAAAAATGAATTTTATTAATGAAGAAGAGAATAGAATGAGATATATGATATGATGGTGGCTACAATGCCATTACAAGGGTATATATAGGGTAGATAGCCAAACCCTAACCCTAACCCTAATGATAACTGGGCCTGGTCATTACATCACTAATTAGTTTACAATGAGAAACATAAATGGGCCTTAGATAAATAAAGCAAATTTGGGCCTTTTCTCTTTTCCTCTTGCTTCCTTGACACTTCTTCATTGATTTGTGATGTGCAAAGCCTTGTTATCAATCCTTTTCTTGTCCAACAGCAACTAGATGTGATATCTTCATCTACAATTCTTCAAAATGCAAATACACAACAATTTGAACTCTATTTCTCTACATTTCTGGTTGCATGCGGGCTGGGTTGGAATATCTGTAAAAGTAACAAAACAATACCCAAGTAATATTTATTTATATACAAAAGACAAGATATAAGAGCATAAAATAAACACATTTCTATGTCAATCAAATACCCCCACACTTATCTTTTACTCGTCCTCGAGTAAAAAGAAAATGGAAAACTAACCAGATAGGTCACACTTTCGTAGGAAACACGATTGCATTGAGCGCATGCAACAAGCCGTTAAACCTCTAGGTGTCCCTAGTAGGACGAGTGGTGTCTCGTGAGGGTTTTCAGCGGATACTACCCACAAAATCCAAATGCAGTATGCTATGATTCTAATGAAACTACATGAATGTAATGGACATATGCAAAAATAAAAACGAAAAATGACAACACGACTTATTTCAGGAAAGCGGTACAACAAATTAAGTTAATAATTTCTAACCAGTTGATTTTATTTTAGATACCTCGACTTGTCACAAATTTTCAATATAAATCAAGTTTTCAAATGTTAAATTCCAGTTTGGCCAGTTAGTTCGGTCGATAACATAGTGCAGCCATGAAATATATTCTTAGTTGCTTGGCACAGTTTGCAAAGTGGTATTCTAATTTTCTCATGTATGGCTATTCAAATCAATAAGGTCAAGAAGTGTTTGGGTATCATCGCTTATTCTTTATTCTATAAAATTTTAAGATTTATGATTAAGTACATACACCTAACTAAAAAGACCAAGGTTTACCACCCATGCACTGCCTCGCGGACTAACGGAGAGTGTATGATGGTCACTACGAGATAAAATGTATGATGGTCCTACATGAAAAGAAAGAAAAATTAAAGAAAAATCAAAAGAATGCAATGCAGACTCCCCCCACACTTGATTGAGACAGTGTCCCAACTGTCTAAGGCAAAAAAAACAAAAAACAAAAAATGAAAAAAATGAAAAAGAAAAAAAAAAGAAAAAGAACGTGTACCACCTGATTTCATGGTGGATGATCATGCAGATCGATAGAGTCATCTTCGTCATATTGCTCGAATTCCAAAAATGGTTTCAGTCGTTGACCGTTTACTTTGAAGACTTTTCCATCCCTAGGATTTTCAATTTCAACTGCTCCATGAGGATATACTGTTTTCACAACATAAGGTCCAGTCCATCGAGATCTGAGTTTTCCTGGAAACAAGTGAAGTCTAGAGTCGTATAAAAGAACTTTTTGACCTACGTTGAATTCCTTACTGTAACACCCTGAATTTTAGTTAATACTAAAATTCACTAATTACAGGATAAATAATCTCAGATGTGGGAATTGGGGGTAACGGGCTGCGTTATTGCGTTCGTCTCGGAAAAATACGCGAAATAGAGTCCGAGTTTTCGAAAATCGGAGTCCGTATGGCCCAGTTATGGCCCAATGAAGTTTGCAGAAAATTTAAAACTAAAACAGATTTAAAAATTTAAAATATTCAGATTTGGAATGGGCCAGGCGGGGTCAGGCGGGAAGCTTCCCGCCCAGCCCATGTCGACAGGGCTGTCGACAGGCCTGTCGACAGGGGTGTCGACATGCCTGTCGACTTGCCTGTCGACAGGGTGGCGCCGTTCTGTGAACCTGGGTGCACCAGGTTGCACCAGGTTGGGTTTCAGGCTGGCTAGGAGGGCTGGTTCTAGAGATTTCCTAAATCTAAGGGTCCTAATCTAATCTAGGGTTAATCTAAGGGCCTAAAACACTCACCTAATCCTATAAATAAGACCCCAACCCTACCCTAATTCATTCATAATTAAGTCTTGTAACTAAACTATGGCAAAATGAAATTTGAGCATGGCCTCCACTAGTTCATGAAGGAAGTTGCAAGCTAATCCTTCTCAAATCATTCTCTAATCATTATTATCTTCATAGTTGCAACTAATTCTACTTCATAAGGTTGCTAATCTTAAGTTTGGTGAGTTTCTATCACTTTAACATCAATTGTTAAAGTAAGTAGATTGGGTGTAATGAGATCTATGGTCTTAAATGCGGATTAGTGAGTATGAATCATGTATAATGATATGTTACTCTATGTTGTTCTATGTTTATGCATATTTGATGAGTTGGTTTATGCATGCTTAATAAGTTGATTTATGCATGTTTAACAAGTTGATATATGCATGTTTAATAAGTGGATTTATGCATATTTAATAAGTGGAATTATGCATGTTTAGTAAAGTGATATGCAAGTTAAGTGTATGTTTAAATGCAAGTTGAAAGTGATATACAAGTTAAGTGTATGTTTAAATGCAAGTTGAAAGTGATATGCAAGTTATGCATGCTTATGCAAGTGTATGGATTCTTATGCAAGTCATATATATGTTTAATGCAAGATTTATGTGATATGCAAGTTATGCATGCTTATGCGAGTATATGAATACTTATGCAAGATATGTATATGCTTAAATGACATGATATGCAAGTTATGCAAGTATGTGAATGCCTATGCAAGTATGTGAATGCTTATGCAAGTTATGTGTATGCTTAAATGCATATTTAACATGTTATGCAAGATTGAGAATGCCTATATGCAAGTTTAACATGTTATGCAAGATATGTGTATGATAATATGCAAGCTCATATGCAACATGTTATGCAAATCATATGTATGATAATATGCAAGTTTGGGTTATATGTAGTTGGGTTAATATATGCTCATATATGCAAGTTGACATCCTCTTAACCTATGACAAAGTTGTATGTTAAACCCATGATATTTGTGATGATCTTCCCCTTATTATGTCATGTAACGAGAACGATTTACGTGGGGAACGATGGGGTTGGTAAATATGTTAATAAATGAATGTTTGGGTATGATTAAGCATACCATAAAAATAAATTACCATAAGTGGGAATTTACCTATTGAGTTAGGTCTACCCCATGGGAATTTACCTATTGAGTTAGGTCTACCCATGTTATGGAAAACTTGATATTAATTAGGGATAATTAATATGGGGGTGATTAATTAGGTGTAATTAATCGACTAAGACACGAGGTTGGACTCATTTGTAGTGTAAAACTGCCCGGACCCGACCGGCTTAACCAGTTTCTACAAATGTCAGCCCAATGTGAGAGGTCTTAGCCATAAACTAAATACGTGATTAAGGTAAAGACACGAGGTTAGACTCTGTTATGACGTAAGACTGCCCGGATTCTACCGGCTTAACCAGGCGGTCATAACAGTCAGTCTAATGTGGGAGGTCTTTATGGGAGATCACGGTCTTAATTAATTAAGAAACACTTAACCATAGTAGCATGTAGTGGGACATGAGGGGTTAAGTGGGTGCCTTGGGTGGCATGAGGAAATTTTATGGGTGCCTTGGGTGGCATGTGGAATCTAGTGGGTTGCCTTGGGTGGCAATAGAAAATACGATTAGAATACTTAACCAAGTGGACACATGTAATTAAACATGATTAAAGGGTTAAGTGGGATACACTAGATATTGGACAAGCTTAAGTGGGTAGCTTGTGGGGGCCCATTTCAACCAATATCCCAAACGTATCTTTGTGGGCTCGACCCATGTCGAGTGACGGGACACGCATATTGGGCTTGATTATAAGAGGCCAAAA
This sequence comes from Allium sativum, assembly GCA_030737875.1. NCBI lineage: Eukaryota > Viridiplantae > Streptophyta > Magnoliopsida > Asparagales > Amaryllidaceae > Allium > Allium sativum. The sequence goes on from CM060920.1 coordinate 731,467,260, forward strand.
CGGGTTAGCGGTGGCAACGCAAGTCCAACGGGCTTCATATGCGTGTGTGGGCCCGGGCTGGTAGATAAGCCGTTGTTGCATCGTGTAGATATAAAGCCGTGCACCGTTAGTATTGGGTAGCCACTTTAGGGGAGTGATACACCCCACTGTGGGACCAGCACGGGTATCTACGGTAGGGAGCCGATCGCTTAGGGAGTAGTGGGTACACCTAGTGGAAATAGGGGCAGACGGCACCTATGTAGGGGTACACGAAACTACCGGGTAAGAATACTGGGTACACCTAGTGGAGATAGGGGCAGACGGCACCTATGTAGTGGGCTAGGGGTACACGAGACTACTGGGGAAATTTTCTAAGTCCTTAGAAGGGATCAACCTTTAAGTAGGAATGACTGGTGTGGTGCAGTTAGTAATTATCCTTGGGTGGGTAGATGCGTCCTGACGATTATCTTAGTTTATCCTAAGTCTACCAAGCTGCTTAGTGTAGCCATTTATCCCCAGATATTACCGTAGGTCAAGTTTATGTCTTCTCTGGTTACTTTAATGATTGTATTGTTAAAGTTATAGGACTCACTCAGACTTATGTCTGACCCCGTTGTTTTTATCTTTTTCCAACCCTCAGGTCCTACGGTGGATCCTAGCGGTAGTAGAGCTTGATCGGATTTCTGTTTCCAGTCTTGAGGAGCTTGGGTAGATGTAAAGCTCCAGTTATCCAGTTATCTTTTCTTTTAGTATGGCTATTGTATGAGAGAGTGGGATTATGTACTTCTTTATTTTGACAGATATTGTACTTGACTTTTATCATGGTTTTATGATGTAACCAGACATGTTTATTTCCGCTGTTATGTGATGATGTTTTAAAATTTCAAATACTGTTTATATCTGTCTTGGTGTAATTTTTCTGTTCTATATTCACTAAAATACTCCACCGATGCTATGGCATTCCTCTATGAGTGACTATAGCGGGCGTGGGGTGTTACACGTGGTATCAGAGCAAAGGTTACCGGAACAGATAAAATTTTTAGAAAACTATTTTTCTAAAACATTTTTGGAAAAGATATTTTCAAAAACATGTCTTTTAAGAGAAAAGTTTTTGAAAGAAAAGCATAATCCCCAATAGCCATATCTATATCCTTCGAATTCTCCGTTTTGAATCTTTCCTTTTTCGTTTCAGTATGGCCGAGAATCTTAATCTTCCGGAGGGTGTAGCGGTACCAGTATGGTATAGGAGACTGATGGAGGCTAGGGCCACCACTACGGGTCCAGCAAATATTCCTCCACCAACCGTAGCACCCGATCTTCCTCCTCCCCCTCCTCCTCGCACGGATACTTTTGCTAAGACTTGCAAGGAATTTAAAGCTATGGGAGGGAAACCTTTTCAAGGATCTGAAACCTTTGTGGAGGCTAGAGATTGGCTTAAAGAGGTGGAAGAGTTGATAGATATCTTTGAAATGGAAGAAGGGAAGAAAGTCAAGTTGGCTGCTTGGTTAATGAAGGGAGAGGCCTCATTCTGGTGGGAGGTTACTAATGGAGAACGCCCCGTTGACTCTTGGGCGGATTTTAAGCAAAGATTTGTCGCAAAATTTCTCTCAAGGGCAGAGGAAAACTTGTATATGTAAAGATTCTTGACTCTAAAACAAGGGAATCTTTCGGTGAAGGAATATGTTAACAAGTTTAATCAATTGGCAAGGTTTGGCCTAGACATGGTGAATACACCGGAGAAGAAGGCTTTGAGGTTCGTGAAAGGCTTGAATGAACCTATGCATGGGTTGGCTATGACTCACATCCCTATGGGGGCCACCTTTGAGAAGCTAGTTGACATGGCACTCATGTATGAGGAAGAGAAGGGTCATAATGCTAATAAGGCACCCGAGAAGAAGGGAGATCAAAAGAGACCTCAACAACAGCAAAGCAAAGGTGGGAAAGGCAACGGTGGCAAGAGCAAGAAGAAGAAGTGTTTCAATTGTGGGACACCTGGCCACCTAAGCAAGGATTGTCGCAAGAAGAAGAAGACCGGCTGCTTCCACTGTGGCGAAGCAGGGCACTTAGTGAAGGATTGCCCTAAGAAGGGGCAAAGGACGGGATCTACCTCAGGAGGACAGGTGCAAGCTCTTATGGCACCGAGTCAGGCTAGGGGGCAAGTACAGGCTCTCGCGGTTCCACCGATTCAGGAGAGAGGTAGAACTATTTCCGTTGAAAGTCTGGTTTTTCTATTTGACCATCCTGTCCGTACATTGTTTGATTCAGGCGCATCGCATTCGTTTATTTCATCATCATTAGTTGAGTCACTGCACCTAGACACCAGTCTGGTAGATGATCCCTTGGTTGTTTCAAACCCAATTGGGGGCTCCACTTATTTGTCCATGATATGTTTGGGTTTGAAGATTTCTATACTTAGCATTGAGTTTAGATGTGATGCTTTTGTATTGGGCTTCACGGGCTATGGGTTGATTTTGGGCATGGACTGGTTATCCAGTAATGGTGCCGTTCTTGATTGCGAAAGGAGAGTTGTTAGGCTGATGACCCGCTTGGGTAACACTCTCGAGATTTCTTGTAATCCCAGGGACTCTGTTATGCTAAGTTATCTTGAATCGCTTGACGCTTCGGTCGAGAGTTTGCAATCTGTTAGAGTGGTCCGGGAATATCCGGATGTGTTTGAGGAGGTGAAGGGCTTACCTCCGAAGCGGGAGATTGACTTCCGAATATATTTGGTGGATAATGCTAAACCGGTATCTTTACCAGTGCGCCACATGGCTCCTCGTGAGAGGAGGGAACTCCATAAGCAAGTAGGGGAGTTGCTTGAGAAGGGGTTCATAAGACGGAGCATATCGGAGTGGGGTGCTCCAGTAGTATTTGCTACGAAGGCGGATGGGTCCCTCAAACTTTGTGTAGACTATAGAGAACTCAACAAGCTCACAAAGAAGAATAGACACCCATTGCCGAGGATTGATGATCTTTTCGATCAGTTGGTTGGCGCTTCAGTATTTTCTCAGTTGGACTTAGCCACGGGGTTTCATCAGTTGAGGGTGGCTGAGGATAGCATAGACAAGACTGCCTTTAGAACTCCGGATGGCTTCTATGAGTGGCTGGTGATGCCATTTGGGTTGACGAACGCCCCTGCATACTTTGTTGATTTGATGAGTAGGGTGTTCAGGGAGTTCCTTAATAAATTTGTGGTGGTCTTTGTGGATGATATCTTAGTATTTTCTAAGAGTGAAGAAGAGCATGCCCTACATCTTGGGGAAGTGTTGAAGACTCTTCGAGCGCATAGCCTTAAGGCTAAATTCTCTAAATGTCACTTCTGGAGGAGGGAAGTGCGGTTCTTGGGGCATGTGGTCTCCAAGGAAGGGATAGCTGTGGATCCCGCGAAGGTAGTATCAATTCAGGATTGGAAGGTTCCGAAGAATGCTACCGAAGTAAGAAGTTTCTTGGGGTTGGCGGGTTATTATAGAAGTTTATCAAAGACTTCGCGAAGATATCAGCCCCATTAACCCGCTTAACAAAGAAGAATCTTGTTTTCACATGGGACGTAGATTATGATGATGCGTTCCGACGGTTAAAGAGAGCTTTAACCACCGCTCCAGTTTTAGTGTTGCCAGATGGGAGCAAGCCATTTGTTGTCTATACCGATGCCTGTGGGACAGGACTTGGCGCAGTCTTAATGCAAGAGGGAAGGGTAATAGCCTATGGTGGAAGGCAGTTGAGGGCACATGAGAAAAATTACCCTACCCATGATCTAGAGCTGGCCGCTATTGTTTTTGCGCTTAAGATTTGGCGTCATTATCTTCTTGGTGAGAGATTCGAGTTGTTCACTGACCATAAATCATTGAAGTACTTATTCTCTCAGAAAGATTTAAACTTAAGACAGCAAAGGTGGATGGAGTTCTTAGCATCCTATGACTTCGAGATATTGTATACCCCTGGCAAGGGTAACGTGGTGGCGGACGCCTTGAGTAGGAAGAGGTTGTCCTTGAGTCCATTGTTTGTGGAACGACGAAGCTTGGAATTTATCTCGATGTTTGATTTCAGACCTTCTGTTGACTATGTACCCGGTTTGCTAGCTTCTTTGGAAGTTAGACCTACTCTCTTGGGGCGGATTGGAGAAGCACAGAGGGGCGACCCACAGTTGGTTGAGTTAGTAGAGAAGCTCATAGGGGGGGGGGAGTCGTCCAGCCATTTGAGTAGGTATACCCTAGATGATAGGGGGTGCTTGCGCAGAGACGGTAGACTTTGTGTACCGCAAGACGAGGGTTTGAGGAAGGCTATTCTTGATGACGCACACCGTTCTAGGATGACCATTCATCCCGGTGGGGATAAGATGTACCAAGACATGAAAAGGGTTTTCTTCTGGGCCGGTATGAAGAAAGATGTGGCCAATTATGTCGCTCGATGTTTGGTGTGCCAGCAAGTGAAGGCGGAGCAAAGGAAACCAGGTGGGTTGCTTCACCCATTGGAGGTTCCGCAATGGAAGTGGGATAGCGTCTCGATGGATTTCATTGACGGGTTACCCAGGTCGAGGAAGGGTAATACAGGAATTTGGGTGGTGGTAGATAGACTTACTAAGAGCGCCCATTTCATACCTGTGAAGAGCAAGAGGACTGCTCCATGGCTAGCTTCAATATATCTTCGAGAGATAGTTCGATTACATGGGGTACCCTCTAGCATAGTTAGTGATCGAGATCCTATCTTCACTAGCGAGTTCTGGAAAAGTTTGCAAGAAGCAGTGGGGACTCAATTGTGTCTGAGCACCGCATATCATCCTCAGACAGACGGTCAGACTGAGAGGGTGAATCGTGTTCTAGAAGACCTTTTGAGACTTTGTATCTTAGATTTTGGAGGTACATGGGAAGAGCATCTTCCACTGGTGGAGTTCGCATATAATAACAGCTTTCAGTCCAGTATTGGTATGGCTCCTTTCGAAGCTCTCTATGGAAGGCCTTGTCGATCACCTACATGTTGGTGGGAATCTACGGATAAGATCTTGCTTGGGCCTGATATGGTTAGGGAGACTTCAGAGAAGATTGACTTGATTCGAAGAAGGATGAAAGCAGCGCAGGATAGGCAAAAATCTTATGCGGACAAGAGAAGGACGGATCTTGAGTTTGAGGTTGGGGATATGGTTTTTGTTAAGGTATCTCCGTTGAGAAATGTTATTCGCTTCGGATCCATTGGGAAGTTAGCACCAAGGTTTGTTGGGCCGTTTCCTATCAAGGAAAGGATTGGACGGATGGCATATAGAGTGGAGTTGCCTGACAGACTTAGTGGTGTCCATGATGTATTCCATGTGTCCCATTTGAGGAAATGCTTACATGAGACCGCAGAGGTGGTGGAGCCGAGCTTGCTTAGGGATATGGAGGTTGAGCGTGATGCAACGATTCGACGAGCTCCTACTCGCATCCTTGGGTCAGAGACTAGGAAATTGAGGAATCGAGAGGTTCAGCTAGTCAAAGTGCAATGGGGAGAAGATGAGAGCAACGCGACTTGGGAAACGGAAGCAAAGATGCGTTCATTGTACCCATTTCTTTTTGAGGGTATGTCTTTACTTTCTCCTTTATCACTTGTCTAGTACTTATCTTATCTTTACTATGTCCTCTCGTTAGTACCTTTGACCTTTAGATAGGGTAAACCTATGGTTGAAACATGTGTTTGAGACATGTTATGATTGATGGATGCAAGTGGATGCAAGTGTTTGCTAGTGGTTGCTCGTGGATGCATATACACACTCTAGGCACTAGATCGGCTCAGTCACTTCATATTGCATATTGCATAAAATTGTGTGTAGGAAAATATGTTTATGGATGTATAATGGTTGTGTTATCACATGGATGATGCATTTTGGTGAATGATTGTGCACTCATGTAGATATTGTATGTGTCGATAGGGTTTCTCGCATACATAATGGATGCATGGCACTATCATGGTTTGCATATGTTCATACATTAGATAGGGAACATATACACACACTTTATGCATATGCTCATACATCATTAGAAATTGTTTTAAGGACAATGGATGCCAGTGGTTGATGGTTTGAGTAGATGGTTGTTTGGATGGTAGGATATGCATTCTCCTTAGCTTAAAGATTTCGGGGACGAAATCCTTTAAGGAGGGGAGAATGTAACACCCCGAATTTTAGTTAATACTAAAATTCACTAATTACAGGATAAATAATCTCAGATGTGGGAATTGGGGGTAACGGGCTGCGTTATTGCGTTCGTCTCGGAAAAATACGCGAAATAGAGTCCGAGTTTTCGAAAATCGGAGTCCGTATGGCCCAGTTATGGCCCAATGAAGTTTGCAGAAAATTTAAAACTAAAACAGATTTAAAAATTTAAAATATTCAGATTTGGAATGGGCCAGGCGGGGTCAGGCGGGAAGCTTCCCGCCCAGCCCATGTCGACAGGGCTGTCGACAGGCCTGTCGACAGGGGTGTCGACATGCCTGTCGACTTGCCTGTCGACAGGGTGGCGCCGTTCTGTGAACCTGGGTGCACCAGGTTGCACCAGGTTGGGTTTCAGGCTGGCTAGGAGGGCTGGTTCTAGAGATTTCCTAAATCTAAGGGTCCTAATCTAATCTAGGGTTAATCTAAGGGCCTAAAACACTCACCTAATCCTATAAATAAGACCCCAACCCTACCCTAATTCATTCATAATTAAGTCTTGTAACTAAACTATGGCAAAATGAAATTTGAGCATGGCCTCCACTAGTTCATGAAGGAAGTTGCAAGCTAATCCTTCTCAAATCATTCTCTAATCATTATTATCTTCATAGTTGCAACTAATTCTACTTCATAAGGTTGCTAATCTTAAGTTTGGTGAGTTTCTATCACTTTAACATCAATTGTTAAAGTAAGTAGATTGGGTGTAATGAGATCTATGGTCTTAAATGCGGATTAGTGAGTATGAATCATGTATAATGATATGTTACTCTATGTTGTTCTATGTTTATGCATATTTGATGAGTTGGTTTATGCATGCTTAATAAGTTGATTTATGCATGTTTAACAAGTTGATATATGCATGTTTAATAAGTGGATTTATGCATATTTAATAAGTGGAATTATGCATGTTTAGTAAAGTGATATGCAAGTTAAGTGTATGTTTAAATGCAAGTTGAAAGTGATATACAAGTTAAGTGTATGTTTAAATGCAAGTTGAAAGTGATATGCAAGTTATGCATGCTTATGCAAGTGTATGGATGCTTATGCAAGTCATATATATGTTTAATGCAAGATTTATGTGATATGCAAGTTATGCATGCTTATGCGAGTATATGAATACTTATGCAAGATATGTATATGCTTAAATGACATGATATGCAAGTTATGCAAGTATGTGAATGCCTATGCAAGTATGTGAATGCTTATGCAAGTTATGTGTATGCTTAAATGCATATTTAACATGTTATGCAAGATTGAGAATGCCTATATGCAAGTTTAACATGTTATGCAAGATATGTGTATGATAATATGCAAGCTCATATGCAACATGTTATGCAAATCATATGTATGATAATATGCAAGTTTGGGTTATATGTAGTTGGGTTAATATATGCTCATATATGCAAGTTGACATCCTCTTAACCCATGACAAAGTTGTATGTTAAACCCATGATATTTGTGATGATCTTCCCCTTATTATGTCATGTAACGAGAACGATTTACGTGGGGAACGATGGGGTTGGTAAATATGTTAATAAATGAATGTTTGGGTATGGTTAAGCATACCATAAAAATAAATTACCATAAGTGGGAATTTACCTATTGAGTTAGGTCTACCCCATGGGAATTTACCTATTGAGTTAGGTCTACCCATGTTATGGAAAACTTGATATTAATTAGGGATAATTAATATGGGGGTGATTAATTAGGTGTAATTAATCGACTAAGACACGAGGTTGGACTCATTTGTAGTGTAAAACTGCCCGGACCCGACCGGCTTAACCAGTTTCTACAAATGTCAGCCCAATGTGAGAGGTCTTAGCCATAAACTAAATACGTGATTAAGGTAAAGACACGAGGTTAGACTCTGTTATGACGTAAGACTGCCCGGATTCTACCGGCTTAACCAGGCGGTCATAACAGTCAGTCTAATGTGGGAGGTCTTTATGGGAGATCACGGTCTTAATTAATTAAGAAACACTTAACCATAGTAGCATGTAGTGGGACATGAGGGGTTAAGTGGGTGCCTTGGGTGGCATGAGGAAATTTTATGGGTGCCTTGGGTGGCATGTGGAATCTAGTGGGTTGCCTTGGGTGGCAATAGAAAATACGATTAGAATACTTAACCAAGTGGACACATGTAATTAAACATGATTAAAGGGTTAAGTGGGATACACTAGATATTGGACAAGCTTAAGTGGGTAGCTTGTGGGGGCCCATTTCAACCAATATCCCAAACGTATCTTTGTGGGCTCGACCCATGTCGAGTGACGGGACACGCATATTGGGCTTGATTATAAGAGGCCAAAACGGGTTAGCGGTGGCAACGCAAGTCCAACGGGCTTCATATGCGTGTGTGGGCCCGGGCTGGTAGATAAGCTGTTGTTGCATCGTGTAGATATAAAGCCGTGCACCGTTAGTATTGGGTAGCCACTTTAGGGGAGTGATACACCCCACTGTGGGACCAGCACGGGTATCTACGGTAGGGAGCCGATCGCTTAGGGAGTAGTGGGTACACCTAGTGGAAATAGGGGCAGACGGCACCTATGTAGGGGTACACGAAACTACTGGGTAAGAATACTGGGTACACCTAGTGGAGATAGGGGCAGACGGCACCTATGTAGTGGGCTAGGGGTACACGAGACTACTGGGGAAATTTTCTAAGTCCTTAGAAGGGATCAACCTTTAAGTAGGAATGACTGGTGTGGTGCAGTTAGTAATTATCCTTGGGTGGGTAGATGCGTCCTGACGATTATCTTAGTTTATCCTAAGTCTACCAAGCTGCTTAGTGTAGCCATTCATCCCCAGATATTACCGTAGGTCAAGTTTATGTCTTCTCTGGTTACTTTAATGATTGTATTGTTAAAGTTATAGGACTCACTCAGACTTATGTTTGACCCCGTTGTTTTTATCTTTTTCCAACCCTCAGGTCCTACGGTGGATCCTAGCGGTAGTAGAGCTTGATCGGATTTCTGTTTCCAGTCTTGAGGAGCTTGGGTAGATGTAAAGCTCCAGTTATCCAGTTATCTTTTCTTTTAGTATGGCTATTGTATGAGAGAGTGGGATTATGTACTTCTTTATTTTGACAGATATTGTACTTGACTTTTATCATGGTTTTATGATGTAACCAGACATGTTTATTTCCGCTGTTATGTGATGATGTTTTAAAATTTCAAATACTGTTTATATCTGTCTTGGTGTAATTTTTCTGTTCTATATTCACTAAAATACTCCACCGATGCTATGGCATTCCTCTATGAGTGACTATAGCGGGCGTGGGGTGTTACACTTACGGAGTGTGTTTTTGTCGTGTTGGGCTTTGGTTCTTTCTTTGTAGATTTTCGCATTTTCATATGCCTCATTTCTTAATTCCTCTAATTCCGAAATTTGTAACTTCCTATGTGAGCCGGCTTTTTCTAAGTCAAAGTTCAAAAATTTTATGGCCCAAAGAGCACGATGCTCTAATTCCAGAGGTAAGTGACAGGCCTTTCCAAAGACTAATCGATATGGTGACATCCCTAGATTGGTTTTATAAGCAGTGTGAAAAGCCTAAAGTGCATCAATCAGTTTTACGGACCAATCTTTTCTATTGGAATTCACGGTTTTCTCAAGAATTTGTTTGATTTGTCTATTGGAAACTTCTACTTGTCCACTAGTTTGTGGATGGTAAGGTGTTGACAGCTTGTGTGTGATTAAGTATTTCTTGAGCAAGGACTCAAAAGCACGATTACAGAAATGAGTGCCATTATCGCTAATGATAGCTCTAGGTGTGCCAAAGCGTGAAAAGATGTTTTCTTTGAGGAATTTGACAACAACCTTGTTGTCGTTGGTTCTGGTCGGAATGGCTTCAACCCGTTTTGAGACATAATCTACCGCAAGTAAGATGTAAAGATTCCCAAATGAATTAGGGAATGGTCCCATGAAATCGATGCCCCAAACATCGAATAACTCAATCACTAAAATGGGGTTGAGAGGCATCATGTTTCGCTTAGAGATTCGACCCGTTCTTTGACATCGCTCACATTTAGAGCAAAATTCGAAAGCGTCACGGAAGAGTGTGGGCCAATAAAAACCGCTTTGCAAAACTTTTGCAGCAGTTTTTCTTGCTCCAAAATGACCGCCACAAGCATGTTCATGTGAGAAGGAGAGAATACTTTGGTGTTCATGATCGGGCACACACCTTCGAATGATTTGGTCTGGACAGTATTTGAAAAGATATGGGTCGTCCCAATAGAAGTTTCGAACTTTCGAGAGAAATTTTTGTTTACCTTGTTTCGACCATTCAGCGGGCATTTGTTGTGTGACAAGATAATTCACAATGTCAGCGTACCAAGGGGTGTTAGAGATCGAAAGGAGTTGTTCGTCAGGAAAATAGTCATCGATTTGGGTGTCGTTATCATTTTCGTGCACAATTCGAGAGAGATGATCAGCTACGACATTTTCAGAACCCTTTTTATCTCGTATTTCTATATCGAATTCTTGAAGAAGAAGGATTCAACGAATCAAGCGGGCCTTGGCATCCTTTTTAGAAAGCAAATATCATAGGGAAGCATGGTCAGTGTAAACTATGACTTTGGATCCTATGAGATATGGTCTGAATTTCTCAAGAGCGAAGACAACTGCCAAAAATTCCTTTTCAGTAGTTGAGTAATTCAATTGGGCCTCATTTAAGGTTTTGCTAGCGTAGTAAATGACTCGAGGGAGTTTATCAATTCGCTGACCCAAGATGGCTCTAATTGCAAAGTCAGAGGCGTCGCACATAAGTTCAAAGGGTTGAGTCCAATCAGGAGGTTGAATGATGGGAGTTGTGGTCAAGATTGACTTAAGAGTTTCAAAAGATGTTTTGCAATCATTGGAAAATTCAAACTTTACGTCTTTGGCAAGTAAATTCGAGAGAGGTTTTGAAATTTTCGAGAAATCCTTAATGAATCTTCTATAGAATCTTGCATGGCCAAGAAATGAACGAACATCTTTGACAAACTTAGGAGGAGGTAAATTAGCAATCAAACCGATTTTGGATTTATCGACTTCTAGGCCATCTTTGGAGACGACATGACCTAGAACTATCCCCCTTTTTACCATAAAGTGGCATTTTTCCCAATTAAGCACGAGTGATTTCTCCTTACAACGCTTAAGAACTAGTTCTAAATGAGTGAGACATTGGGAAAAAGATGATCCATATATTGAAAAATCGTCCATGAATAGTTCCAAGAATTCTTCCACCATATCAGAGAAAATACTCATCATACACCTTTGGAAAGTCGCGGGGGCATTACAAAAACCAAAAGGCATGCGACGATAAGCAAAGGTTCCAAAGGGACAAGTAAAGGTGGTCTTATGTTGATCTTCTAAAGCAACAGGAATTTGGTTATAGCCCGAGTATCCATCGAGAAAACAGTAGTACTCATGTTCCGCTAAGCGTTCGAGAATTTGGTCAATAAAAGGCAAGGGAAAATGGTCTTTTCGTGTGGCTGAGTTAAGCTTTCGATAGTCGATGCACACACGCCATTTGGTTTTGATTTTTGTTGGGACGAGTTCATTACTGTCGTTTTTGATCACTGTGACTCCCGACTTCTTTGGTACAACTTGTACCGGACTCACCCAAGTACTATCAGAGATGGGATAGATGATGTTATTGTCTAGACATTTGATTATCTCCTCCTTGACCACTTCTCTCATGTTTGGGTTTAATCGCCTTTGAACCTCATGGGTGGGTTTAGCCTCATCAACTAAATGTATGCGATGTTCCACAATTGATGGGCTAATTCCTTTTATATCGCTAATTTCCCACCCCAGGGCGTCCTTATTTCCCCGCAAGATATCCAAAAGTTTTTTCTTCTTGGTCCTCGGTAAGATCGGAGGCCAAGATTACGGGAAAAGTTTTTGAAGAGTCTAGGTAGGCATACTAAAGGTCTGGTGGCAAGGGTTTGAGGTCTAACTTAGGAAGTTCTTTTGTATCAACATTGGTTAACATTCCTTGGTTAGATTCAGGTGACGAAGTGTCGGAGTCAAGAATTTTGTTTAGTTCAGAAATATATTCGAGTTCATCGAAATCAGAGTCGAAATGGTCAAGACACATTTTCAAGGCTTCAGAAGTGTCACTAGAGGTTTCATCAACTGTGGTTTGAATCATGTCAATTTCATTGATCTCAAAATCCCTAGGTTGTTTGTTGAGATTAAAGATGTTTAGCTCAATAGTTAGGTGCCCGAAGGAAAGTCGAAGCTGACCATTCCTACAATTAATGACAGCATTAGAGGTTGCTAAGAAAGGGCGTCCTAAGATCAATGGTATTTGAACTTTGGAATTTGAGACAGGCTCTGTTTCTAGAACTATAAAATCGACAGGGAAGTAAAACTGTTCGATCTGTATCAAGACGTCTTCGATAATTCCCAATGGCTTTTTGATAGATCGATCAGCTAGCTGAAGTGTGATGTTTGTTGGTTTAGTCTCCCCTAGTCCAAGTTGACGATAGACAGTATAAGGGAGAAGGTTGACACTGGCACCAAGGTCGAGTAGGGCACGAGAAATGTGAGTGTTTCCTATTTTACAATCAATCGTAGGGCAGCCAGGATCTTTGTACTTGACTGGGGCAAGATTCGAAAGAACAGAGCTTGTATTTGCAGTTAGAAAGGCAGTTTTTGGGACATTGGTCGCACGTTTTTGTGTGCACAATTCCTTAAGACATTTAGCATATTGAGGGATTTGTTCAATGGTGTCTAAAAGAGGAATGTTCACACGGACTTGTTTGAAAATTTCCAGAATTTTATCGAAATTTGCCGCTTTCTTCTTTTTATTGAGTCTATGAGGAAAAGGAGCTACTGGTTTTTCGACTCTGTGATGAGTTTCATCATTCAAGGAAGAAGGTTTATCCAAGGAAATAGAAGGTGGTAAGGTCGTAGAAGATGGAATGTTGGTATTGCCAACATTAATTTTCGAAGGTGGGTCGGGTTTGCCGACATTGGAAGAAGAATTGTTGGGATTGCCAACATTTAAGGAAACTTGAGGTTTAGAGGAATTGGTATTCGAAGCCGATGGGTGATTATCAAGATTTGGCATTGGGGTCGAGTTAGAAGGTTCGTCAGGGTCGCCCACGTTATTATCAATCCTCTTACCAGATCGAAGGGTTGTAATAGCGTTGACTGGATTATGGTTTTCGTCCTCACAAGAATTTACAGCACGAGAGTTATACTTTGGATTCACCTCCGGTTTACTAGGCAATTTTCCCCTCTCATTATTTTTCGCCATTTCCTTTATCATATTCATCATTTGGTCCATTTTAGTGTCTTGCAAGTTTATTTTGGCTTCGTAGGAGCTCAACTGTTTTTCTAGACGCACAATTTCTTGTGACGGTTGAGAAGATTGAGAGGATTGGTTTGATGTTTGAAAATTGGGGTGCCTATAAGGTTGTTTGGATTGAGGTGAAGCTTGAGATGTTTGAGAATTGGAAGAAGGAGCTTGGTAATTCGGATTGGGAATAAAAGGTTGCACGTGAGATGGGTTAGCCGAATTATTGGGGTTTGACCAGGAAAAATTTGGGTGGTTCCTCCAACCAGGAATGTACGTGGCTGAGTAAGGGTTATTTTGAGCTATGGCATTGGCTTGGTCCTGAGAGTAATAGTGGGGTGACCCTTCTCCAGCTTGAGGAGTTTGATTTTCTAACGGGATTTGACTTGGGTCCACGACATGCACTCCTCTAGTAGAAGTACGAATGGGAACACGAATCGATTCCCACTGCATCTCCTTTTCAGAATAATCTTCTAAGAACCGCCAAGCTTCATCGGCTGTTTTAGACATAAAGTCTCCTCCACACATTGATTCTAGTTGAGTTCTAGTCTGATAGTTTAGCCCTTCATATGCAATTTGACATAAGTGATCTTTTAGAATTCCATGATGAAGGCAACTATATAATAGCTGGTTGAATCTCTCAAAGTATTTTGAAAAAGTTTCCCCCTCATTTTGACAAAATTGATTTATCTCGGTTCGGATTTTTAGAGTTTTATGAAAAGGGAAAAACTTTTTCAAGAATGCAGTGACAAATTCATCCCATCTTCTTATGGAATGTCGTGGAAGAGAATTTAGCCATCTTTTAGCGCTTTCAAGTAGTGCAAATGGGATTAGCCTTAGCTTGATCGATTCGTTAGATAGTTGTTGCATTTTTGTTGTGGAGGCATCAGTTCCAACCTTGCTTTGGTGCTATTTCCCTTTGATTTGACATAGATTAGGCTAATACTTGATTAGAAAGTGATTAGAGGTGATTCTAGATGTTGGAGGCCATTGTTAGGGCTCCTAGAAGGTAAATGGTGGCTAGAAGACTGAAATGGAATGAAAACCTAGCTCATTTCAGCCTCCCCATAACCCTAATCCCGAAATGGGTTATGGGCCCATTCACTAATCACCTCATTTGGCCCGGTTAAGCAGTTTTTCACTTTCTAAACCTTATTTCAGCCATATCTCCCAAATGGTAAGTCCGTTTTTCACATATGACCACTCTACGGAAAGGTAAACCATCATCCGGATCTAACGGAAGTGGTTTCAGGTCAAAAATCCTTTCCAATCAAAAGTTATGGCTGAAACAAGATCAGCTAGGGATAAAACGACCATTTAAAAATCAGCAAAAACCATGAACATGGGAAATGACCCCAATAGTCATCTCCCAAAGTTACATGACCATACTACTCTGTATGTGAAAGAAAGAAATATTATACGATCCTTCGATGCGTAGAATGCGGGTCATTACAAATACAAAATACATCCACTGACCAAATTACTTCAAGCAGCATCCATACCAGAGAAAGGAGACCCAAAAACCCAAACACAGAACAAAATAAACACCCATATATACACTATCTAAAAACTGCACCTTGCACAACCAAATCGGCATCAGTACATCCAACAAAGTCAATTCTGGTGACAAAACTCAAAAAAATGTGCTTGTTAAGACAAAAAGTGGCATAAGGAGGGTCTTGCCCACTAAAACTAAGCGTCGAGGAAGGCACCAATTGTAACAACCCATTTTTTGGCAGTCAAATATTTTATTTATATTATTATTTTAAATATTTTATTTGGAATATTAATGGATTTTAATATTGAATTCGTTATTAAAACGAAGTTTGAATGTTATATATTTATATAATTAGAAATCGAGCTCGAAATGGCGCTGTAGTTCGTAATATGAAGTTTTGAACTTTAACGGGATATACAGAGTCTGATATAAGTCGGATTTCTGTGAAACAAGAAACGTTGGAATCGTGTTGGTCATAATTTTCATATAGAAGAGAAAAAATCCAGATCTCGTGCTATAGATTGTTAGTTATGACTAAATCAAATTTTAAAATAGTTGCTATGGAAATCGTTATTTAATTTATAGGCCTTTAAAATAGCCATTTTGCAAATGGACTCCATTTTCGATGATATCAGTTTCATTGGAACCGTAATGTTAAATTATTGCACTGTATTAAATTACATGACAAACTGATGTCGTATGTGACCACGGGAACCGTAAACGCCCGTTCATTTTCTATAGCGCGTAATTAAATTAAATTAATTCAATAGAGAGATATTTGAGTGTAACTTGAGCAGGAGATCGAAATAAGCCACGAAACCGGTTCCGTTGAGCTCGTATCGATGTTTAGAGTCAGGATAGGTATATAGTTTGTTATTTTTGAAGACCGGGTGATTTGGTGTCCAAAATGGCATTGCGATGCATATAAAAATAGCGTACCGGGAAATAGTCTCGGAATGCGACGAAATGGTGCCATTGAATTCGTATTAATTAATTATTGTAGGATTTCAATTTTTGTGTCAATCGGACTTACCGTTTGAGCATGGCGACAATAAACGCCTTAATCAATTATATTATTTTGGTCAATTCAGACAGGGGTAACTTTAAACGAATAAATGACTGGTCAAATGAACTCCGATTTGAATGAAACAAATTTCATTAGATCTGTAAGGAAGAGGTCTAGTAAAATGTCAAGGTTTCAAATTTATTGGATTTTTTCTGTAATTATAGGAATTTTAAATGCTTGATTTTTCATCGATAAATATAAAGGACTTTTCACAAACGACCTCAGAATTTGACGAAACCTATCACATTTGGTCCGGAATATTTTTTTATGCTAGGATTAAGCATTTTCTTTTAGATTGAAAGTCGTATGTGAGTGTTTCTAACGTTACTTCACCGTGAAGTTTAACAAATATTATTTTAATATACCATCCTTATAAATAGCCCAACTGATAACCTAATTTGCAGTCAAACAGTTCGTGAGTGGTCAACAAATGTTCAGCGCCTCCACCCTATTATCAACGGCCTGAATCTCCTGATATTTCCTCTTTCAAACTGCAAAATCCACCAATCTAATTCTAGTTTTCCCTACGGCCAAGTAGTCAAGCTCGATGAGCCTTGTAATTTGAACGGCTGTGATCGGATTACAAGTCACGTGATGACCAGAAAGAGGGCTCGAACCGGCAGCGTTCGTGATCAGATATCGGGTGGAGGACAGCTTCGAACTCAATGAGGCTCCTGGTGATGAAGGGTGGGCTTCGGGCACACCCATTGGCAAAGGCGGACGATGTTCTGGGCGAAGGAGGGATGGCACTATAGCATACTAGGTGGTGCGACAGTCAACTTTTGAAGTCAGGGATGCGTATTTCTGAAATCTGGAACGAGGATATACTGGAGACAAACGATGATTCATTCAAAAGACCTAGGTATTTTCAATGCAAAACGAAAGTCTGTAACCATTTTCCCTAAACCGTAATTAACATTAGTGGTAAATTAGTTAAAGGATGAATTATTTTGATTTTTACCTATTCTGCTACAGGTGAAAAACGAAATGAGTAGTTCGGTTCTGTAAAAGGAGAGAACGAAGCCAATAATCGGGCCATGATGGATACATAAGTAATTAAAAATTTACTTATTTAAATTAGTGAATGATTAAGGAAGGTAATCAATTTAAATGACCGTATAATTTTAAAAGGTGCAGAACAGTAAGGGACAAAGCAACGTGGAAACCAAAGGATAGACCCTATTTCTGTAAATTTTTAATTGAGGAATTTTGTTGATTAATTAAATCACGAATCAAAATAATGGTAACTTTTTATTCTGTTACCAGAATTGGGAAAAACCGATTATGTTGGAACCATATCGAAAAGTACTTCGTTTTTGAACGATTCTGGACAGAACTGGAAACCGCTGGAAATTTATTATTAAATTAAACGGATGTTTAATTTAAACGGGAACCGAATCGCTTAAGCGACAAATCAAATCAAGGTGAGTTAAACTCACTTAGTTCTTTCCATTTATATTTTATATAAATTGGGTTTTTATTTTGTGTGCTCTTGTTGCTAATGGTTGGCTATTTGCTAGTATTATTTTTATTTGTTGATTTAATCGATGAAATTAAACCGTTGTTTAATTTCAGTGAAAAACCAAATCGTTATTCTAACGATTGGAACCAATGGAGGCAACTTACCTTGTTGGTCACGTTTACAAAATAAACGTGTTTAATTGTTGGAATTGTTTTGCTAATTGGTTGATGTTAAATAGTTGTTATTTATTTTTATATAAATTATCAGTTAAATGGAACCGAATGGTCTGATTTGAATAACCGATTTGAATACAGGGAAGAACAGGTTGGAGGGATCCAACCGGATTCCTCAAATATATTATACATTATTTATTTTCATATTATCAATATATGAACTATCCTGATTGGGTGATTGATTTGGTTATTGATTATTGACTGGAAATGCAATCTTTGTTTTGTTTTAACCAATGGGCAATATTGGTTGAGTAATCGGCAGTAAATGGCCTAAAAATAAAGTGTTTTGTTTTATATCGATTTACTGTCAGGAAAATCGATAGAACTGAAGTTGTAAATTTATTTTATAACTAGAGATAAATTTTGAATTTTATTAAAAGGAATAAAAATTTAATTCAATTTATTTAAGTTTATAATTAATTATAAATTGATTTTACAAAGTAAATTCTGAGGTTAACCAGATTTATAAACAAGTGAATAGAAATTAACCTTATGGTTAAGTTTGGATAATTGTTTTGTTAAGAAACAATTAAATGGAATTATTTAAATTAATTATATTTTTAATTAATTTAAAGGGAGAATGAAATGGGAATCGGTTAAGAAGATAACCGTGTGTTGAGTTGACCAAAGTAGACCGTTTTAACTAGAGTTGGTTATTAAATTAGTTTGTTTTGAATTAATCTAATAAATTAGTTTAAAGAATATTTTTTTAATATTAATAAGATTTTTAAACAGGAATTTACTATTTATGTTAGTTATTTAAGAAATTAACTACTTTTATTGTAGTTAATGATTAAGATAAAGTATTATTCTGATTAATAGTAATTTGGGAAATTACTTTTAAGTGAATTAATTTAAAAAGTAATCGAGGTTGAAATGAAATCCAATTGAAGGGTGAAAGGAGTGTATAAGCAAATTTTATTTTAAAACTGAGTTTTGCAAAAAAGTTATAAAAGAAGTTCTTAAGCGGATACTATAGCTTAAAAGGAATGTTACTTAAATATTTGAATTAAGAAAATGGAAATTCAGATAAAAGGGTTTAAGATAAACCAGGATTATATAAAAGAGGTTTAAAGTGTTAAAGTAAAAGTGGGGAATGAAAATAAGATTTTCAAAGCGAGAATTAATTGAATGGATTTGGAAAGGGGATTGGTAAAAGTGAATTTGGTAAAAGAAGCGAATCATAGGATTTGGAATCAAATCTGAATTATAAAATGAATTTGTTTAAGATGTAAAGGTTAAAAGATGAAGTTGTGTAAAGGAATTATTTAATTATGGAATTAAGAAATATGGTTATATCCGAGAAAGGGATTTTCAAAAAGTAAGACGGTTTCATGAAACCATATTTTGAATAAAATAGTTAAATGGAATTTGAATTGTTATTAGAATGAAATATTGGTTTTTGGATTTCAACTTGTATCAACCTTAAGATACGAACGTTGTTGATCAGGGTCTGAGAGGTAATTAAAACACCCCAACTTGAACGACATCCGGATTATCTGAGGATGACACTAGTTGTTGTGGCGACCTAGATTTTCAGTTCCTTTTGAGCTGACCAAACAACACTAGTCCAACCCAAATGATACTAGAAACCCAGATGCCAATAGAAAGAATTTAGAGGATGAGATAAGAAAGAAAGAAATTTTAGAACAGAAGAAATAGGAAGAAGAAAACTCAACACAAATCAGAGTCTTACATCGCAGCGGAACAAAATATAATATAGAAATATTCTTTATTGAGAACTTGAAAATATACTTACAACATCAGAGTACATTAATACACTTGGATAGTTATAACAACCTGTCCTCATATATATCATGCAGCGAAATATACTACATATAATCATATGTCTGAACTCTTTCAGCATGTCTCTAAACTTTGTAGCATCTGATAAGCTGGACCTGTACAACCCGGGCTAACCCGAGCATTACAAATACTGGGTCAGTCTGGTGAACCAGAGTGAGAATAACTTGCACAGTTTAAGGGGAATCATCCAACTTGATTTTAAAGTTCAAATTCCTTTCGAAAGAAAAAGATAATCGTAATACCGATCCACACATAAACACGGATGGTTTTTACCTTACGATAACCCAAAACATTTTTGAAATCATATATTATTCTGATATTATAATAGTGTCTAAACACAAGTAAATAGCAATCTAGCGGAACGCTTGCATCTCCGCTCCACCTATATAGTATATAAATAAAAACCGCGGGCGCTTATTGGTGATTGGATTCCCACTATGACAAGGTATGGGACCACCTGCCGATAGTATATCTCTAGAGGCGAATACACTGGGTTCAACAAGAACGTCTTGCAACCCGGCCCATACATGACCGACCGCTCATTTCGCTTGAGTGTATCGAATGTATATCACTGACGGTTGGGATCTGCAAACGCCTCCCGAAAAGGGACAGCATCAAAATAGATTAAAGAACAAATGGAATTTCTCTAGATAGGTGATTATACACCCTAATGGGAGTGACCCACATAGCCATGCTGCCTGCCCAATTTTTGTCATTTCTCGGTTGATGAGGCTTGAGGCTACGATTATCTCTCTTTAGATCAACACATCAAACTTTGAATGCCACATCGTCATATCCGCCAAATCACAAATTGATTTCCACAAAAATACCACGGGTATAAGGCTAAGAGAAACGAATTCCTCCACCACCAAACGTGAATACGTTTGAAGAGATCAACTTATGCGATCCGTTAGATAAACTCTGTCAGACACTCGTCCATACAAGTCATCCAGGAACAGGATGAACCGAAGGTACTCTCCTACCGCATCCAAAGGATCAGTAGCGAGAAGTCCTTGCAATCCGCAAAATCTCAACCACGAACGAATCACGTCAGAATACCTCTGGTAGCTAGCCAGAGAATATTCGACAAGTAATCCTTCCGCTTATGAAGATCCATGGTCTTCAATGCTCCATCTCGACCATCTTCTGATAACTTCAACGTTTACGTATTTACTGGTCGGAATGGTTTTCGAATATAAAATCGATCCCGGTCTTTCCAAAACAATAATCGATTTGGCACGATTTTGATAGTCGGTGATTTAACTATCAAAATAAACAATCATCATCCATAGAAAAATAAAGTGGATTCATTGGTTCAGTATATTGCATCACTTGGCCTTTTTAGTTAAACAGTTGTTAATCACACTTCTAAATCTTTCAGCCTTTGGAATATCGCTTTCTCAATTCTTATTTCCAAATCAAATTATTCAATCTTATAGCTTTTCGAATAATATCCTTCACCATCGTCTATAAACAAACATCATCCTTGAATAATCATGCAGTTGTCACAAGTTGGGGTATTTTATTTACCACTCAGACCTTGAGTCAACAACATTCTTATCTTCGGAATATATATAAGTTTATAAATGAAATCTCATCCAAATAATATATCAACACTTCTATTATTTTAAAATCCTTTTTTAAATAACCACTTTTTCTTTGTTTGGTTCAAACAACTCCTTTCACAATCTTTATCATTAGACTCTCACTTTTATAACCAAGTTCAATCCACTAAGGTTTCCATTTGATCTCAACTCAAATGAATCTTGTTTAAACTCTCTTTTATATATAATTCCTTTTCAGAAATGAGCCCAAAATCTAACTCATATAAATATGAGTAAACTTATTAAAATACCACTTATAAAACAAAGTTTTATTCAACAAATCCCCTTTATAACCATTTCTATTTCTCCTTGGTTTCCTTCAACCTTATTCACTTTAAAAGTTAAGATTTATCCTTTTTATAAAATCATGATTCAACATATCAAAACAACTTGGTTTCCTTTGAAAAACATTATCATATATTCGAACCTTGCCTACCGAGTTACCTTATGAATTCATATTCATATTACATTTTACAAATCTTGTTTCATATACTCATTATATAATTATAAGGTAAAAATAATTATTTATTTACTTTAATAAATACATTTAAAAATAATCTATATAAAATAGATTTCAAATCTTGTCTTTAGTTATAAAACAAATTTTATAACTTTCTTTCTATTGATTTACCCAAAGGTAAATCAATCTCTATAAATTCATTTACAGGTCATCTGCCGATAATTACCCAACCAACATCACCCATTGGTTAATATCAAACAAGTGTTGAGTTTGGTTTCAACAATTAATTATCAATCAAACTGATTAATAGTTCATATAAGTAAACAACATATTTGAGGAATCCGGTTGGATTCCTCCAACCTGTCTGTCCCTGCATCACAATGGGTTACCTCAATTTCAACACGATTAACAGTTCAACTAATAACAATCAACAAACAATTTGTAACGGCCATTCAAGCATCAAATGATTTGTTTAATACGTTTATTATTATAAACGTAACCAACAAGGTAAGTTACCTCGTTTGGAATCTAATCGTTAAAAATAGCGATTTAATTTGATTAAATTAAACAAATGCTTAATTTAATCCATGAATATTAAATAATATTCAGCATACAATAATTAACCACCCAATCATCAACCATCAGCAAAACATTGCACACAAAATAAAAACCCAGTTTGTATAAAATATAAATGAGGTAAACTGAGTGAGTTGAACTTACCTTATTTTCATCTGCTGCTGAACCGTTCGGTTTTAATTAAATTGACGTTTAATTTAACTAAATACTCACACAGCCACCAACTCTATCCAAACCAGCTTCACCGTGTTGCTCTTGTTGATATGGCTCCGACGACACCTGGTTCCTCACATTCCGTTGCTGTATGATCGAGGTATACATTTAAATGTTATTCGGTGTTCAAATTAACTTAGACCTTATATTATGTTACTTAACTATAATTAACCCAGTCCCCTGTTCTTATTTATATGTCTAACATAGTAGGCACAATGTTAGTGGAGTTAGACACAAAATAATAGACCACTTTATAACAAAATCATCGGCCCATGTAATTGTTCGTTTTTGGCATTTATAAAATGATTAGGCACTAAAAACTGGCATATTAAATAAACAACATGATTATATAATTTAGACTGGGTACTGTTGGGTTATATAAATATATTTGGTCATGTTAAACTATTTCTCTTTTTCCGGTGAAACAAAATGTCCGCGATGGCCACGTTCATAGATGATAGGGCATGTTTAATCACCAGATTAAGCAAATGTACTTATGCACTAAACACGAAATCACTTAAAATGACCGGACATATTCATGTTACTAAGGTTAGGCATACTGACATTTCCACTCCCCAGGCAACAGTATTACATACTTCAAATGCATTACGTTATATATTGATGTACATAACCCATGGTTTGGCAACAATAAATATGATTTGTCATATCAAACCTTGAGGCTTAGATTAGGCGTGTTAATCTTACGGTTAGGAAATTTTAGGGGATTAGGCAATATGTACACATTATATATATAAGGTATATAATTTCGATTGGCTATTTAAAATTGGATTAAGCATAACATAAACGTGATTAGGCTTACGTGAATTACTGTTCTCCTCCTTCTTCGCTCTAGTAAAAAGTTTTCATGGCTGAATTCCCCTGTACGCGAGTGCACCCCCCCCACAGTTCTCCCTCACGTCCTTCACTGTTCCGAAACCGTTCATCCGTGTGCCCTCCATGCTCACCACGGCTCTCAATAGTCCTGAACTACCACCCGAACAAGTGCCATGTCTCTTCCGCCTGCACACAGTCTTCACGGAAAACCCCTCCCCCTTGCTCACGCTTCTTCCCTTCATGCTACAGTCAGTATTAATTCCTCCCCCTTCATTGTCCAGTCCACCACATGCAAACTCTTCTAGTATATTCAATCTTCAATGAACGAAAACAGCAAGCTAAATCCCCAAGGCCGAAGATGAATCCCCATTGTCCTCCTCCTACACAAACAATAGTGCCACCTTCGTTCAAGTCCTTCCCCACTTAACTGCTATCACACATGATGACCAACGCTGCTCCCACTCCACACGTCCAAGACACTCCCTCCCCACTATGAACAGCTTCTCACGCCATTCCCGCTTCACACCGCGACCCCTTCATTTACTCCGCTGCTTCCAAGTTCACAGCCTGTTGTTACTCCACACGCAACATCTCCTCGCAAACAACTCTCAACCTTGGCCTCTCTTCCTCGCGCATCTGTTTTTATGTTTTGCAGAGGAAAGATTTTGGGGAGTAAAGTTTTGGTTTATTAATTTTCGAATGAAAAGTGGAGCAGCACAGTTTATTTATAGGAGAAAGGTTTCGTGGCGGCCACGTAGTTTAGGATATAGGGTAGGTATATAGCGGTATTAGTTGTATGACGTGGGGAGGATTTCAAGAAATTACTTGACTGTCACGGTTAGAGGTCGATTGGATTGCAAGGAAGAGAATTTGTTTAGGACACAAGGTATTTGAAAAGTTCGGTATGCAAGTGAAACGAAAGGCGGTGGATGGTTTTAGTTAGTTTTAAATAATAATAATTATACTATACCCCTCTTTAAATGTAGTATAACATCCCATTGGTACAGTAATATGATATTTGCATGAATATCTATTTTGGCGTTCTTGTTGAACTAGTTTTCGATTGTCCTAAAACAGGATACGTATTTAAATCCGAACAAGTTCTGTTTAAATCTGACAAAAGCACAGAATCAGAATACGATACTCAACCATAAGTAAAATTTTATTTGTTTTATGGACCGTTTATAGACAGAAATAAAAATACAGTTGTGTCCAGCGAGGTGCCACGGTCCCGAAAATATAATAATATCGGTAGGTTAACCTATATTGTGAAACCCCGAAATACTGATACAGGGTGCAAAATACTTCAAATAAAAAGCCGCATATTTAATTTATTAAAAATTACAGTAAAATTCTAAAAATTAAATTATAACTACGTCTCAAAAGAATCTTGTCCAGATTCGAATCCAGTATGCAGTTATATCAAATAAACCGTTACGGTCGATGAACGATTCTTTAGCGACTATTGGAAATTTTAATCTAGACATATCTTACAATCCATAATACGAACTCTCCATTTTTCTCTTCCTTTAGAAAAGTATAATCAAATTGATTCAAACGTTTCTTGTTTCACAGAATTTCGACTTCAAACGGATTCTATATATTCACTTAAAGTTCAGATTGAAAATTACGAACTGCCGCGTCGTTTTCGAGCTCATTTTAAGTATATTATAAATTATATATTTTTGAACTCGATTTTATAAAATAAATTCGATATAAAATCTGCTAATATCGCCAAATTAATATTTAAACGGATTTAAATATTCGAACTCAACGTTCAAAAATCTGGGACGTTACATTCTTCCCTCCTTAAAAGAATTTTGTCCCTAAAATTACAAGGTAAGAAGAATGCTCCGAGCACAATTATTCCAAAATAATTATTACCAAAACAAATTCAAACTCTTTAAATGTTCCAAAAAAATTTGCCAGCACCTCCACTGTATGGCTCGATCACAACAACTACAAATGCCACTCCGGGCTCAACTTCCCTAAAAGAAAACCAAAAAGCCAAATGGTTACCCAACTCAGGCGTATAAAATCAATCACTTCAATCAATATATTTTAAGGTTTACCTTTTTGTCGGCTAACTCAATTTCCCATTTCTAAGCAAATCATTTATCTGCACTTCGTCTATACTTCCAATTCTATATAACCAAATCATCTCCATAGCCTTCAGGATTCTGCACTTAACTCCACTCACAATACAAGTAACAAATACAGGTTAAAATAATTCCGTTTCATAAATGATGTTATTCCCAATTCACTATACTGGAATTTAGTTCCAATTCATTCAAATTGTTTAATGAAATTTATTCAACCAATACAACATCCAAATAACAAACAACCAAGTCATTTGAATTATATCCAATATCGATCAATATTCACTATAGTTTAATATAAATCGATTTATATTCGATCGATTTCTAATAATATCTATTTGGTTTTCGAATTACCAAATTTACTTTATTCGATTCGATTTGAATTCCATTAATTCACTCAACTATGTTAAGTTTCATTTTCCATATCCAATTTTATTGGCTGATTTATTTCTAACCAGTTCAATTCCATTTCACACATTAATCTGAATTTCAACCATATCAAGCAACACAACCAATAATACTATAATAGAGAATTTTTTTATAAATATATAGCTTGGGAAATTTTTTATTTCATTCATCTACTTTATAAAATAATTTTATAATCAATTGCAAATACACGCTCTCATATATACACTCAAACTGAGTCTAGGGTGTTACTAACCCCATCTCTATCGAGTTACACCACAGAGCCAAGGTTACTACTCAACCAATAGCTCTGATACAAACTGTGATGACCCAGATTTTCGGTACCTTTTGAGATGACCAAACAACACTAGTCCAACCCAAATGATACTAGAAACCCAGATGCCAATAGAAAGAATTTAGAGGACGAGATAAGAAAGAAAGAAATATTAGAATAGAAGAAATAGGAAGAATAAAACTCAACACAAATCAGAGTCTCACATCGCAGTGGAACATAATATAATATAGAAATATTCTTTATTGAGAACTTGAAAATATACTTACAACATCAGAGTACATCAATACACTTGGACAGTTATAACAACCTGTCCTCATATATATCACACAGCGAAATATACTAGATATAATCATACGTCTGAACTCTTTCAACATGTCTCTAGACTTTGTAGCATCTGATAAGCTGGATCTGTAAAACCCGGGCTAACCCGAGCATTACAAATATCAGGTCAGTCTGGTGAACCAGAGTGAGAATAACTTGCACAGTTTAAGGGGAATCATCCAACTTGATTTTAAAGTTCAAATTCCTTTCAAAAGAAAAAGATAATCGTAAGACCGATCCACACATAAACACGGATGGTTTTTACCTTACGATAACCCAAAACATTTTTGAAATCATATATTATTATGATATTATAATAGTGTCTAAACACAAGTAAATAGCAATCTAACGGCACGCTTGCATCGCACGCTCCACCAATATAGTATATAATTAAAAACCGCGGGCGCTTATTGGAGATTGGATTCCCACTATGACAAGGTATGGGACCACCTGTCGATAGTATATCTCTAGAGGCGAATACACTGGGTTCAACAAGAACGTCTTGCAACCCGGCCCACGCATGACCGACCACTCATTTCGCTTGAGTGTATCGAATGTATATCACCAACGGTTGGGATCAGCAACCGCCTCCCGAAAAGGGACAGCATCAAAATAGATTAAAGAAGCAAATAGAATTTCTTTAGATAGGTGATTATACACCCTAATGGGAGCGACCCACATAGCATGCTGCCTGCCCGATTTTTGTCATTTCCCGGTTGATGAGGCTTGAGGCTACGATTATCTCTCTTTAGATCAACACATCAAACTTTGAATGCCACATCGTCATACCCGCCAAATAACAAGTTGATTTCCATAAAAATACCACGGGTATAAGGCTAAGAGCACCAAACGTGAATACGTTTGAAGAGATCAACTTACGCGATCCGTTAGATATACTCTGTCAGACACTCGTCCATACAAGTCATCCAGGAACAGGATGAACCGAAGGTACTCTTCTACCGCATCCAAAGGATCAGTAGCGAGAAGTCCTTGCAATCCGCAAAATCTCAACCATGACCGAATCACGTCAGAATACCTCTGGTGGATAGCCAGAGAATATTCGACAAGTAATCCTTCCGCTTAAGAAGATCCACGGTCTTCAATGCTCCATCTCGACTATCTTCTGATAACTTCAACATTTACGTATTTATTGGTCGGAATGGTTTTCGAATATAAATTCGATCCCGGTCTTTCCAAACCAATAATCGATTTGGTCAGATTCTGATAGCCGGTGATTTAACTATCAAAATAAACAATCATCATCCATAGAAAAATAAAGTGGATTCATTGGTTCAGTATACAGCATCACTTGGCCTTTTCATTTAAACAATTGTTAATCACACTTCTAAATCTTTCAACCTTTGGAATATCACTTTCTCAATTCTTATTTCCAAATCAAATTATTTAATCTTATAGCTTTTCGAATAATATCCTTCACCATCGTCTATAAACAAACATCATCCTTGAATAATCATGCAGTCGTCACAAGTTGGGGTATTTTATTTACCTCTTAGACCTTGAGTCGACAACATTCTTATCTTCGGAATATATATAAGTTTATAAACGAAATCTCATCCAAATAATATATCAACACTTCTATTATTTTAAAATCCCTTTCTAAATAACCACTTTTTCTTTGTTTGGTTCAAACAACTCCTTTCACAATCTTTATCGTTAGACTCTCACTTTTATAACCAAGTTCAATCCACTAAGGTTTCCATTTGATCTCAACTCACATGAATCTTGTTTAAACACTCTTTTATATATAATTCCTTTTAAGAAATGAGCCCAAAATCTAACTCATATAATATGAGTAAACTTATTAAAATACCATTTATAAAACAAAGTTTTATTCAACAAATCCCATTTATAACCATTTCTATTTCTCCTTGGTTTCCTTCAACCTTATTCACTTTAAAAGTTAAGATTTATCCTTTTTATAAAATCATGATTCAACATATCAAAACAACTTGGTTTCCTTTGAAAAACATTATCATATATTCGAACCTTTCCTACCGAGTTACCTTATGAATTCATATTCATATTACATTTTACAAATCTCGTTTCATATACTCATTATATAATTATAAGGTAAAAATAATTATTTGTTTCCTTTAATAACTACATTTAAAAATAATCTATATCAAATAGATTTCAAATCTTGTCTTTAGTTATAAAACAAGTTTTATAACTTTCTTTCTATTGATTTACCCAAAGGTAAATCAATCTCTATAAATTCATTTACAGGTCATCTGCCGATAATTACCCAACCAACATCACCTATTAGTTAATATCAAACAAGTGTTGAGTTTGGTTTCAACAATTTATGATCAATCAAACTGATTAATAGTTCATATAAGTAAACAACATATTTGAGGAATCTAGTTGGATTCCTCCAACCTGTCCGTCCCTGCATCACAATGGGTTACCTCAATTTCAACACAATAAACAGTTCAACTAATAACAATCAACAAACAATTTGTAACGGCCATTCAAGCATCAAATGATTTGTTTAATACGTTTATTATTATAAACGTAACCAAGGTAAGTTACCTCGTTTGGAATCTAATCGTTAAAAATAGCGATTTAATTCGATTAAATTAAACAAACGCTTAATTTAATCCATGAATATTAAATAATATTCAGTATACAGTAAACAACCACCCAATCATCAACCATCAGCAAAACATTGCACAGAAAATAAAAACCCAGTTTATATAAAATATAAACGAGGTAAACTGAGTGAGTTGAACTCACCTTGTTTTCATCTGCTGCTGAACCGTTCGATTTTAATTTAATTGATGTTTAATTTAATTAAATACTCACACAGCCACCAACTCTATCCAAACCAGCTTCATCGTGTTGCTCTTGTTGATATGGCTCCGACGGCACCTGCTTCCTCACATTCCGTTGCTGTATGATCGAGGTATACATTTAAACGTTATTCGGTGTTCAAATTAACTTAGACCATATATTATGTTACTTAACTATAATTAACCCAGTCCCCTGTTCTTATTTATATGTCTAACATAGTAGGCACAATGTTAGTGGAGTTAGACACAAAATAATAGACCACTTTATAACAAAATCACCGGCCCATATAAATGTTCGTTTTTGGCATTTATAAAATGATTAGGCACTAAAAACAGGCATATTAAATAAACAACGTGATTATATAATTTAGACTGGGTACTTTTGGGTTATATAAATATATTTGGTCATGTTAAACTATTTCTCTTTTTCCGGTGAAACAAAATGTCTGCGATGGCCACGTTCATAGATGATAGGGCATGTTTAATCACCAGATTAGGCAAATGTACTTATGTACTAAACATGAAATCACTTAAAATGACCGGACACATTCACGTTACTAAGGTTAGGCATACTGACATTTCCACTCCCCAGGGAACAGTATTACATACTTCAAATGCAGTACGTTATATTTTGATATACATAACCCATGGTTTGTCAACAGTAAATATGACTTGTCACAACAAACCTTGATTAGAAGTACTAGGCTTAGATTAGGCATGTTAAACTTACGGTTAGGCAATGTTGGGGATTAGGCAATATATACACAGTATATATATAAGGTATATAATTTCGATTGGATATTTAAAATTCTATTAATCTTAACATAAATGTGATTAGGCTTACGTGAATTACTGTTCTCCTCCTTCTTCGCTCTAGTAAAAAGTTTTCATGCCCGAATACCCCTGTACGCGAGTGCACCCCCCCCAGTTCTCCCTCACGTCCGTCACTATTTCGAAACCGTTCATCCGTGTGCCCACCATGCTCACCACGGCTCTCAACAGTTCCGAACTACCACCCGAACAAGTGCCATGTCTCTTCCGCCTGCACACAGTCTTCACGGAAAACCCCTCCCCCTTGCTCATGCTTCTTCCCTTTATGCTACAGTCAGTATTAATTCCTCCCCCTTCATTGTCCAGTCCACCACATGCAAACTCTTCTAGTATATTCAATCTTCAATGAACGAAAACAACAAGCTAAATCCCCATGGCCGAAGATGAATCCCCATCATCCTCCTCCTACACAAACAATAGTGCCACCTCCTTCCCATTTCGTTCAAGTCCTTCCCCACTTAACTGCTACCACCTGTGATGACCAACGCCGCTCCCACTCCACACGTCCAAGACACTCCCTCCCCACTATGAACAGCTGCTCATGCCATTCCCGCTTCACACCACGACCCCTTCTTTTACTCTGCTGCTCCTAAGTTCACAACCTGTTGTTACTCCACAAGCAACATCTCTTCGCAAACAACTCTCAACCTCGGCCTCTCTTCCTTACGCTTCTGTTTTTATGTTTTGCAGAGGAAAGATTTTGGGGAGTAAAGTTTTGGTTTATTAATTTTCGAATGAAAAGTGGAGCAGCACAGTTTATTTATAGGAGAAAGGTTTCGTGGCGGCCACGTAGTTTAGGGTATAGGGTAGGTATGTAGCGGTATTAGCTGCATGACGTGGGGAGGATTTCAAGAAATTACTTGACTGTCACGGTTAGAGGTTGATTGGCTTGCAAGGAAGAGAATTTGTTTGGGACACAAGGTATTTGAAAAGTTTGGTATGCAAGTGAAATGAAAGGCGATGGACGGTTTTAGTTAGTTTTAAATAATAATAATTATACTATACCCCTCTTTAAATGTAGTGTAACATCCCATTGGTAAAGTAATATGATATCTGCATGAGTTTTTATTTTGGCATTCTTGTTGAACTAGTTTTCGATAGTCCTAAAACAGGATACGTATTTAAATCCGAACAAGTTCTGTTTAAATCTGACAATAGC
Source organism: Allium sativum (assembly GCA_030737875.1). Classification (NCBI taxonomy): domain Eukaryota; kingdom Viridiplantae; phylum Streptophyta; class Magnoliopsida; order Asparagales; family Amaryllidaceae; genus Allium; species Allium sativum. The sequence goes on from CM060920.1 coordinate 731,498,377, forward strand.
ACAGAATCAGAATACGATACTCATCCATAAGTAAAATTTTATTTGTTTTCTGGACCGCTTATAGACAGAAATAAAAATACAGTTGTGTCCAGCAAGGTGCCACGGTCCCGAAAATATAATAATATCGGTAGGTTAACTTATATTGTGAAACCTCGAAATACTGATACAGGGTGCAAAATCTTTCAAATAAAAAGATGCATATTTAATTTATTAAAAATTACAGTAAAATTCAAAAAATTAAATTATAATTACATCTCAAAAGATTCTTGTCCAGATTCGAATCCAATATGCAGTTATATCAAATAAACAGTTACGGTCGATGAACGATTCTATAGCGACTATTGGAAATTTTAATCTGGACATATCTTACAATCTATGATATGAAATCTCCATTTTACTCTTCCGTTAGAAAAGTATAATCAAATCGATTCAAACATTTCTTGTTTCACAGAATTTCGACTTCAAACCGATTCTGTATATTCAATTAAAGTTCAGATTGAAAATTACGAACTACCGCGTCGTTTTCGAGCTCATTTTAATTATATTATAAATTATATATTTTTGAACTCGATTTTATAAAATAAATTCGATATAAAATCTGCTAATATCGCCAAATTAATATTTAAACGGATTTAAATATTTGAAATCAATGTTCAAAAATCTGGGACGTTACAGTTGTAATGGTAAAAAAAAGGTTAGTCATAATTTAATATTTCATTAGAGAAATAATAATGCAATATTTTTGGTGGAAATTTGGAATATATATATATATAATGAGGATTTCAAAGAAAAAGGGAAATAGAAGGGATTACAAGAAATTATAACGATATTTTCGAGTTAGAACGGAAGTGTAAAAGTTGAGTTTTATTCAATAAAAATAAGCAATGGGTGCGGTCAAGTAATGAACGAAGATGTTTCATAACGTTGTTGTACGAGTAACAGTTTGAATTGATTTCCCAATATTAGATAATAACGTGGTTAATGATTTGAAAGTAAAAATAGAAGACTGTATATGATATTGGATTTTCCTAGGTAATAAAAATGAATTTGTTTAAAGAATAAATCTCATGTTAAATAAGAAGCGAAAACTATATTCATAGTATCAAAATATTTAAGAGTTTAAATTTACTTTTGTTTTAATTAAAAGGCCAATTGATGCTGAATACTGAACTAGTGAACTCATTGGATTTTCATGATTGGATCACTATTTATTTTGATTGTTAAATAACCGACTATCAAATCTTTCCAATACGATTATTGGTACCGAAAGAACGGGATCGAATTTATATTCGAAAACCATTCCGACCAACACATACGTGAAGGTATCAGAAGTTGATTGAGATGGAGCATTAAAGATTGTTGATCTTCATTAAACGGAAGAACCGCTAATAATCTCTGGGATTGCAGCCAGAGATAAACTGTGGTTCTGTCGTGGTTGGAATCTACGAATTGCAAGGACTACTCGCTACTAATCCTTGGGGTGATCCCTATATGGGATGCAGTAGGAGAGTGCCTTTGGTTCATCCTGTTCCTGGATGACTTGTATGGACGGATGTCTGACAGAGTATTTCCAAAGGGATCGCGTATGTTGATTTCCTCAAGCGTATTTCTGTTAGTGGATAGCTAACACCCAGAGTATTTTTGTGGACGTCAATTAGTGATATCTGGCGGATCTGACGATGTGGCATTCAAAGTGGATAGTGACAAGATGTTCCAAAAGATAATTTAAACCCAAGCCTCATCAACCGGGAAATGACAAAAATCGAGCAGGCAGCATGGCTATATGGGTCGCTCCCATTAAGGTGTACAATCACCTATCTAGAGAAATTCCTTTTGCTTCTTTAATCTATTTCGATGCTGTCCCTTTCGGGAAACGGTTGCTGATCCCAACCATTGGTGATATACATTCGATACACTCAAATGAAATGAGTGGTCAGTCATGTGTGGGTCGGGTTGCAAGACGTTCTTGTTGAACCCAGTGTATTCCCCTCTAGAGATACACTATCGGCAAGTGGTTCCATACCTTGTCATAGTCAGAATCCAATCTCCAATAAGCGCCCGTGGTTTTGATTGTATGCTATATATATGGAGCGTGAGATGCAAGCGTTCCGCTAGATTGATATTTATTTGTATATTGACACTATTATAATATCAGAAAAGATATTGATTTCAAAAATGTTTTGGGTTATCATAAGGTAAAAACCATCCGTATTTATCTATGGATTTGATCTTACGATTATCCTTTTCTTTCGAAAGGATTTTAACTTTAAAATCAGGTTGTGTGATACCCATAAACTTAGTGTGTTTTTCTCACTCTAGTTCACCAGACTGACCCGGTTTTGTAATGCTCGGGTTAGACCGGGTTGTACAGGTCCAGGTTATCGGATGCTGCGAATTTCAGAAGATGTTCTAGAGGTGATCAGGCGTATTGTATCTAGTATTTATTATGCTGTGTGTTGTGTATGAGGACAGGTTACTATAACTGTCCAGAGGTGCTGATGTACTCTAATATTGTAAGTATTTTTAAAAGCTCTCAATAAAGATTTATTTTTGTATTATATTTTGTTCTGCTGCGATGTGACTCTGTGTTGTGTTAGTTCTTCTTCTTCTATTCTAACTTTCTTTCTTTCTTATCTCACCCTCTAAATTATTTCTAGTAACGATCCTATGCCTTCGGTGCTTCTAAGGTCGGCATGAGAAATGGAATTGTATTTTTGTTGATTTTCGAGGACGAAAATCTTTGGGTCATTACACCAATGAAGTTAAGACAGAGAAAATTGGAGGTGAACCCGACATGAATGGGAAGATGAAGCTAAAATAAATATGAGAGGAAAATCTCATTACCTATTTCAGACACATAAACTATGCGTTAAGTATTCTAGTCTAGTGAAGATAAGCGTAAATCCTTGCATCCTCTATCTTAAAGAGCCAGCAATTGAAAATGTTTGTGGTTTCTCAACCATAGTTAAAGCCATAAATGAAAAAACTATGCGATCTACCTCTTGCGTTGGGTTTTGCACGTCGACGTCAAAGCATAATTACCACTCCCCCCTCTACATAATATTTTATCGTGCAAGAAGATATTTTTTTCCTTAAGTTTATTTATACAGTACTTAAAAGGGTTTTTTAATTGCAGGAAACTACAAATTAAATACGTCGGTCGACAAAAATCTATCAAATCTCACAATAGTATGTTTGGTAGGAACGATACAACAGCGTAGACAATCTCAACAAGTATATGAAGAAAACCAACTGCATTTACAAAGAATTGGATTTATAAAGTATTGGCAGATAGTATATTTCCACTTAAGGATTAATTAGTTCTAGCTATGAAAAGTTTTCCTTCCTAAACACAGAGAATTGGTTGATAACGGCCCGTAGCATTATTTGCATGATGCATGGAACGGTCAGTATGTAGAATATTGGAGAAGAAAGATGGAGAAAGTTTAGGGAAAGAGGATTTTATTGCTTGATTGCTTAGTTACATTGCAAATCTTTAGCCTTATTTATACATGCTTCATCCTTATATATTCTAGATAAGACTATTCTAGAATACATTTGGGTTTATCATAATTAATAATTCAATACCAAATATAAACCAGATACCCAAATCAGGCTATATATATTGCAATTAACAAATGCAATATATAATGACATTTATTGCAATTTAATTTATTGCCAACAATGCTCCCTTAAATTAAACTTGCTTCTTATCCAAACCTTCTACACTTGTTTTGAAGACTTGTGCGCTAAGAGCATTTGCCAAAAGTATCAGGCATTTGATTACTTGTTTTGAGAACATCTCGGTTTTGATTCTTTTATGTCTCACGTGCTTTGGTAGGAACAAAGTAATCATGCAAGCTTTCTTTTTTATTTTCTTTTTCTTTGTCTTTGTCACGGTCTTCAATGTGAATACACAAATCTTTGTTGAACTCCTTTCATTTTGTCTTTCTTTACTGCCGTAAAATACTCCAAAAAATATATGTTTTATCTTCCATCTTGTTCCCGTGTGATGGATTTTGAATGAGTCAGATATGACATCTTTGTCTTCTTTTAAGAATTCTCTTTTGCAAACTTTAACCCATTCAATTTATTTATTTGTTTTCCAAATTTCTTCCCAAATATGATTATGCTTCAAATCTCCACCAAGCTCTTATTTCAAATGTTCTTCATTTTTGTCACCTTTCCATTCACACTTTTCATCATTGGCATCATATTCATTTTCTTTATTTTCTTCTTCCACAGTATTATCCTCTTTCTCCTTAACGATCATTTCACGTTCTTCTTGGATTATCACCTTTTTCATTTCTTCGATCTCTGTAAGATCTTCCTTCAATTCATCGAATTCATCATCATTCGTTTCATCAATTTTGTACCTTTATCTCTTTATGTTTTTATTGGTTCTTCTACAACCATTTCTTCTTTCTTGGCTATCTTTTCTTCCTCTTTTCCTTTTTGTGACATACTAACATCCACGATGGTTTTACCAGTGTTCTCATCTTGGATTGCCTCAGTCACCATTTCTGTATTTATGATCTTTTCTCTATCTCTTTGTCTTCATCTTCAGGCTTAACTTCTTCCTTATGTTCTACCACCACCGAAACAAATGGCTCCACTTATTTTGTTGTCTTCCTTGATTGTTCACCATATTTGGCAATGTCTTCAGCATCTTTGTCCTCATCTTCAAATATCACGTTGCCCTTCACTGATTCATCAAGCTCTACGAACGTGTTTTTTCTTCCATCCATATGGTTGCTTGCACCGCTATTTAGGTACGATTTTCTATCCTCCCCCTTTTCATCTTTTTATGTCATCTCCTTGCACTTCTCTTTAAACTTTTCTTCCTTCTCTTCCACTTTTTTATTTCCTTCTCCTATGAATGAGCTTTGCAAAATCTCCCAAGCTTGCTTTGTAGAAGTGGCACGTTGTATTTTATCAAAAGCGGCATCATATGTTTCTATTCCCTTGTAGATATAAAACAAAGCCTGTTTGTCTTTTTTATCCATCTTCTTAATTTCTCCTTTTTAGCTTGTGTTAATTCTCCCTTATCATCAACTTCGGTATACTCACTTTCAACAATCTCCCATGCTTCTTGAGATCAAAGAAAAACTTTCATTTGAACACTCCATTTACCATAATTTTCTTGGGTTAATTGAGGAACAAAGGAATAGATAAAGAGTTGATCATTTTAATCAAACAAGGTTCTGATACCAGTTTGTAGAATATTGGAGAAGATAGATGGAGAAAGTTTAGGGGAAGAGAATTTTATTGCTTGATTGCTTAATTACTTTGTAAATCTTTAGCCTTATTTATACATGCTTCATCCTTATCCATTCTAGATAAGATTATTCTAGAATACAATTGGGTTTATCATAATCAATATTTTAATACCAAATATAAACCAAATACCCAAATCAGACAATATATATTGCAATTAACAAATGCGATATACAATGATATTATTGCAATTTTATTTATTACCGACACAGTAAGATCCACTAACGACTACTAAATGTGTTTACAGCAAAATTATACCATTAAATTATATAATGAAAAGGATAAACAGTTAATAAAGCTGTAATAATAGACGAAGAAGGTAGAATATAAGAATTATGATAGTTTAACAGAAAAGAAAATTATTTTATTTTGCTATTAGACTCAAGGAGATAACATAAACTTGATAAAAAATAAATCGAAAAAATTGATTGCAAAACTGATGCTAAATATATATATATATATATATATATATATTTAAATACTTATGCTAAATATATATAGTTAAATATTTAGTTCCATGATTCTAGTTCAGGATCACTTACACCCACTATCCAATCAAAGGTGACAATTCTAGTTTGGAAAAAATCATGCTAACTAAACATTCAAAGGCTAGGTCTGAAATGCTTCCTAGTTCAATTATCAAGCTTGCAAAGCAAGTAATGACGACGCTGCAATAGTATATGGGACATAGACCCATGCTTTTCATATTCTAACATGTATTATAGTTTGACAACAATGCAAGTGTCATTCAAGTCACTATTATAGTTACTTAATTTTCCTATTTACCATGCGGTTAAGCACCCAATGCTAACACCATAATCAAACTGTTATAAAACATTAAATATGCATCATTCTTCATTCATTCAAGAATCAAAAGCAAGTACATGGATTACATTTATATTCAAAAGTACCATAGTAATTACCAATCATATAAGACAAGTATCCCCGCATAAATGATTAACTACATATCTAGTAAAAAGCAAAGCTACAGTCTTATCTTCTCCGATTAGGAAGATAAAAGGAGTATCAGCTACAAAATCAAATGGCCCAAGGAGTTCGTATGATGACTAAGATGGTGAAGACACGAAAGTTTTTGCAGCAGCTTCAGTTTTTTCCTCGTTGACCTCGATAAAGGACTTGTGAATAATCTTAGAGACACGTACATTTCGGTCCATGGTAGAAGATTCCACCATTTCAGTGAGATCACCTTTTCCACCAAAAGATGAAGTTAATCCCATACATTCAAATGCTTCTTATGCTATGAACCCAAATGATATTTTGAACTTTGGGAGCTTGAACTTATTTACTTTAGCCTCATCCAACGGAAGATAGTGTTTTAGAAACTTATGGTCGGAGCACAATTTAATAGATAGACTTTGTATACCATCCTTTTCAGGTGGTAAAAACATGTACATAGAGAAATTTTGTTATCTTCACTGCCTTGACTGTAAGGAAGTCTAAGAACTAAAAAATCATCAAAAACATTAATGAACAGCATTTCACTAGTAGTCATGTATGGAACCGGTATAGAGCTCTTATCTAGTGGATAGAAGTCATAAATTTTAGTTTTGGATGATTCGAACTCTCTCCTCCAAATGCCTTTAAAGTATAATGCATTGCCCAATAAAAATTCAGTGGTTATTTTATCTATTTTTGGAGGAAGTAAATCCTTAATATGACCCTTAGTTGCATTCTCAACCCATGAATTGATCTCATTTCGTGCTTCCTCACGCTTATATTGAAAATCAACATTCTTAACCTCGGCTTTGAACTTCTAATAAAGAATCCCCTGAAACTCCTTCTTCCAGAAACGTGAAGAATCTAGCCAAGCGCCATTACGAAAACTAATCATCGGACCACCACTTTCAGCTCCATTGTTCAGGATGATTCCAATGACTTGCTCCACTAGATCATTAATTACGGACGTGTTTTTTAATCTGATGAAGGAGATGATCTGATCCCATGTAGATCCCTTTGATGTTGGGCATATTTGTGGTTTGAGACTATTGCAGGAAGTAGATTGTCATACTTCAGACTTTAAGGATCTATGTAATAGATTCTTTCAGATAATAGTTCAACCCATAAGGTACAAACGGGTTATCAAACAATCGACTTTCAGGATTCAATAAAGCCTTGTAACGACGAAATCGGATTCGAAGTTTGTACGTCTTTGATCTGATAAAAAACACTCTGATTTCGATATTGATGATGCAAGAAAGTAATAAGAATGAAGAGAAGAAGAAGTTGAAATTTACAATGATTCTGGATTTCGTAACACCTTGTAGGCGTTACAAATTCACAGCATTTGAAACTCCCTAATGGCGTCGCAGAACAGAGGAAGAAGTAGATGGTTCAGAAACTTCAGGCCGTCGGTATTTATAGTGATGGAGATGTGTCCTTTCTTCAAAACGTCGCGACCGTTTTGCAATAGTCATATCCGTTCGTACAGCGTTGCATCCCTTCAATTTGAATTTCTATGCTATTTTTTAACATTTAGAAAACGTCACAAACCCCCGCCTTAGATTAAGTTTGATTCGGGTCCGAAATGGGTTGAAATTCGACCTATTACCGATTACAATTTTTGTACAAAAGTATTATTTATTTGATTCGGACCCGAGACTTGCAACCCGCACTCGTACATGGCCCGAACGGACAGCGGCGGCGGCGCGCGCGTGTGGTAGAGTGATGCATGGTCTCCCTCCTTACGAGAAAGTAAGCATTTGGGTGCCCCAAGGCCCCAACACCTTCATGAGAAGGCCCTTTAAGTACTTAGCATACTATTTATCTTCAACAATGTGGAACATATACATTTCCTTTTCCTTCATTCTTTCCTTCTCTTTAGAATAAATTCATACCCCAAAACAATGTTTGAAAATTTCACAACAATCTCCCCCAATTTTTAAAAATAAAGAAATAAGTAAAATAAATGATTGAATCACGTGGCTTCCTACATACCTAAGTCGGATCAAGCCTATGTAGTTCTAAGATCAAGTTTTGCATGATCTTGGATACAACACATAAATAAAAGGTATCTTTTGGATTTGGACCTTTACTTTGTGTAAACCATTTAAAGTTCTATCGAGATTCTATGGTGAACGAACCTTGAACCAAGTATCCCTTAATGATAAAAACGGTATAATCACATATGTTGATTTCTTTAATTAGAGTATTTTATATTGCTCAACACGACATTGATGGCCATGTTCTTTAATCCCGGTTTATGAGCCTACTTAATTTAGAAAGCGGTCTTACTTTCCTAGGAAATAACCAGATTTCCATACTCATATGGGTAAGTCTCTCAAGGTATTTCTTCGATACACCTTTTAAGGTTACTAGACTTATTAAGGATATCTATCCATCCTTTTTTCTTGCAGAATCCAACACTAAATATTATGGGATTATTGATTTAGTGTTCAATAATCATACTCTTAACTTGTTGGTACCCATTGGACTTTGTCTATCCTTTTCAAGACACAAGTTAGGTTTCTGTTAAGGATGATCAATCTTCATTCATAGAGCTTAGTCCCATTTCTTTTGACTTTATAGAAACCATTGCCTTTGGAAGACTCTTCGTAAGTGGGTCAACCAAGTTTTTCGTTGTTTCTATGTAGTCAACAATTATAACTCCACTTTTGAGTAACTATCTTACCATTTGATGTCTTAGACTCACATGTCTAGAATTCCCATTATATGTCTTATTAGAGACATTATATATTGTTGCTTGATAATCATAGTCAATCAAGACTACTGGAGATGGCTTCTTCCACAATGGGATTTCCATTAATAAATTTATAAGCCATTCCGCTTCCTTACATGCACCTGCTAATGCAATAAATTCTGACAACATAGTTGAACCAGATATACAGGTCTGCTTCTAGGAAGCCCAAGACATAGCAGCGCCTCCTAATGTAAATATCCATCCATTCGTAGACTTGGATTTGGATTATACATTGTTCTAGGTTGCATCACTATATCCTTCTATTACAGTAGGATATCCTTTATAAGATAAACCATAGTTGATGGTTCCTTCAAATAAGTTAAAACTCTGGAAATAACTTTTTAGTGTTCGAAATTAAACCTGGATAACTCGTAAATCGACAAAAAACACTTATAGCATGTGCGATGTCGGGTCTAGTGCAATGCATAGCACGCATAAGACTCCCAATAACACTATAATACTCTAATTTAGAAACGGTATGTCCAATGTTCTTTTCTAATTTGATACTTGGATCTAAAGGAGTTGGTGCTGGTTTCTCATTATAATGACCATATTTCTTTAAAAACTTCTCAGTGTAATGAGATTGACTTAGTATTAACACCCTCGCTTTCCTAATGATTTTAATTCCCAAAATTACATCAGCCTCTCCTAGATCTTTCATATCCAATTTAGAAGATAAAAACTTCTTAGTTTCATTCACACAAAATATATTGGAACCAAATATTAGCATGTCATCAACGTATAAACATATTATAACATAACCGTTGTTATCCGATTTGATATAAATACATTTATCAGCATCATTAACAATGAATCCATATGATAGTGCAACTTCATCAAACTTCTCATGCCATTGCATGGGAGCTTGCTTCAGGCCATAAAGAGATTTGACTAATTTACAAAATTTTCTTTTCTTGTCCTGGGGTTATGAAACCTTCAGGTTGTTCCATATATATCTTTTCTTCTAAATATCCTTTTAGAAAAGCTGTCTTAACATCCATTTGATGTATGATTAAATTATGAGTTGATGCAAGTGCTACTAAATAGCATATGGAAGATATGCAAGCAACTGGAGCATATGTATCAAAATAATATAGTCCTTGTCTTTGTTTATATCCCTTTGCAACTAATCTGGATTTAAACTTATCAACGAATCCATTTGTGCTAAACTTTTTCTTGAATATTCATTTACATCCTATAGGTTTAACACCTGGAGGTAAATCAGTTAAAAACCAAGTTTGGTTTAACTTTATGGAATTCGTCTCATCATTGATAACTTCTTTCCAGATATTAGAATCTCTAGAACTCATAACCTCAGAATAAGTTTTGGGATCATCATCGACGTTCATTACATATCTTGTCACATTAAGGACTTCATCCTTGTTGCCTTCTACGAGATATGATATGAAGTCATGACCATAGTCCTTCTCTATTCTCGCTCTTTTACTTCTCCTATGTTCAGTACTATTATCTGGTACTGAAACTTCCTTTCTATTTTGAGCAAAAGCGTATTCATCATCATTGATATCATTAGTCTCAGTTGGTTCCTGACTAGATGATTTTAATGGGTTCACAATAGTTTGATTTTCAAAGAATTCTACATCCACAAATTCTATAACTTCTACAATGTCAAGAATAAGGAACCTATAAGTTATACTATTTAGAGAATATCCTATGAAAACACATTTAAATGCCCAATTACCTAACTTTGGTCATTTGGGGTCAAGTTTCCTAACATATGCTAAGCAACCCCAAACTTTAAGTCTAGTAAGGTTATATTTTCTATTAAACCATAATTCGTAAGAGGAATTTTTTTGTGAAAATCAGGCTCACATCCCTAAAACGAAACTTAATTCATGCCACATCCACCGAAATTATTCATGCGTTTCCAGTCCCTAAAATGAAGATGCCGCCGAAAACTTTTGGTCCCTTCTGCCTCCTTCTTCTCCCCCTTCGCCTTTTGCCATTTCTGACCAGAAAAAAATGCGCCAGTCACTAAAAAAAAAAAAATAGAAAAAGTTACATACTTCCGTGCAACTATTGCCTATAGTAGCATACATACATGCATGTATTAATGTAGTGTATTTATGTTTGGACCAATATACGCATACATGTATGCAACTATTACCAAATAACTGCATACATGTATGCATACAAAGTTGAACTGAGATTCATGTGTTACGAAAAGTTGCATACATGAATGCAACTATTCTGTATATATGCATGCATGTGTGCAACAAATTTAAAAGGGACGACAGCTTTTGAATATGCACATGAATGCATGCATGTATTCTGTACAAGAGCATAAATGTGTGCAACAATGTCTGAAAACGATGAATGGTTGAAAAAACAAGCCAAATTTGAATATATGCATAAAACGATGCATATATTGGTGTTTAGCTGCATATATGTATGCATTTATACTGCAGTTTGGCGCAACACTGAAATATAAGCATGAATGTATGCAACTATGTACGAATATGTGCATCTTTCGATGCAAAAACCTGCTGTTTCGCTGTTTTTGTGTTATTTTGGGTTTTGATGTGGTTTTTGATTGTTTTTCCACCTGAATATTTTGGCATGAATGTGTTTTATTTTATAATGAATTTTCTTGATTTTTTTATATTTTTTTAATATGTTTTTGAAAAATAGGGACCTAATTTACAATAATTTTAGCACCGAATGTGAGCCTAATTTTGAAACTTAATAGGGACCTGTGAAAAACGGACCCTTTTTTTTAAGTGGTACTCTATTTAAAATGTAACATGCAGGTAACATAGCATCACCCCAAAGGTTATAAGGTAAATTAGAACTTATGAGCATGGCACTAACACTACAAGAAAAACCGAGAATAGCGACAGATTTTTAGCAGCGGAAAATTTCGTCGCTAATTAGCGACGGATTTTCGTGGGCTTTGTAAGAGAAAATATTTTAGATTTTATATGTCACCTTATAATAAATTATTACCGTCGAATACTAATTCTGTCGCTAAATCAATGGAAATTGCAGCACTTTACCGTCATAAATATTTAACGCTAAATTCCGTTGCTAATAGAGTCAGATTACCGTCGACATAATTTTAAAATTATTTTCCTGTAGTTTTCCAAGAGATTTGAAACAAACTTTTATATTTATTATTTATAAAATGTTTTAAATTTGGGTTATTACTTAGTAATTAATTAGTAAATTTAAATTTTAAATAATTAATGGTAATAATACATTAGTAATTAATAATAAATAATAACTATTAGAAGTAAATAAAATTCAATAATTAATGCTGATTAATTTTTTTTGGATAATTAATGCTGATTAATTATTAATTACTATATAATATAAATAAGAGGTAATTGTAATTAATAAAATACATTGTTGTTCGATGTTTATTAAATTTGTTTTGATAATCAATGATTATTTAATAGTCTTTAATACGATTAATTAAATTAATATCAAGAAATTATTAATACATATATGCTTTTAAGAAATCAATAAAATATATTTTATATTTATTGTTTATATTTTACATTTGTGTTTTTACTTAGTAATTAATAAATAAATTTCACATAAATTCCAGAACTCACAATTATAACTAAAATTAATAATTAATTGTAAATAAGTAATAATTAGTAGCTAATTTTCTTTTGTTAATTCCAATTTTTTATTTATTACATGCTAATTATAATTGTTAATTATATTTTATAATTTTTGAAATTCTAAAATTTGTTAAATTAAAATTTGAAAATTCATAAAATTTTGAAACTTTCATAAAATCAAAAAAAATAAAACTTTAGATAAATTTAAACTAACTATAATCTTCAAATTTAAGAAAACTCATAAATTTATAAATAGTAATTTATAAATAATAATTATAAATGTCAACGTATATAGACATTATTGAAGTTTATAATAATTAATGATTATTGATAAATAATTTATAATTAGTAATTATTATCTATAATCAATATTACTTTTATCAAACCGAATTTGTCGATTTTTCTTAATTCTACTGAGCCTTTGAAAACTTCCGTCCTTCTGAAGCTTTTTTACAATACCTATTTTGTCCGCCTTTGTATGATGCATTAATTACAATGTCTATTGAATAATGATGACAAGCCTTGTATATCAGTTCCTTGTATTTTCTTTCTTTATGTGCATTTATGACCAGTTTTAACGTTAATGTTAATTATTAATGTTAAACAAACAGAACTGAGGCGATCATACATTATATATATATATATGTGTGTGTGTGTATGTGTGTGTGAGAGTCGTCTTGGGCACATATACAAGGCACAAATACAAGTGTATCAAAAATCAATCTACAAATAAAGGAAAGTAATAATTTAGAAAATTATGTTTAGAATTTGTTCCCAAACTTCAAAAGAATATAATTTTCGTTGATTATATAATAGATGGAAACCACCAAATTTCAGTTGGTGAACACACATGGTATATTCTTCTAATACAATGAAGTGGAAAAATAGTAGATTTATTAATAAAGGAAAATACTAATTATAGAATCCATCCAAATTCAAATTTCCAAAGTTGGAAGACTAACTGTAATTATGGACTAGAAATAAGAAAAAAAATAAAATAGCTGGAAACAAAAGGACACCTGAAACCCTTTCCATTTTTTATCATACAAGATAATTAATGATATTTGGTGGTTACTTGGTATATAATTAATGAATTAAAGGTACGTTTCTAAAATATTTAATTAAATGCCTTTAAATTGGCATGACTCATTTCATTGATTAGGAAAAATAATACCTCCATTAGAAACAATTTCATTAAAGATATTTGGTGGTTACTTGGTATATAATTAATGAATTAAAGCTACGTTTCTAATAATGATAAATATAAATGATTCCATAATTAACCAAGTAATGTTAAAATGCAATTGACATCATTTCCTTTTATACCACCTACAAATGAATCATAGCAATCAAACACCAAGTAAATTGTCAAAATGATATACACATATACATGGCACAAATACAAGTGTATCAAAAATCAATCTACAAATAAAGGAAAGTAATAATTTAGAAAATTATGTTTAGAATTTGTTCCCAAACTTCAAAAGAATAAAATTTTCATTGATTATATAATAGATGGAAACCATCAAATTTCAGTTGGTGAACACACGTGGTATATTCTTCTAATACAATGAAGTGAAAAAATAGTAGATTTATTAATAAAGGAAAATACTAATTATAGAATCCATCCAAATTCAAATTTCCAAAGTTGGAAGACTAACTGTAATTATGGACTAGAAATAAGAAAAAAGTAAAATTGCTGGAAATAAAAGGACACCTGAAACCCTTTCCATTTTTTGCCATACAAGATAATTAATGATATTTGGTGGTTACTTGGTATATAATTAATGAATTAAAGGTACGTTTCTAAAATATTTAATTGAATGTCTTTAAATTGGCATGACTCATTTCATTGATTAGGAGAAAAAAAATACCTCCATTAGAAACAATTTCGTTAAAGATATTTGGTGGTTACTTGGTATATAATTAATGAATTAAAGCTACGTTTCTAATAATGATAAATATAAATGATTCCATAATTAACCAAGTAATGTTAAAATAGCAATTGACATCATTTCCTTTTATACCACCTGCAAATGAATCATAGCAATCAAACACCAAGTAAATTGTCAAAATGATATACACGTATACATGGCACAAATACAAGTGTATCAAAAATCAATCTACAAATAAAGGAAAGTAATAATTTAGAAAATTATATTTAGAATTTGTTCCTAAACTTCAAAAGAATAAAATTTTCGTTGACTATATAATAGATGGAAACCACCAAATTTCAGTTGGTGAACACACGTGGTATATTCTTCTAATACAACGAAGTGAAAAAATAGTAGATTTATTAATAAAGGAAAAATACTAATTATAGAATCCATCCAAATTCAAAATTCCAAAGTTGGAAGACTAACAGTAATTATGGACTAGAAATAAGAAAAAAGTAAAATAGCTGGAAATAAAAGGACACCTGAAACCCTTTCCATTTTTTGCCATACAAGATAGTTAATGATATTTGGTGGTTACTTGGTATATAATTAATGAATTAAAGGTACGTTTTTAAAATATTTAATTGAATTCCTTTAAATTGGCATGACTCATTTCATTGATTAGGAAAGAAATTACCTCCATTAGAAACAATTTCATTGAAAATATTTGGTGGTTACTTGGTATATAATTAATGAATTTTGGCTTTAAACAAGCACTCTTTCAATCTATAGTAGCATAATTTTGTCTTTTAGTTGACGTTTTTTCCACCAAATTGAAAACCAGGTTCAAATTCAAAACTTACCGCAAAAGTAAAAGTTTTGCCGCTTCCTTCCACGAAATTTTGGCTCCAACTTAATTTGTTTCCCTCCATGAACAAACCATTATTATTTTTATTACCCTGCGGGTCCGCTCATTTCTATTCCCCAATTCCTTCATTCCATCGAATTGAAAAAAGAAACAACAGCTTCCTCACCAACGAATTCCTGACGTTCCCCAAATCTCTCTCCTCTCTTCTTCTTTCTCCTTGTCTGCTGAAAATAAGTAAACCACCAATTCTCCTAGAAATTGTTCAGATCCGTTGAAATAAGAGTGTTCGTGCTGATTTTTGTTCTTTTATTTTTGGGTTTCGATTTCGCCCTTCTCTTTGTTTGATGTGTTTTCGTTCATATTTTTTTTGGCTTTAAACCATGTCAATTGATTTGCAGTTTTGTTTAGCAGGCATAAGTGTGGTGGGCAACCTTGATTTATTGACTTTCATTTTAGTTTTGAAGTGTTTGATATGGTTTAGTTTTGATAATTACTTACAGTTGGATATTATAGTGATTATACCCCTACTGCAGATCGGTGTATAACAGAAGTTCATTGTATTTCAGTTGATATGGAGGCTAGTTTATATTTTCTTTGACAAACCGTTTATGCATTTTGATGTTTTGAACAATATCGATTTATTTGATCATAATCATATTTCACAATAGTTTGGTTTTTCTTGTTCTCCACGAATGCCTTCTCCTTTAAATTCTAAGGAACATGGTTTTCATCTCAGTTTAAGTTATTTTAAAGCTAAAAAGTACATTTTTGGACAATATTTCTTTGGGAAAAAACTGAAGGTCTTGAACTGTTTGAGGAAATGCTTTGCCATTTTGATGTTTTAAATGCTACTATTAACATTAGATTGGGATTCATCTCTATAACACTCTATGAAATAAAATACTGCTACACCTTTTGATGATTTTACTCGAGTAGAATACATATTATTTTTGGATTCGCTGGGATCTTTCTTTTGATTCTAAGTTCGAAGTTGCTTCAAATTTTAAGTTGTTTGGTAGCAAGTTATTGGATCCTTAAGTTGCTGTTGACGATTATTGTGATTTCTTGTTAATCTCATGTTGGCCAGGTTGAGGATTTCTCTCTCACAGGGTTGTCTCATGGAAAGAAGCCAGCTAAGTCTAGCAGGTTGGTTCCTTTCATAACACGGTTTGATGTCATTTCTTTGGTAGATAGTAATGAGATGATGAGTTGCGATCCTTTACGTGATGAATATGGGCATGAGTTGATGAAATTGGACTTTGTGATGACTGTGTGATTTGTACGAGATGATGAGTTCTGATCCTTTCATAACACGGTTTGATGTCATTTCTCTTCATATATTTTATGTTACATAATTCATAAGATTAACGATTTGAAATATCTCTTAATTACAGGACTTTGCACGAGATGATTCATATAGTCAACAAAAGATAGATGACTTTTGGGATAATTTAGCTGGTTATGTCGTGCATAATTGGATGTAGTGCTCTTTTGTTATGTACGTTGATCGTTTGTTACGTACATTGTTGTGAGTGATGAAATTTTAACTGTTTCTTCTTCTTTTTTGGTCAGTAAACATTAATCAAATTTAAAGTGAAATTCTTTACTTTTGTGACTCTATGTATAACTAGAGATTTTTTGATTTACAGGAAGATAGACATCTATGATGCAAAAAAGCGGGAACATACCACAATAAGTTATGGATTTGAAATGCAGAACTATATTTTAGTTTGTACTTTTTAGTATTGTTTATGAAATATTATGGATGTATTATGTATTTTTGATGTAAGAATGTTTATTATGTCTATTATGTAATGTTGAATGTTGATTATAAGATGAGTGATTAATATAATACATTGATTATGAGATGTGTGTGTTGATATTAATTGTGTTGTATTTAAATTAGGATTGTGTATTGAATGGAACACAAGTAATGTGTGTGATGTGTGTGTCTGTGTATGTATGTATATATATACACACACACACACACACATATCAGAAGGGAAATAGCAGCGGATTACCGACAAAAAAAGGAAGGTTAAGTTTACCTCAATTCAATTTTCGTCGCTAATTCCTTGGTAATTAGTAAGGATTTACCAACGCCTTTTATAAATAATATTTTATTATAAATTAATTATCCGCCGGTAAATACTCGGTATATAAATTAAAATAAAATTAATATACAAAATTTTATTTTTATTAAAAAATTAGTAAAATGATGGAAAAATGTCGTAAAACTCATGCTAAATTTCGTCGCTAAATCTGACACAGATACCGTCATGGATTTTACCGACCAAACCCTTATGTAGGAAATCCGTCGCTAAAGCCTGTTTAGCGACGGATTAGAAGCGGATTCTGCCGATGCTATATGCTGTTTTTCCTGTAGTGTAACCATTTCTACTAAAGTTCTATTTTTCCTTTCAGCAACACCATTTTGTTGTGGTGTATACGGGGCGGTACAACGGTG
Organism: Allium sativum; assembly: GCA_030737875.1. Taxonomy (NCBI): domain Eukaryota; kingdom Viridiplantae; phylum Streptophyta; class Magnoliopsida; order Asparagales; family Amaryllidaceae; genus Allium; species Allium sativum. The sequence continues at coordinate 731,516,174 of CM060920.1, forward strand.
AACTATACCATGTTGTTTACAAAACAAGACAAATTCATTTGAAAAATATTCACTACCACGATCTGAATGTAACACTTTAATTTTAACTCCTAATTGTGTTTCGACTTCTGCTTTATAAATTTTGAATTTATCAAAAGCCTCATCTTTCTATTTCATTAGATATACATATGCATATCTAGAATAATCATCAATGAATGTTACATAGCATTGGTTACCACCATAGGTGATATGACTTTTTAAGTCACCCACGTCACTATATACCAAATCAAGCAAACCAATTTTCGTTCCTACATATTTAAAGGATTTTCAGTGTATTTTTGCTTGAACACATATTTCACATTTAGAGATGGAATCGAAATCACAATCAGAAATTAATCCTAATTTATGCATATTTTTAAGAGACTTATAATTAACATGTCCTAATCTATCATGCCATAAATTAACAGAATCAACAATATAAGCAGAAGATTTCTTTACTAGATTCAACTTAATCATGTCGTTACAAGAATATTCTTGTCCAATAAATTTGTTGTTTTTGGACAACACTAACTTATCAGACTCATACACCATCTTGAATCCTCCTTTGTTAAGAAGTAATCTAGAGACCAAATTCTTACACGTATTGGGTACATAAAATACTTGACTAATGTAAGAACTTTCCCAAAGGTGAATGTAAGTTCATTTGTGCCTTTTCCTAGAACTTTGCTTGCAACTTTTTTTATGCCAGTAACTTCGCTGGATTCTCCATTATTCTATTCGTAATTCTTGAACAACTTACTGTCTTTGCAAATGTGAATGGTTGCTCTAGTATCGAGCCACTAATCATTATCAATGCCAATAACGGAGTTCGCCTTTTGTACAACTTCCACAAGCTTTTCTTCAACAACATTCGCTTTTTGTTTTTTCTTCCTAAGACGGCAGTCTCAGGCATAGTGGTCGGGTTTGTTACAATAGTAACAGACACATTTCTTTTTGTTCTTGGAATCATTTTTCTTCTTAAACTATGTCTCATTCTTAGGCTTTAATTTATCAGTAATTTCAACATTATTTGCCTCAGATTGAGACTCTATTTGCGAATTATCACCTAGTTCGCGTTCACGAAAATCATCTTCAATACGAAGATGATTCTGTAAACCGTTTAAATTATAATCCATTTCTGCATGTTTTAATTTTCTCTTATGACCATTCCAGGAATTCGGAAATAATAACTCCAACAACAAAAGATTCAAGGAGATCAATTCCGACATCTTTAAGTTGATTCACCAACAGTAGTATTTCGCTTACTTGTCCAACTATGGACTTGTTGGCGATCATTTTATAACCATAAAATTACAAATAAGAAAGTTTTTATTACTTGCCTCAAATATGCGATACTTGCTCTCCAAAGCAGTCGACGTCCTTTGTAGTTTCCAAGGTCCTACGAGCATTGCGGACTAGAGTAGACAATGCATTCAGTATGTGCCCTTTGCATAGAAAATCATCCTCTTTGCGCTTTGCACGTTTTGCCTTCAGAGCGGCATCTTCCTCAGTGGTTTCCTTCGGTATAACTTCCAATCCGTCATCCAAGATCTAGAACAATTTGACAGTGATAAAAAAGAACTTCATTGTTTCTTGCCAACGTGTGAAATTTTCACCATCAAATCGCTTCAATTTAGTCAAATGTTGATTCATTAATTCTAGCGCGCTCAAACCTTCCACGGTTGAAGATATGTTCTGAAATTTTTTTGGGGATTTTTGCAGTTTGAGACTATTGGAGGAAGATAATTGTCGTACTTCACACTTTAAGGATCTATGTAATAGATTCTTTAAGACAATAATTCAACCCACTAGGTACAAACCAGTTATCGAATTATCGACTTTCAGGATTCAAGTAAGCCTTGTAATAGCAAAATCAGATTCAAACTTTGTACGTCTTTGATCCGATCAAGAACACTCTGATTTTGATTTCGATGATGCAAGAAAGTAATAAGAATGAAGAGAAGAAGAAGAACTTGAAAGCTGTAACGATTCTGAATTTTGTAAAACCTTGTAGGCGTTACAAATTCACAACGTTTGAAATGATTTAATGGCGTCGCAGATCAAAGGAAGAAGAAGACAGTTCAGAAAGTGATTTGAAATGCTTCTGGCCGTCAGTGTTTATAGTGTTGGAGAGGTGTCTTTTAATCAAAACATCGCGACCATTTTGCAACAATCATATCCGTTCGTATAGCATTTCATCCCTCCAATTTGAATTTTCGTGGTATTTTATAACATTCAGAAAACATCACGAACCCCCGCCTTAATTTAAGTTTCAATCGGCTCTGAAATGGGCTGAAATTCGGCTTGTTACTAATTACAATTTCTGTCAAAAAATATTATTTATTGGATCCGAACCCGAGACTTGCACCTGTACCTGACCCAATTCGGTCGGACGGACGGTGGCGGTGGCTCACACATGCGTGGTAGAGTGGTGCATAGTCTCCCTCCTTATAACAAAGTAAGCATTTGGGTTCCCCAAGTCCCCAACGCCTTCATGAGAAGGCCCTTTAAGTACTTTGCATACTTATTTATCTTCTACAATGTGGGACAAATACAGTTCCTCTTCCTTCATTTTTTCCTTCTCTTCAAAATAAACCCATACCCCAAAACAATATTTGAAAATTCACAACATTTGATCTGAAGGCTAGCATGTAAAGAAGAGACTGAAGAGAGATGGGCAAGATGGAAAATTTGAATTTGGTATGTTTGGTTAGGAGAAGGCTTGTTAAGGTTAGCGCAAAGCTTGTTTGGTTTTTCATTTGTTTTCTAAAGGCCATTATTTTAGCGTAAGATCATGACTGTTTAGAGGGAGAAGATGAATGTTAACATGAGGCAATTAGGGTTTACCTTGAATATGGATTCGGAGCTGTGCTGTTATAATAGGTGCATTTAATAATTAATATTATTGCCAGCTGTTAACGATATTTTTCGTCAACACCGAAGTTAGGTCAATGGGGACAGATCTAAGGGAAAGAAATAGATTGTTGAGCCTCCAAAGCTTAGATTGGGTCTCCGTCCCTAGATATTGGGATTTTGGAAAGAAGGACCATTAATCTACAATTCTTGACAAAGGATTTAATTTTGAATAGAAAGGGATCCTACACCAAGTCCTCTGGGAGATCTAAGCTTATCGAGGGGTCAGGGGCTCGTAGGAAGGGTTTAAACTTATAAGAATGGGCTTTTCCTTCGATCTGCGGGAAGGTTCAGACAAGAATCCACACATACATAGGAAACAAATAGTAAATCGCAGCAATGATAATTAGAAATAGTACAATAAACTCACAGGAATGCACTCCAGATATAGACTCGCTCTTTATTAATCTTTGATTTGTGATACATAAATAGAATAGAAGAAAATCCTCCTATGGACCCTGTTTTAGGGTTTTTGAAAGGAGTACAAGAATTTAGAAAAATGAAAGAGCCCCACTCTCAACTTGACTCATGGGGTCTTATTTATAGAGAACTCAGGGCCCTTCCGCTGTTGGGCTATTGGGCCTGCGGGTGCCTTTGTCGGCCGCTTTTCTCCTCGGTTTCGGATGTTTGGCTTCCGACCGCTTTTGTGGTGCTGGTCATAGCGTCTAAAGTGAGGGTCCCGATTGATCGAGGCTTCTTTGAGATTACGATGAGTTTCTCGATGTGATGACTTTCTGATAACACGTGAACCTCCGGTAGTGGATCCCAGGTGTAGGCTTCTGGCTTTCTCATGTATACTTAGAGGAGCTTGTCCTCCTGATGTTTGTGAATAGCTGCTAGTTCGAAACCGTTGTTGTTCGTACTAAGTAGATTAGTATGGATAGTTGTATCTCCGCTAGGGTTCCGATCGGCCTCCCGGTGGACCTTTTTGGAATTCCTGGTCTTCCAGAAGGTAACTCCCAATGATGTGATGTTGTTTATAAATGTGATCTTTCGGCATTTGTGCGGCAGGTGCTTCGGAAGCTTGTTCCAGATGATCCTTGCGTACTTATGGTTTGGTACCTTTGATGCCTTTGCCTTTTGATGTATCAACCTTAAGCAGGTTAACATTGATAACCCTTCTGGTTTTAAGGAGTGGAGCTCATGTCTTCTTCTTTCTTAGTTTCTGTCTTAGGTGGCCTTTCGCTATAGAATTTCCTGTCGAATAGGCCCTACCAGAGGGACCCTGTCGGATGTACTTTATTGGCATTTTGTAGGCTTTGAGCTTCTTTCCTCTGGGAAGGTGCCGGTTTATGCTACTTTCCAATCATTCTCTCCGGCTCTCGGTTCTTTCTATTGCTTCGCTTTTTTCTTTCAAAAGACTCTTCTATGCCTGTGTTCTTCCGACACCCCTTCACCGTTAGCTAGTCTTAGAGTTAATTTTGGTAGTAACATTTTCCCCTCGCCTCCTATTGAAGGAGTTTTTTTTTACTTTTCATAATTACTATTGTTGTCATTTCTGTGTCTGTTGATCTCCCTTGATTGGAAGCGCTGATTGGTCTTTGTTTGTATGGTGTGGATTTGAAGTAATTTTTGCATAATTACTATTGCTTCTTCTCCTTTAACTTTTACCTGAAACATTAATTTCTCGAACTAGGTGATTTGTTCACCGAGGACTGAAAATTTATCTCACGAATTTATCAGTTGAAATTCTGGTAAATATTTCTGCTTTAGACTTTATTTAAGTGTTGAATCACTCTGTCTAGACCAATTAAGGGTTTGTAAGTGTTGGGATTAAATTGTTTGAATGTCCATGATTTTGGATTTCTACTCATGGTGAGCTACACAAACACTTTTTCCCAAAAAATACTAATTTTTAGGGTTTGAGATATGCAAATTGTGCAAAAAAAAAACTATTTTTACGATTAGGTAACGGTTGAGGGACCATTGTCATTACCAATTTCTGGCTTCGAGGACCAACTACGTCACATGGCATTGACTCGTGGTGGCTTGGTCCCGGTTCAACTGTTACCTTTTCCTCTGAACCTTCTAAGTGTTATTCTTAGGAAAATCGAATGATTCCATCGTCATTAGGGGCTTGGCTGTTCTTTAACAAATGTGATATCCGTTGTGTGTCTTATCAGAACCAGTATTCAGACTACCTTAATATCCATTATCTCTACTATTCATCATTGATAGGCCTATGTGCTATCAATCCATTGTATTCTTATGAGTATGATATAAATTTATGTACTTATGGAATTATATCACCTGGCAACATTATGTTTGACGAAAGGAGTCTCGGCCCCTCATCAACTGGTGTTCGTGGTATTTCTCGAAAGTGGAAATCTTTCGCATTGAAGAAGTCTTTGATTACATCTCAAGATGAAGTGAACTCCATTTTTGTTAGCTTTGGGATGGATAATGTGGGAGCTATGTGACGACCCCAAACCCCCGTTCCATGGTGGCAAGGGTAATCTTTGGAATATAACACATAAACAAATAACAACAAAACAAAAATATATAAATACACTAGATAATGTACAACAGAATACACTGGATATAATAATCATCAGAGTTACACAGTATAACAGGATCATACTTAGTACAAAATACAGTTTCAGCTTTATATAAAATGTCTGCAGCGGAATCAAAACATAATATATATAACAGGAGCTGAACATCATAAAAAGAAAGAAGTGATAGAATCCATCTTCAGCTCCATAGCTATCCAGAGAGAGCCTGCTAAAACCTGAATACAAGGTTGCCCATGTAGAAAATAGGGCACCTGAGTTTGCAAGTGAAACAAACTACGAGTCAGTCATGGGATTGGTATGAGAAATATACTTAACTTATTTTATAATAAGGCCAATCACAGGAACAAGCCGCTAACGCAGAACATGTTTACTCCATTGGATTACCAGTGCTTAAAACAAGAAAATCATTTAAAACATCGCAATGCTTTTTACAAAAATGAAGCCAATATAAGACTCAGTTCCCATCACACAATGCAACGCAAACCGGAGGATAGAGTTTTACCTTATAATGGCCAAAATATGCTTGATACGAATAAAACAAAAGTATTTGGTATTATTACTAGTGTTTATATGTTTCAAAAACAATTTCAATCATAAGTATCAATAATAGACGACATAAGTGCCCCATACCACTATGTCGCCATATATAGGTTTACAATCAAAACCGCACGATGTCGTATTTGGAAATTGGATTTCCATCATGAACCAAGGAAAGGGATCGTCCTTACCGAATTCGAGACGCTCTAGCCCATGTCCTAGGATCAGAACGCATCGACCCTTAGGAGCCACAGGGCCGGTCCACACGGAGTGGATTAAAATGACCGAACCTGCGTTTCCCCGCCCTATGGGGCGTAAATTTGGTCTGTATAAAGACCATCAATCGGCCCCGCAGAGACCGAAATAACCAAGGCGCCTCGCTATCCATCATCCACATAAGTAAAACGTCATGGCTTGTAAAACGCTGACACCACTCCTAGCTAGAAGGAAACGCATGCCCTCCCTGGATCCTTCTCCCATTTTTGGTTGATACCGGGGTGTGAGGCTCGTGAATCAACGCTATACACAAAGCTAGCTATATCAAAGTTGTGCTTTGATCATCCACCACAAGGCTCTGCTTTTCAACAAAAGCCCTGATCACTGCATCTCTGTATGCCACGTTGTCAAGATACAACGGCAGACACACATCGATTTACAAGTCTGTTCTGGGTCTAAACGAAACCGGAGGCACCTTATTCCTCATCCCATATGTCCAATAAAGGAGAGAGGTGCTTGCACATCCGATCGATCTCCAAGTACGTCTGGACGACCACCACTTATTACCTTGTCTTGGGATGCCTCCCAATCAAGACATCAACAATCATCCAAACGATGTGAAGACCTCCGTTCCTCAACCACCGTCTTCATCGTCGATTTCTAATCATCGACCAATTATTTGAAATGAGAATTAACTCGGCCTTTTCAAATAATTTACGTAAATTTAGAATTTAAAATCAATTCACTTCCGTGGTTAAATTATTTGACATCCATAATTCAGTTAATTAATGTAATTTTCATGTCAAAAACATTAAACCATCAAATATCCCATAAACCAGGTAAATTCGGTTAGTTTCCATTCCATATCATTTATAATATTTTATAACGACTTATCGCTATTTTTATTTATTTAAAAATAGCCCATTTATTCAAACGACGCTTCAGGCCATAACGCGGCCATGGCGCTGTTTTATTCAGATTTGATTTACACATGTATGAAAATCCAACCGTTGGATCTTTACAAATTTTTTATCATTGGAAAGATCTTTTCAAAACGGACCCAACGGTTCCAGTTTTGGGAAAATCCGACGGTCGGATCTCCCGGTACAATCGTTTAAAGTTACAATTTCAAAATACGAACTGCAGCATCGTTATTCAATTTATTTTAATTATATATATGTGTGTGTGTATATATATATATAATCCATTCTGGCACTGTTTTTATTCAGATTTGAATTAAACATTTCACACAATCTAACCGTTGGATCTTTGCAAATTTGGTATCGTTGGAAAGATATATTCAAAGCGAACCCAAGGGTTCCACTTTCGGGAAAATCCGACGGTCGGATCTCCCGCAATAATCGTTTAAAATCACGATTTCAAAATACGAACTACATCCTCCTTATTTGTTTTATTTTAATTATATATATATATAATCCATTCTTCGTTTTCCAAACGATTTTCATTTCATAAATTTGATAAAAATAATATTTTTACCCAACACATATTTATTTCAACACCTGACTATTTTTAACACTTCATATATATAATAAAAATGTGATTTTTATTGTCAAAACAATTTATTTCAAACATGATTATTTTTAGCGATTCGTATATATTATAAAAATGTGATATTTATTGTTTAAACAATTTATTTCAAACATGAATATTTTATGTACTTCATATACATGATAAAAATGTGATTTTTATCTTCCAAACAATTTATTCGTCATATGAATATTTTTCCAACACATGAATATAAATCAAACACATGAATATTTCAGAAAATTTCGGTAGCATAACGGTAGGGGGTTTGAAACCGGCACCGTCCTGAGTATGGCTCCTCGCACTACCTTACGCCTCGCGGCGTTGCCTAAGGGGCTTATCCTTATAATCTAAATATTTCGATCATTTTCATATCACAATGGATTTTTCCACAAACAATTCCAATTTTGTTTCAACCACAAACAATCATTATCAACCATTCACATTTATCAACCAAATTTCACGTCAACCAGGATCCAAACAATCACAATCAATATATATCGTCCATGGTCTATGGACGAGGGGAGTATATATATATATATATATCCACTTCATCTCAATTTCATTTCAACTTCATTCAACGCACATATGATTTTTTACAATGTATATATAACTTATACATCGCACGTATAATTTGTACAACGCTTATACATGAGGTGTGCAACGCTTATATAACTTATACATCAATTATATAATTTATACATCGCCATTCCATATCGTTTTGAATTTAGAAATCTCACATTGGGTTCCACTCCTTCAAAATTTATAGGAAACTCTAAAAAATCTCCGGTCTCTTCTAGAATGTAGAAGACGTCCACACGAGTCCAATATCTCTTGTTCCACTAGATTTCGACAACACAGCAAAAAGATATGATTTTTATAAGTTTGCAACGCTTTTATTTGTCGAAATCAGTTAAAATAAACAAAGGCTGTACCTTTCAGCCAAAGGTTCCAAACTAGGTTTGGATTTTTCGCGAAATCCATGAAGCGGTTGGACGATCAAGCTATGCAACATCGAAGGGGGAGGAGTCGCGCCTCCGCACAGGGTGGTGTGGTGGGGATCGATGGCCGGAGTCGGCGACGGTGGCACTCTGAAGTCGCCGGCTTCACAAGGGTGGATCTCTCGATATAATCAATGATAAATTCCAATCCTTGTATGGATTTAAAGAGGATGGAAAGTACTACAAATTACTCTAAAGGAGCTTTGAATTTTATTGAGTGGTTTTGCCGGAATCGAGGAGAGAAGGTGGATGTTGATTTCCGCTGTCGACCTGGGATTTACGGGGAGAGAGAAAGTGATTTTCCTTTTTTATTTTTATGAAAAATCTGATTGGCATGTGCTATTTATAATTCCAAAAATATCTGTTATTCCCAACGAACTCCAATTCAAACCCAACGACTGTCATCCCTAGCTAAATACCCACATCCTGGACACAATGGAATATGTTTTGTAGGCCCATTCTACTGTTACAGTCAGTTATTCTTCAAATTAAAATATAATACATTCAAATATGGATTTGAACATACATTTCAATTTTCCGGGGCCACATACTGATCCCAAAAATTCTGAAAAAAATAAATCTAGCTATGTTTGGACGACACGGTCCCAACAAAACTAATTTCGTCGAATTTGGAGACCGTTTGAAAAATGGCCATTTTTTGGTTGATCCAAATTGATTGAAACTAAGCAAACACATTTTCCTTTTCCACGCTCACATATGAGCTCCAAAAATTATGTAATTTGAAACCTAACAATAATTTGACATTCCAGATCCAACAAAAGTGGTTTCATCGAAAACAGAGGTCGTTTGCAAAATGTCTATTTTCACGGGCTATATTAATTCCATATCGACCTTTCTGAAAATTCATTTAGCCATAACTTTTGAATCCCGCTATGAAATTTTGATTTTTTCGATTTGTTAGAAAGATATTCTTAAACGGATGTAAACATTTTTGATTTCACTAAAATCCGTTTCATTTTGCATCCTGTACAGTCAGTCAAAGTTCGAATTCAAATTTTCAAACTACCGCGCCATTTTAGGCCTTGTTTTATAATTAAAATAAATATATTCGCTATAACTTCGATCCAAATAGATTTTTGGTCGTTATTATTTAAAATAATTTATTTTAAATATTCAAAATTCGTTAAAATAGCCAAATTAAAAATTTTAAATTGGTTCTGATTTTCTGGGTTGTTACAATCTCCCCCACTTAAAATCTTTTCGTCCCTGAAAAGGAACGAAGCTAAAAGTTGTTTAACTAACTAACTCAACTTTCATTATGGCTTCCATTCTTCAACTTTTCAGTTTCTAAGAATTTTCTAATTCTTCAAAAATTTGGCTAACACCCTAAATTTTCGAAAAATTTCGCCATATCCTCCTTTGTACGGGGAGGGGTTTGGAAATTTTTTGGGCTGTATTAGGTACCCAATAAATCGTAAAAAGCATACACATATTTATAGTGATATATTTTGGTGTCCACAGGGGAGTGTGTATAGATCATAACTCCAGAGAGTAAATTCTCATCACCCTATAAATGGTTTTTGTGCCTTAATGACCAGAGAGACGTGTTTATTGTCATCTCCAGACCCGTGTGGGTTTTTTTATTAATCTGGCAATTTACCGTTACATTTTATCTAGTCCATATCAGTCTTCTGTTCAACTTCTAATATAGTCATCGCCATATAAGCCTCTCGCTCGTATGGTAAATCTTCAACCTCGTCACATAAGCTCCAAATGCTTATGTGGTATATGATAGGGTATGCTATCTTCAAGAAGTATGCGATGTAGTGTAGTTCAAAATTAATTGTTACTATCCTATGGCGACGTTTATTATTTCACACAGAACAACCAGCACTCCGCATCAAATGACATTCACAGGAGTTGGTATAATTATAAAATTGCGCATCCAACTCATTAAGGTTTACCTATTTGTCGGGGATGGAAATAAATTCTTTACTCAACAGCAAATCCGTTTACCTTATCAAACGTATATAATGTACATGCATGTATTCCAATCAATTTTTAAATTAGTTCTATATTTGATTCAATTACATAAATTTACCCTTCATTCTCTTATTGGTTTGATTATTCCAATATTTCGATTAGTCAAATTCATAATCACACAACACAAACAACCATCAATTTATGGATTAACTTTTCTAAAATATACTAATCAATTCATATACTCTTTTAAAATCATTCAGACTATATAATTAAAAAAATTACATCCATGAAAAGGAAACAACAATCAAGTAGAGAACAATACGGAAATGCAAAATATGGTAAATGTACCTTGCACCAGAGTTAATCAGAGATATCCACCTTGCAATTGGGAAAGGCTTTCTTAATGCTCTCCTCAGTTTCCCAAGTACAGTCTCGCGGATCTCCACTCCATTGCACTTTGACTAAGTGAACCTTTTTGTTCCTCGGATTTTTAGTTTCTTTGCCAATAATCTTTATCGGTCCTCTCCTCACTGCCAATTCTAGAGTAATTTCCAAATCTTGTTGCGCGGCTTCTTCCACGACCAAGTCTGGATCATGCACATGCTTTCGAAGTTGAGATACGTGAAACACATAATGTACTCTAGGCAACCAGTCAGGTAATTGAACTCTATAAGCGAGAGTTCCAATCCATTCGAGCACAGGAAAGGGACCAATAAATCTTGGTGCCAACTTCCCTGTTTTACTAAATCGGACTATTCCTCTCATCGAAGAAACCCTCAGATACACATAGTCACCAACAGAAAAAGACAAATCTCTTCTTCTCGAATCTGCATAGCTCTTCTATCGGCTTTGAGCGGCTAGTAAATGCTTCTTAATGAAATCGACTTTATCAGCAGCTTCGCGAATCATATCTGGTCCCAATACAAGTCTATTGCAAGGTTCAACCCAACAAGCGGGAGATCTGCACGGTCTACCATACAATGCTTCGAATGGTGACATTTTCAGGCTCACTTGGTAACTGTTGTTATATGATAACTCAGCCAAATGCAAGTGGTCTTCCCATGATCCGCCAAAATCAATAATACAACCCCGCAATAAATCTTCTACTATACGATTCACCCTCTCAGTTTGATCATCTGTTTGAGGATGATAAGCGGTGCTCAAGTTCAGCTTTGTTCCCAATTCTGCTTGAAATGCATCCCAGAATTTACTAGCGAAAATCGGGTCACAATCGCTAACGATACTCACGGGAACGCCGTGAAGTTTAACAATTTCTTTAAAATAAATCTACGCCAGACTCTGAGTGGTTCTATTTGATCTGACAGGTATGAAATGGGTGGTCTTCGTGAAACGATCTACGATCACCCAAATACTGTCATTTCCTCTTCGGGTTCTGGGCAAACCAACTATGAAATCCATAGAAATTTGTCCTTGGATTAAAATCCACTTTTTATTCGTTTCTTTAAGGGTCTGCAATTTATCGCCAAATGCCCTTTCCGATTACAGTTAGAGCAGGTGGCAGTCGTTATTGGTTCTTTTTCAAATTTAACCCTTTTCCTCTTGGCTTTAGGTCTCTTTTTGACCTCAGGCGTCACGCTTGCCTCAAGGCTATCAATTTCAAATTTCCTTTTGTTGCTAGAACTGACTTCCTCTTCATTGCCCAAAAAACCTTGCTTATCCAGATCTTCATACTGGTAAGCCATGCATATCATTTCAGAAAAAGGAAGTTGCACATGTGCAGTTACACTACTTTGGTACTTTCTTTGGAGCCCGTTAATAAACCTCAGATTCTTCCCCTTAGGATTTTGAATTAAAGGCGGGGAAAACAAGAAAGTTTATTGAATTTCTTATGATATTCCAGAATGGTCATATCTCCTTTTATCAGATAGTAGAATTCATCACTTAACCGCTCAGTTGCTTCTGGAGGAATAAATCTTTCATTCAAATTTTCCTTAAATCTATCCCAGGTAATATTACCTTCTGGATTATCCTTAATGAAGGTTTCCCACCAGATTAAATCTTTGTCTTTGAGTGCCCAAGATGCCAGTAATCTTTTCTGATCATCTCTCAGCTTTGAACCTTCAAAAATTTTCTTAGCAGAGCGCATCCGTGCTTGTGTTTGAATAAAGGATTCATTGCCCGAGAACGGTACTCCACCCAAATTTTGATACTTCTTTAATAGAGCTTCAATATCTTGTTTTGACCTACCTCTTCTACTTCTTCCACTCATTTCCTATGTCTGCAAATAGCAGACAAAGTGTCAGGCCATCAGAAAAGGTATTCTAAAGCATAGAGACATATACTTGACTATAAATGTGTCTATAGGGGTGTATTTCATTCTGCCATCCTCATTCTAGGATATTACTGATCCTATCTGAAATGAGTAATCAGTCTTAGAATATTACTGGTTCAATTTTTGATGTGTTCATTAATATGTTATATTCCAGAACTAAGCATAACCAAAGCTCTGATACCACGTGTGACGAACCCAAACCCCCATTCCACGGTGGCAAGGGTAATCTTTGGAATATAACACATAAGCAAATAACAACAGAACAGAAATATATAAATACACCAGATAATGTACAACATAATACACTAGATATAATAATCATCAGTGTTACACAGTATAACAGGATCATACTTAGTACAAAATACAGTTTCAGCTTTATATAAAATGCCTACAGCGGAATCAAAACATAATATATATAACAGGAGCTGAACAACATAAAAAGAAAGAAGTGATAGAATCCATCTTCAGCTCCATAGCTATCTAAAGAGAGCCTGCTAAAACCTGAATACAAGGCTGCTCGTGTAGAAAATAGGGCACCGAGTTTGCAAGTGAAACAAACTACGAGTCAGTCATGAGACTGGTATGAGAAATCTACATAACTTATTTTATAATAAGGCCAGTCACAGGACCACGCCGCTAACGCAGAATGGGTTTACCCCATTGGACTTACAGTGCTTAAAACAAGTAAATCATTTAAAACATCGCAATGCTTTTTACAAAAATGAAGCCATTATAAGACGCAGTTCCCATCACACAATGCAACGCAAACCGGAGGATAGAGTTTTACCTCATAATGAACAAAATATGCTTGATACGATTAAAACAAAAGCATTTGACATTATTACTAGTGTTTATATGTTTCAAAAACAATTTCAATCATAAGTATCAATCATAGACGGCATAAGTGCCCCATACCACTATGTCTCCATATATAGGTTTACAATCAAAACCGCACGATGTCGTATTTGGAAATCGTATTTCCGTCATGAACCAAGGCAAGGGATTGTCACTACCGAATTCGATATGCTCTAGCCCGTGTCTCAGTATCAGAACGCATCGACCTTTATGAGCCACAGGGCCGGTCCGCACGGAGTGGATTAAAATGCCTGAACACTGCGTTTCCCCGCCCTATGGGGCGTAAATATGGTCTGTATAAAGACCATCCATCGGCTCCGCAGAGACCGAAATAACCGAGGTGCCTTGCTATCCATCATCCACATAAGTAAAATGTCAGGGCTTGTAAAACGCTGACACCACTCCTAGCTAGAAGGAAACGCATGCCCTCCCTGGATCCTTCTCCCGTTTCTGGTTCATACCGGGGTGTGAGGCTCGTGAATCAACACTATACACAAAGCTAGCTATATCAAAGCCGTGCTTTGATCACCCACCACAAGGCTCTGCTTTTCAACAAAAGCCCTGATCACTGCATCTCTGTATGCCACGTTGTCAAGATACAATGGCAGACACTCATCCATTTACAAGTCCGTTTTGGGTCTGAACGAAATTGGAGGCACCTTATTCCTCATCCCATATGTCCAATACAGGAGAGAGGCCCTCGCACATCCGATCGATCTCCAAGTATGTCTGGACGACCACCACTTATTACCTTGTCTTGGGATGCCTCCCAATCAAGACATCAGGAATCATCCAAACGATGTGAAGACCTCCGGTCTTCAACCACCATCTTCATCGTCGATTTCTAATCGTCGACCAATTATTTGAAATGAGAATTAACTCGGCCTTTTCAAATAATCTACGTATATTTAGAATTTCAAATCAATTCACTTCCGTGGTTAAATTATTTGACATCCATAATTCAGTTCATTAATGTAATTTTCATGTCAAACACATTAAACCATCAAATATCCCATAAATCGGGTAAATTCGATTTGTTTCCATTCCATATCGTTTATAATATTTTATAACGACTTATCGCTACTTTTATTTATTTAATAATAGCCCATTTATTCAAACGACGCTTCAAGCCATAGCGCGGCCATGGCGCTGTTTTTCTTTAGATTTGATTTACACATATCTGAAAATCTAACCGTTGGATATTTACAATATTTATATCATTGAAAAGATCTTTTCAAAACGGACCCAACGGTTCCAGTTTTGGGAAAATTCGACGGTGGATCTCCTGGTACAATCATTTAAAGTTACGATTTCAAAATACGAACTGCAGCATCGTTATTCGATTTATTTTAATTATATATATATATATATAATCCATTCTGGCACTATTTTTATTCAGATTTCAATTAAACATTTCACACAATCTAACCGTTGGATCTTTGCAAATTTGGTATCGTTGAAAGATATTTTCAAAGCGAAGCCAACGGTTCCGGTTTCGGGAAAATCCAACGGTCGGATCTCCTGCAATAATCATTTAAAATCACGATTTCAAAATACGAACTGCAGCCTCGTTATTCGTTTTATTTTAATTATATATATATATAATCCATTCTTCGATTTCCAAACCATTTTCATTTCATATATTTGATAAAAATAATATTTTTACCCAACACATATTTATTACAACACATGACCATTTTTAACACTTCATATATATAATAAAAATGTGATTTTTATTATCAAAACAATTTATTTCAAACATGATTATTTTTAGCGATTCGTATATATTATAAAAATGTGATTTTTATTGTTTAAACAATTTATTTCAAACATGAATATTTTATACACTTCATATACATGATAAAAATGTGATTTTTATCTTTCAAACAATTTATTTGTCATATGAATATTTTTCCAACACATGAATATATTTCAATACATGAATATAAATCAAACACATGAATATTTCAGAAAATTTCGGCAGCATAACTGCAGGGGGTTTAAAACCGGCACCATCCCGATTACGGCTCCTCGCACTACCTTATGCCTCGCGCCGTCCCCTAAGGGGCTTATCCTTGTAATCTAAATATTTCGATCATTTTCGTATCACAATGGATTTTTCCACAAACAATTCCAATTTTGTTTCAACCACAAACAATCATTATCAAACATTCGCATTTATCAACCAAATTTCACGTCAACCAAAATCCAAACAATCACAATCAATATATATCATCCATGGTCTGTGGAATAGGGGAGTGTATATATATATATGTATATATGTGTATATATATATATGTATATAAATATATTTCCATTTAATTTCAATTTCATTTCAACTCCATTCAACGCACATATGATTTTTTTACAACGTATATATAACTTATACATCGTACATATAATTTATACAACGCTTATACATGAGGTGTACAACGCTTATATAACTTATACATCGATTATATAATTTATACATCGCCATTCCATATCGTTTTGAATTTAGAAATCTCACATTGGGTTCCACTCCTTCAAAAATTGTAGGAAGCTCCAGAAATTCTCCGGTCTCTTCTAGAATGTAGAAGACGTCCACACGAGTCCAATGTCTCTTGTTTCACTATATTTCGACAACACGGTAAAAAGATATGATTTTTATAAGTTTGCAACGATTTTTTTTGTCGAAATCAGTTAAAATAAACAAAGGCCGTACCTTTCAGCAAATGATTCCAAACAAGGTTTGGATTTTTCATGAAATCTGTGAAGCGGTTGGACGATCGGGCTATGCAGTGTCGAAGGGGGAGGAGTCGCGCCTCCGCGCAGGGTGATGCAGTAGGGATCGATGGCCGGAGTCGGCGACGACACTCTGAAGTTGCAGGCTTCACAAGGGTGGATCTCTCAATATAATCAACGATAAATTCCAATCCTTATATGGATTTAAAGAGGATGAAAAGATCTACAAATTACTCCAAAGGAGCTTTGAATTTTATTGAGTGGTTTGGCCGGAATCGAGGAGAGAAGGTGGATGTTGATTTCCGCCGTCGGCCTGGGACTTATGGGGAGAGAGAAAGTGATTTTCCTTTTTTTTTATAAAAAATCTGATTGGCCCGTGCTATTTATAATTCCAAAAATATTCGTTTTTCCCAACGAACTCCAATTCAAACCCAACGGCTATCATCCCTAGCTAAATACCCCCATCTCGGACACAATGGAATATGTTTCATAGGCCTATTCGATTGTTACAGTCAGTTATTCTTCAAATTAAAATATAAAACATTCAAATATGGATTTGAACGTACATTTCAATTTGCCAGGGCCACATATTGATCCCAAAAATTCCAGAAAAATAAATCTAGCTATGTTTCGATGATACGGTCCCAACAAAACTGATTTCATCGAATTTGGAGACCATTTGAAAAATGGCCATTTTCTGGTCGATCCAAATTGACTAAAACTAACCAAACACATTTTCCTTTGCCGCGCTCACATTTGAACTCCAAAAATTGTGGAATTTGAAACCTAACAATAATTTGACATTCCGAATCCAACAAAAGTGGTTTCATCGAAAACGGAGGTCATTTGCAAAATGTCTATTTTCACGGGATATATTAATTCCATAGCGACCTTTCTGAAAATTCATTTAGCCATAATTTTTTATTCCCGCTATGAAATTTCGATTTTTCAGATTTGTTAGAAAGATATTCTTAAACAGATTTAAACATTTTTGGTTTCACTGAAACCCGTTTCATTTTGCATCATGTACAGTCAGTTAAAGTTCGAATTCAAATTTTCAAACTGCTGCGCCATTTCAGGCCTTGTTTTATAATTAAAATAAATATATGCGCTATAATTTCGATCCAAATAGATTTTTGGTCGTTATTATTTAAAATAATTTATTTTAAATATTCAAAATTCATAAAAATAGCCAAATTAAAAATTTTAAATTGATTCTGATTTTCCGGGTTATTTCAAGCTATTCCTGCTACTAATTATGTTAATATTATAGATCCTCCTGAAGGATATTTCATTTACTCTGCTGCATATATCCGGCATGGAGGTTTCTTCCCTTTTCCATTCTTCATGCTTTGTCTTCTACGGGACTTGGAGATTGCACCCATTCAACTCTTACCAAGCACTTATATGCTGCTTTTATGTCTTAAAGTGATTGCTCTTGAATCGGGCCAGGCTTCTCTTACTTCTAACCTCATTCAACACCTGATGCATTTTTCAAGAGGTGCTGACTTCCCTATATTCCATGCTACCCCTTGCGGGAGATTGTTACTAACGACACGGGCAAGGCTATATCTTGGGAAGATCAGTTCTTCTTCATCAGATGCCTTGTTGGTGTTTCAGGAAAATTTGCGAATTATGTTGAGTCCTCTATCCCCATGTGAGTGACTATTTTTCTCATCTATGACTTAATTTTAATCGTTTTATTTCAGACCTTGCTTCTAAAGGGCGCCTTTAACCGAAAGCGAATCCCGTGTGTTTGAGCTTATTTTGGAATTACTCGAAAAGCCGCTAGGTCGGTCTCTCTATTAATCAGGGATAAGTTGTTTCACTATGATCTCCTTCCTCACGGACAAAAGGTTTTGGGATGTCCACCTATTCATTTTCCAGGCTCTAAGAGTTTGCTGTTAGGCTTAGAACTATTTGCTTCCTCTACTCCCTTATATCCTGGTATGTCTCGTTGATCCAATATTTTCTTTATCGAGGTCTCTTTGGTACCCAAGTTCCGCATTCTTCATTGATTTTTTTAACTAGGATATTTGCATTCGGGAGTTTATTCTCTCACCGATGTTTTGAATCGTTCTACTGCTATTGCTATTAAGAGGTTAGCTGAGTCATCTATCGAATCGTCAGCGAAGAAGTTAAAGCTTGATTTTCCTGCTTTCATAATTTCCAAAGGTGCTTCCGGTAGAGAAATAGGAGGTAGTGTTTTTTCGTCATCCCTTCCAAGTACATCGGAAGTGGGTGCAAATGTTGCGCCGAGTATTCCAAATTCTTAGTCCGTTGAGCCTTCGAGGCCTCTTGATCCTTCAACGGATTTTACTGATTTTGTGAAGCTTGTTCTTTCTAGTCCAAAATTTTTTGATGTCTCGTTACCCCCTTCTTCTTCCAACACGGTAGATTTCTACCAACATTTAATCACCCGACGGCTTAAGGTATAAGATTTCCTTTTTAATTGGGTCATTCAATTTATTGCGACTGTATATTGAATGCTTTCAATTTCCCAGATTTCCAAAGGATGGCACTTGTCTAAGCCAACTCCTTCTTCCTCTACCACTGAAATCGTTTGGCTTGGAGAAGCAAACGAAACTTTGAGTGACGAATGTGAGATGTTAAAAGCTTCCTTGGAACTCATTGAGGCAGCTTTAGAGAGAGAAGGGAAGACCAAGGACATAACCCCTGATAAAGTGTCGGCCTTAGAGCATCGGATAGCAGAAGATGTAGTTACTCATGCCGATGAGCTTCAGAAGAAGGATGAGAAGCTTTCACGCGCTGCTCAGATAATATATGCGGCCGAAGATAGGATTTCCAATTTCTTGCAAGTTCATCTTTCGCAGATTTAGTCTGATTTCTATGAAGATGCCTTATTTCACCTTCTTTCCGACAACCTTCAAAGTTTTCCTGAGCTTCGAACCACAAAATTTTCTCCTTTCGTCAGTGATCGGGTTATGGAAAGGATTAAGCTGGGCGAGCAAGGCGTTGAATACCGCGGAGGAGCGAATCTAAAGTTGAGGACCTTTTATATATTGACAGTTTCTTGGGTGATTTAGGTGAAGGGAGACTTTTGTTGACAATGATGAGGAGAATGACAACGGTGGTTCCGGAGGTAGTGGCCGCCAGGACAAACATGACCGGGATAGAAACGACCCTCCTTTGGGTGCCAAAACTTCCCATGAATCCGTCCAAAGTGGTTCTGAGGTAGGAGGTTGCCATATTGTCCGTGACTCTGAACCGTTACTACCTAAAGAAGGT
Organism: Allium sativum; assembly: GCA_030737875.1. Taxonomy (NCBI): domain Eukaryota; kingdom Viridiplantae; phylum Streptophyta; class Magnoliopsida; order Asparagales; family Amaryllidaceae; genus Allium; species Allium sativum. The sequence continues at coordinate 731,535,985 of CM060920.1, forward strand.
GGCTCCTTCGGTCCTTCGGAAGGGAAGAAAGATGTTGGTCCTGAGGCTCCTTTTTGTCGGGTATAACTCTAATTCCGATAGTGTTTTCCTTTTTCTTTGAATACTTGACTATAATTAATCCCCTGTCATTACAATAGACGAGAGAAAAGTTGTTTCCTGCCTTAAGGAGAGTTAGGTAATAGACAAAAGGGTTTAAATTGTTCTTATGTAGAGTAATAGGCACACTTGTAAATTTAATTCAACGATCTATGCGACATTTGTGTGGAGTCCCCTTTACTGTGTGCGAGGGCTAATACACTTATTTACATCATGATAGAACTTTGTTTACTATGAAGATGCATTATGTATGACTTGTAGATTGAAAAAGGAGTTTCTAACAACATCTACTCACGCTTTCAGGAAAAACGTTTTCTTGAAGAACTTAAGAGTGTTTACATTGAATCCCCCAGATCTCTTTTAGCTTTCTGAGTGGAGATCGTAAAGTAATAGTAAGGACTTAAGGATTAAACATGCCGAGATGTTATGTAAACAATAAATGTATTAGTTAAGTGAAAATGATCTTTTTGTAACTCTCTTTTATATATATGCCATGGTAGATTAGTTTCACAGAGTTTTTATATAAGAACAGAGTTTTACTTTTCGTAGATCGAAAAAGATATAATTAAGGCTATTTGCCTTTGTTCTTGCAAGTAGGTAGACCATCGTGAAAATTCTCCCTCTCGGAGTGAAGCGCCACTTTCAAAAGAACAATCTCCTCTCAAGGAAGGCATATTTTTCATCAGAGTTTAACTATAAAGCATTTGAACGAGAGAATGAATGGCTTGAAAGACATGTTAGGAGAAAGGGATGGGACTATTCTTGGATTAAAGACATACATAAGGACTAAACCCGCTGTCGAGTTCGAAGGCGAACTAAGGAGTTTACGTTAACGTATCGTCGATTTGGAAATTGATTTAAACAATATTACTACAAAGTGCGAGATGTGGGAACATTGTTTCAAGAATATTCATATAATGATGGGATCTTCGTATTTTGGTGTTGCCATAGCTCGCAAGACTCCCGCCCCTTAGAAGTATTATTACTTGAATAACACTCCTCCGGGGTTAAAGGAATCAACTATTTCTAAGTGGTGTAAAATAGTGGTAGCTGAGATGAAAGGAATCAATGATACTAAGTCAATTAAGGATTCGCACGACCGTGTCGTCAGGTATGCTGATCAAGTTAGGTGTAACACCCCACGTCCATTAATGTCACTCACAAAGGGAATGCATTAACTTCCATGGAGGTTATAAGTGAATATAGAACAGAAAAATTACAACAAGACAGATAATAAATAGTACTTGGAAATCTAAAACTTCATTTTATTGCAGCGGAAATTAAACATGTTTGTTACATCATAAAACCATAGATCATAACCAAGTACAATATCCATCTTCATAAAAACAAAATACATAATCTCATTACATAAATAGCCACTAAAAAGATAACAAGATGGAGTTTACTTCAACGGTCCAAGCTTTCCAAAGAGAGATGAAGCAATTCAATCAAACTCCACTAGAGTTGGGCCCAACCTGAGGACCTGGAGGGGGAAAAAGGATAGAAATAGAGGGGTCAGACATAAAGTCTGGCGAGTATGATAATTCTAACAATACTATTATCAAAATAACTAGACTAAGGCATAAGCTGGAAGACAAGTAAATGTCTATGAACTCTTAGGAAGATAAAGATAGCGTTTAAGATAACGTTAAAGAACGGTAAAGGCACACCTAATTACTAACGAATGATTACTACACTGCACCGCACATTACTGCACTGCACCACACCAGTCACCCTATTGTTTGATCCCACTTGCTACACACAGAAACTTTATAAATAGTCTTACATATCCCTAGCTGACTACATAGGTGCCGTCTGCCCCTATCTCCACTAGGTGTACCCCACTACCCACTTTCGATCGGCTCCCTACTCGTAGATACCCGTGTTGGCCCCACAGTGGGGTGTATCACTCCCCTAAAGTGGCAACCCGATACAACTTGAGAATGCACGGCTTATACCTACACGATGCAACAACGTCTTACCTACCAGCCCGGGTCCACACACGCATACGAAACCCGTTGGACTTGCGTTGCCACCGCTCCCCGTTTTGGCCTCTTACAGTCAAACCCAGCATGCGTGTCCCGTCCTCGACTTGGATCGAGCCCACAAAGATACGTTTGGGATACTGGTCGAAATGGGCCCCCACAAGCTACCCACCTAAGCTTGTCACTAGTATATCCCACTTAACCCTCTTAGTCATGTTCATTTACATGTGTGTTTGGTTAAGTCTTACTAATCGTATTTCACATGCCACTAAGGGCACCCCCTAGATTCCTCATGCCACCCAAGGCACCTACTTAACCCCCATGTCCCACCTTACATGTTTATCTGGTTAAGTATTTCTTAATTCATTCAGGCCATAACCTCATAAAGACCACTCACATTAGACTGGCATTTATGGCAGCTGGATTTGTCGGGTGGGTCCGGGCAGTCTTACACCATAAAAGAGTCTAACCTCGTGTCTTTACAACCGTTATGCTTTAGTTTAGGCCTAGGACCTCTCACATTGGGCTGACATTTGTGACCACTGGATTTGCCGGGCGGGTCCGGGCAGGTTTACGTCACAAACGAGTCCAACCTCGTGTCCTAAGCATTGATTAACACTTAAAATCTTTTACCCCAGTTTTAATAATTCCCTATTCAAATTATTAATTAAATCAACTTTTAATGATGTCCATCATTGATTCAATTATGGCCATCCACTTATGGCATGCAAAATCATATCAATTGCACCCCAACTTTTTAATATTAAATCCTTAATATTACCCCTACCCCACGTTTATACGTTCGCTTATTCAACGCATAATATAGGCTAGACTTGTATAGTCTAACACCTAGCACAATGATAAATTATCACAACATATAGACAATTAAAATAAATCTAATCATAATAGGGGTGAAACTTGCATAAACTACACATGTTAAGGATCAAAAGGTGTCAACTTGTTAAATGTCTCAATTTATATGATATGATCATAGCCCAAATCTATACATAAACTTGCATATGGGGTTTTTAGGCAACATAATGATGGTGTGAACTAGCATAGGATATCACATATGTCATAGCATAATTCTAGATGTCATAATAGATGTCTTGGTATATGTTCATAACTTTTCTAATCAATCTAACTTGCATATGTGACTTGTCATATAAATCAACGTAACCCAAACATGATGATTTAATTAATATGAACTAACTAGCATATATGGTAACATCATGGCCTTTTTAACATGTATGATTCATCACAACTTAGCATAGAAACTTCAACATACATAACATCATCATAGCATGATTTACAACATGTAAGATATCATCATCACATAACATTGGATTTACATTATACATGATAGCAAAAGGGGTTTACAACAACATATATGATAATTCACATCATCTACTCATAATCCATTCATAACTCAACCTAATTAAAATGATAATAATCTTGTTAAGATCATCATACTCACAATTTAGAGAAGAAAAGAGAGAGTTTTGCTTTGCTTTAGGGTTGAGAGAATTAGAATTGAATTTGCTTTTCTTCTTTCTTAGTTGGCGGCGGCTCCATTGATTTCCATGGCGACGGTAACTATTCTATTTTAATTAGGTTTAGGGTTAGCATTAGGATGTATTTATAGGTGTAGGAAGTTATTTAGGACCATTAGATTAACCCTGAACCATGAGAACCAATCAAATGCAAAATCTGCATTTGAGCGAATCGGCCCACGGGTTGACAGCCAAACACCCTGGATTAACCCCTAGTCGACCCAACGGGGCTTGGGTCGACCTCAAAAATGGGCCGGTTCGGTTATTCCCCCTCCCAATTCGCTGTTTTGAACTTTTTCGCATATTTATTTATTTAATTTTTAATTTATATATATGTATCAATATATATATATTTCTCTGCGCAACCCATTTCACTTAATTCTTTTCTAAAAATTAAGTATACTTTAATTTGTGAATTTTAATGTTATAAAATTACGGGGTGTTACATTCTCCCCTCCTTAAAGGATTTCGTCCCCGAAATCTCCAAGTCAAGGAGAATGTATAACCTACCATCTAATCGTCCATCTACTCAACCATCAAACACCAGCATCCATTGTCCTTAAAAGACTTCTAATGCTTTAATGTTTATATGCACAGTGTGTGTATATGTCCATATCTAATGCAAAATTAGGCGGTCTACTGATTTAGTCGACCTCCTTAGTGCAATTCATGATAGTGTCATGCGTCCAATATGTATGCAAAAGATTCCTAATGATACATATTAATTCTATATGCGTGCACAACCATCCACCCGAATGCAGCAACTATATGATAATACAACCATTATACATCCATTTTACTAAATACATCCATATATATGCAATATGCAATATGAAGTGACTGAGCCGATCTGGTGCCTAATAGTGTGTGTATATGCATCCACGAGCAACCACTAGCAAACACTTGCATCCACTTTGCATCCACCATACATAACATGTATCAAACACATGTTTCAACCATAGGATTATCCTAACTAAAGGTCAAAGATACTAGCGAGAGGATATACTAAAGATAAGATAAGTACAAGCTAAGCGATAAAGGAGAAATTAAATGACATACCCTCAAAAAGAAAAGGGTATCGTGAATGCATCTTCTCTTCTGTCTCCCAAGTAGCGTTGCTCTCATCATCTCCCCATTCCACTTTGACTAGTCTGACCTCTCGATTCCTCAACCTCTTTATCTCCGACCCAAGAATGCGCATAGGAGCTCGTCGAATGGTAGCATCACGCTCTATCTCCACCTCTCTAAGAAAGCTCAGCTCTACCACTTCCGCGTTCTCGTGCAAGCACTTCCTTAAATGTGACACATGGAATACGTCGTGTACACCACTAAGTCTCTCGGGCAACTCCACTCTATATGCCATATGTCCAATTTCTCCTTAATAGGAAACGGTCCTACAAACCTTGGTGCTAATTTCCCAACGGACCCAAAGCGAACAACGTTTCGTAATGGAGACACTTTGACAAAGACCATGTCCCCAACTTCAAACTCGAGATCTGTCCTCCTCTTATCCGCATAAGATTTCTGCCTATCTTGCACTGCTTTCATCCTCCTTCAAATCAAGTCGATCTTCTTCGAAGTCTCCCAATGCTGGACTGAAAGCTGTTATTATATGCAAACTCCACCAATGGAAGATGCTCTTCCCACGTACCCCCAAAGTCTAGGATACATAACCTTAACAGATCCTCTAGAATGCGATTCACCCTCTCGGTCTGGCCGTCTGTCTGAGGATGATATGCGGTGCTCAAACATAACTGAGTCCCTACCGCCTCTTATAAGCTTCTCCAAAATTCGCTACTGAAAATAGGATCGCGGTCGCTCACTATACTAGAAGGAACACCGTGCAAACGAACTATTTCTCGAACATATACGGAGGCTAACCATGGAGCAGTCCTCTTACTCTTTACGGGAATGAAATGGGCGCTTTTAGTAAGTCTATCTACTATAACCCAAATTCCCGTATTACCCTTCCTTGATTGCGATAACCCATCCACAAAATCCATCGAGACACTTCCCCACTTCCATAGTGGAACCTCCAATGGGTGAAGCAACCCACCGGGTTTCTTTTGCTCCGCTTTTACTTGTTGGCACACCAAGCATCTAGCGACATACTCGGCTACGTCCCTCTTCATACCGGCCCAAAAGAAAACTCGCTTCATGTCTTTGTACATCTTGTCCCCACTGAGATGAATGGTCATCTTCGAACGATGTGCTTCGTCAAGAATAGTCTTCCTTAGGTCATCGTCTTTTGGTACCCAAAGTCTACCGTCCCTACGTAACCAACCCTTATCATCTAGGGTATACCTACGGAGATAGCTTGATGACTCCCCTCCTTTGAGCTTTTCTACTAACTCAACTAACTGTGGGTCGTCTCGCTGTGCCTCGCCAATCCGTCCCAAAAGCGTAGGTCTGACCTCCAAGGATGCTAGCAAACCGGGTACGAAGTCAACGGAAGGTCTAAAGTCAAACATCGAAATGAATTCTAAACTTCGCCACTCAACAAACAAAGGACTTAAGGATAATCTTTTTCTACTTAAGGCGTCTGCCACCACGTTACCCTTGCCAGGGGTATAGGCTATTTCGAAGTCGTAGGACGCTAAGAACTCCATCCACCTTTACTGCCTTAAGTTCAAGTCCTTTTGAGAGAATAGGTATTTTAAAGACTTGTGGTCAGTGAATAATTCGAATTTCTCGCCAAGAAGATAATGAGGCCAAGAATTAAGCGTGAAAACAATAGCGGCCAATTCTAGGTAATGTGTAGGATAATTTTTCTCATGCGCTCTCAACTGCCTTCCACCATAGGCTATTACCCTGCCCTCTTGCATTAAGACTGCGCCTAGTCCTGTCCCACAAGCCTCAGTATAAACGGTAAACGGCTTACTCCCGTCTGGCAATACTAAGACTGGGGCTGAAGTCAAAGCTCTCTTCAAACGTTGGAACGCATCATCACAATCTACGTCCCATGTGAAAACTAGGTTCTTCTTCGTCAAGCGTGTCAATGGAGCTGATATCTTTGCGAAGTCTTTGATAAACTTCCTATAGTAGCCAGCCAACCCCAAGCAACTTCTCACTTCGGTAGCATTTTTAGGGACCTTCCAATCTTGGATGGCCACCACCTTCTCGGGATCCACGACTATCCCTTCTTTGGAAACCACGTGCCCCAAGAACCGTACTTCCTTCCTCCAGAAGTGATACTTAGAAAATTTAGCCTTAAGGTTATGTGCTCGTAGGGTCTCCAACACTTACCTAAGATGTAGGGCATGCTCTTCTTCATCCTTAGAAAAGATCAAGATGTCATCTACAAAGACTACCACGAATTTTTTAAGGTACTCCCTAAACACCCTACTCATCAAATCAACAAAATATGCTGGGGCATTTGTCAAACCGAAGGGCATCACTAGCCATTCATAGAAACCGTCCGGAGTCCTAAAGGCAGTCTTGTCTATGCTATCCTCAGCCACTCTCAACTGATGGAACCCAGTGGCTAAGTCCAACTGCGAAAACACTGAGGCGCCAACTAACTGATCGAAGAGATCGTCAATCCCCGGTAGTGGGTGTCTGTTCTTCTTAGTAAGTTTATTAAGTTCTCTACAGTCCACGCACAGTCTATGGGACCCATCCACCTTCGTGGCAAATACTACTGGAGCACCCCACTCTGATATACTTCGTCTTATGAACCCCTTCTCAAGCAACTCCTTCACTTGCTTATCGAGTTCCCTCCTTTCATGTGGAGCTATGTGGCGTACTGGCAAAGATACTGGTTTCGCATTATCCACAAGATATATTCGAAAATCTATCTCCCGCTTCGGAGGCAAGCCCTTCACCTCCTCAAACACATCCGAATATTCTCGGACCACTCTAACAGATCGTAGATTTTCCTCAGACGCGTCAAGCGATTCTAGCTAACTTAGCATAACCGAATTTATGGGATTACAAAAGATTTCGAGAGTGTTGCCAAGGCGAGTCACGAGCCTAACTACTCTCCTTTCACAATCAAGAACGGCCCCATTTCTGGATAACAATCCATTCCTAAAATTAGCCCATAGCCCGTGAAGCCCAACACATAAGCATCACATCTAAATTCAACGCTAAGTATGGAAATTTTCAAATCCAAACACATCATGGACAAATAAGCTGAGCCCCCTATTGGATTCGAAACAACTAAGGGATCCTCTACTAAACTGGTGTTTAAGTGCAGTGATTCAACTAATGATGTAGAGATAAACGAATGTGATGCGCTCGAATCGAATAAGGTACGGACAGGATGATCAAACAGAAAAACTAAGCTTTCAGTAGAAATGGTTCTACCTCGTTCCTACAACGGTGGGACCGCGAGAGCCTGAACTTGTCCCCTTGCCTGCCCTGGTGCCATAAGAGCCTGCACCTGTCCTCCCGAGGTAGCTCCTGCCCTCTGCCCCTTCTTTGGGCAGTCCTTCACTAAATGTCCAGCATCGCCACAATGAAAACAGTCTATCTTCTTTTTCTTTCGGCAATCCTTGCTGAGATGGCCTGGGGTTCCACAGTTAAAGCACTTCTTCTTTCCCTTGTCATTATTGTCTTTTCTACCCTTCTTGTTTTGCTGTTGTGGTTTCTTCTGATCCCCCTTCTTCTCAGGTGCCTTATCAGCTTTATCGCTTTTCTCCTCATGCATGAGCGCCATTTCTACTAACTTCTCAAAGGTGGCCCCCATAGGGATGTGGGTCATAGCCAACCCTTGCAATGGTTCATTCAAGCCATTCACGAACCTCAGTGCCTTCTTCTCCGGCGTGTTCACTAAGTCCAAGCCAAACCTTGCTAACTGATTAAATTTATTGACATATTCTTTCACTGATGAGCTTCCTTGCTTCAATGTCAAGAACCTTTCCATATATAGATTTTCGTCCGCCCTAGAGAGAAACTTCGCCTCGAACCTATGTATAAAATCTGCCCAAGAGTCAACAGGATGCTCCCCATTAGTGACCTCCTACCAAAACGAGGCCTCTCCGTTCATCAACCAAGCTGCTAAATGAACTCTCCTCCCTTCTTCTACTTCAAAGATTTCTAGCAATTCTTCCACCTCCGTAAGCCAATCTCTAGCTTCCACAAACGTTTCTGACCCTTGAAATGGTTTTCCACCCATAGCCTTGAATTCCTTGCACGTCTTTGCAAAAGTATCTACGTGAGGAGGAGGAGGAGGGACGGGTGAAACTGGTGGTGGAGGAACATTGGCTGGACCCGCAGCGGCCCTAGCCTCCAATAGCCTCCTATACCATCCTGGTATCGTTACACCGTCGGGTAGATTAAGATCTTCAGCCATCTGAAACGAAAAAGGAAAGATTCAAAATGGAGAATTCGAAAGATAAAGATATGTGGCTATTGGGGATTATGTTTTTCTTGAAAACTTTTCTCTTTAAATTTCTCATTAAAACATGTTTTTGAAAACACATCTTCCAAAAATAACTATTTTTCTAAAGTATTTTTATCTGTTCTGGTAACCTTAAGCTCTGATACCACGTGTAACACCCCACATCCATTAATGTCACTCACAAAGGGAATGCATTAACTTCCATGGAGGTTATAAGTGAATATAGAACAGAAAAATTACAACAAGACAGATAATAAATAGTACTTGGAAATCTAAAACTTCATTTTATTGCAGCGGAAATTAAACATGTTTGTTACATCATAAAACCATAGATCATAACCAAGTACAATATCCATCTTCATAAAAACAAAATACATAATCTCATTACATAAATAGCCATTAAAAAGATAACAAGCTGGACTTTACTTCAACGGTCCAAGCTTTCCAAAGAGAGATGAAGCAATTCAATCAAACTCCACTAGAGCTGGGCCCAACCTGAGGACCTGGAGGGGGAAAAAGGATAGAAATAGAGGGGTCAGACATAAAGTCTGGCGAGTATGATAATTCTAACAATATTATTATCAAAATAACTAGACTAAGGCATAAGCTGGAAGACAAGTAAATGTCTATGAACTCTTAGGAATATAAAGATAGCGTTTAAGATAACGTTAAAGATAACGGTAAAGGCACACCTAATTACTAACGAATGATTACTACACTGCACCGCACATTACTGCACTGCACCACACCAATCACCCTATTGTTTGATCCCACTTGCTTCACACAGAAACTTTATAAATAGTCTTACGTACCCCTAGCTGACTACATTGGTGCCGTCTGCCCCTATCTCCACTAGGTGTACCCCACTACCCACGTTCGATCGGCTCCCTACTCGTAGATACCCGTGCTGGCCTCATAGTGGGGTGTATCACTCCCCTAAAGTGGCAACCCGATACAACTTGAGAATGCACGTCTTATACCTACACTACCAGCCCGGGTCCACACACGCATACGAAACCCGTTGGACTTGCGTTGCCACTGCTCCCCGTTTTGGCCTCTTACAGTCGAACCCAGCATGCGTGTCCCGTCCTCGACTTGGGTCGAGCCCACAAAGATACGTTTGGGATACTGGTCGAAATGGGTCCCCACAAGCTACCCACCTAAGCTTGTCACTAGTATATCCCACTTAACCCTCTTAGTCATGTTCATTTACCTGTGTGTTTGGTTAAGTCTTACTAATCGTATTTCACATGCCACTAAGGGCACCCCCTAGATTCCTCATGCCACCCAAGGCACCTACTTAACCCCCATGTCCCACCTTACATGTTTATCTGGTTAAGTATTTCTTAATTCATTCAGGTCATAACCTCATAAAGATCTCTCATATTAGACTGGCATTTATGGCAGTTGGATTTGCCGGGCGGGTCCGGGCAGTCTTACACCATAAAAGAGTCTAACCTCGTGTCTTTACAACCGTTATGCTTTAGTTTAGGCCTAAGACCTCTCACATTGGGCTGACATTTGTGACCACTGGATTTGCCGGGCGGGTCCGGGCAGGTTTACTTCACAAACGAGTCCAACCTCGTGTCCTAAGCATTGATTAACACTTAAAATCTTTTACCCCAGTTTTAATAATTCCCTATTCAAATTATTAATCAAGTCAACTTTTAATGATGTCCATAATTGACTCAATTATGGCCATCCACTCATGGCATGCAAAATAATATCAATTGCACCCCAACTTTTTAATATTAAATCCTTAATATTACCCCTACCCCACGTTTATACGTTCGCTTATTCAATGCATAATATAGGCTAGACTTGTATAGTCTAACACCTAGCACAAAAATAAATTATCACAACATATAGACAATTAAAATAAATCTAATCATAATAGGGGTGAAACTTGCATAAACTACACATGTTAAGGATCAAAAGGTGTCAACTTGTTAAATAACTCAATTTATATGATATTATCATAGCCCAAATCTATACATAAACTTGCATATGGGGTTTTTAGGCAACATAATGATGGTGTGAACTAGCATAGGATATCACATATGTCATAGCATAATTCTAGATGTCATAATAGATGTCTTGGTATATGGTCATAACTTTTCTAATCAATCTAACTTGCGTATGTGACTTGTCATATAGATCAACATAACCCAAACATGATGATTTAATTAATATGAACTAACTAGTATAGATGGTAACATCATGGCCTTTTTAACATGTATGATTCATCACAACTTAGCATAGAAACTTTCAACATACATAACATCATCATAGCATGATTTACAACATGTAAGATATCATCATCACATAACATTGGATTTACAATATACATGATAGCAAAAGGGGTTTACAACAACATATATGATAATTCACATCATCTACTCATAATCCATTCATAACTCAACCTAATTAAAATGATAATAATCTTGTTAAGATCATCATACTCACAATTTAGAGAAGAAAAGAGAGAGTTTTGCTTTGCTTTAGGGTTGAGAGAATTAGAATTGAATTTGCTTTTCTTCTTTCTTAGTTGGCGGCGGCTCCATTGATTTCCATGGCGACGGTAACTATTCTATTTTAATTAGGTTTAGGGTTAGCATTAGGATGTATTTATATGTGTAGGAAGTTATTTAGGACCATTAGATTAACCTTGAACCATGAGAACCAATCAAATGCAAAATATGCATTTGAGCGAATCGGCCCACGGGTTGATAGCCAAACACCCTGGATTAACCCCTAGTCGACCCAGCGAGGCTCGAGTCAACCACAAAAATGGGCCAGTTCGGTTATTCCCCCTCCCAATTCGCTGTTTTGAACTTTTTCGCATATTTATTTATTTAATTTTTAATTTTTATATACATATATCAATATATATATTTCTCTGCGCAACCCATTTCACTTAATTCTTTTCTAAAAATAAAGTATACTTTAATTTGTGAATTTTAATGTTATAAAATTACGGGGTGTTACATTAGGCATGTAACAGCCCGCATTTTATGTATCGGAAGATCATAAAATAATTTTATTTTATTCCCTGAGGGTTGGTTCATTCTCATCTTTTAGTATGTTGCTTATGGGGATGTGAGACATGTCCATAAATTTTACCGATTTTATTTGTGACCATTTTGCCCCTGTCAGTCTTGTACAGGGCATAACTTTTGACTCAAGTCGAATCAGAGGGTGAGACCTGTGCCATTGGAAAGGAATCGATGATTCTCTTTCCGTAGAGTGGTTACATTAAGGATTTGGTTCAGCGGTTTGGGAGAAATCGCTGTTTTAAGGTATAGCAGTTGGCTGTCCAGGTTTTGGAAGGCTAATGGGCTGGTTTGGAGAAAGCCCATTAAGGGGTTGGTGGAGGCTATAAATAGGGGTGTAAGGGATATGGGGAAAGGTTAGAATTTTCCATTCTCTTATGGGGAGGCTTTGATCTCCTTCTTCCTCTAATACCTTTCCACCATTAAAAATCCAAATCCAAGGAGGAATCAAAGATCTATACCATAAGAGGCTAGATCTACATCGATTGAAAGGGAATTTCATCGGATCTAAGGGTTTTGTGCGAGTTGCTTGCTGATCGGAATCATATTTCATTGTTTTTGCATCGATTTGAAGAATTGGTGAGTGATTTACATCTCTCATTCGGATTCATGCAAGTATATGGGTTTTAGGATGTTAATTTCATCATTTCCATGTTATTTTCCTTAGATCCACACCATGCTAAGTCCATTTTATATATGAATCACCTTAGGATCTGATCTAGATAATTTAAGTGGTTAATTTTATGATTTTTCTCAAGATTATGCATGTTAGATCCATTTTTATGTTCATATGATTCACTTATCATGTTTTGGGAAATTTATGTGTTTTGATGGAAATTGTTAGATTGATGATATTATTGGTTGCATAACATGTTTGTGATTGCGTTTGGATGAGTCGGATAAGCTGGTTTCGTCGGATTCGTCGTTTGGCGAAGTTTTGGTCGAAATCGGAGTCGAATTGGAGATGTGTAGGTTTCTGGTCGTCCTGGAGTTGGTCGGGTCGGTCTGGAATGAGCTGGTCGGTCATAGTATGGATTGGGAAGCAAGTCAGGGAGCTGGTCGGTTTAAGCTGGTCGGTCCAGAAGGAGCAGAAGTGTTTCTGGTCGGTCCAGAAGGAGCAGAAGTGTCTCTGGTCGGTTTCAGATGATGGCATTCTGGTCGGTTTCAGATGGTGGCATTCTGGTCGGTTTCAGATGGTGGCATTCTGGTTGGTTTTTACTGGAAGCAAATCCTGGTCGCTCTGAAGGAGCTGGTCGGTCAGGAGGAGTAAAATCTTGTCGGTCTTGACGAGGTCGATCCAAAGCTGGTCGGTCCCAAGGAGGTCGAGTCGATCCAAAGCTGCAAGGAGGTCGAGTCGATCCAAAGCTGCATGGAGGCGGGTCATTCTGGAGCAAGGCTGGTCGGTTTTTGGCGGGTCGTTCTGGAGCAAGGCTGGTCGGTTTTGGCAGGGTCGTTTTCTGAAAAAGTACGTTTTCGGGTATGCAGCGCAGTGATGTGTTTTGGTTCGGTGATGGCGTGACTTCGAGGTGATTCAAGTAGGAAGACTCGAAGTGATGAAGGTGTTCGTTGATCAAGGTGGAACAACGAATGCGGAGACAACTCAAAGGTCGTGAGTTGGTGGGTAATGGCTGCTCGAGAAGGTTGCTTGAGCTATGAAACATCGTCAAGGTTGGACGATTAGAGATGCGAAGGCCGAGAGGTCATCATTGTCGTAAGTTCTAGCAGACTCAAAGCAGGGGTACGCTGGGTATCGTTGAAAGGCCTGAAAGACCGGTTGTAGGTCGAGTACCTTGGGTATCGTTGAAAGGCCTAGTTGTCAAGGTTGGACATATGGAGTTCATGCTAGAACTGGGCTTACCATTAGCCCTTGACATATGGCAAGGTTGGCCGTCATACGATAATGATGGTTTCGAAGCAGGATTGGTGGTGATAGCCAGAGTCAGTCATGGATGATTGGTTGTTCTGTTTGTACTATCTCACATAGATTATCCAAAGTCGAGGGAGATGTCCTTTGAGTGCTTAAGTGATATTGGTCTAGGCCTCTGGCGAGAGTACTTGAGGGATGTTAAACTCGATTAGGGTTGTCTGTGTGAGACTTATATAATCTGGATGTGATGTGTGTTCTCTTTGATTGAATGGTTGTTCTGGTTTCTATGGATTAATGGTTGAAATGCTTGGTGTAAAGGCTATCACTGTCCGATGTGGGGAAGATAGGGTTGAGTTCTTCTCTGGTGTTGTGGGTAGATAAGTTGTTCATTTACCCATTCTCATATACTTTCTGGTTGAAGTTTGTTAGCTGTTTTATCGCTCACTAAGACTATTGTCTGACTCAAGGTTTTATGTCTCCTCTTATTACCTTGGGCTGTTCATCCGGTTGTGGATGGGCAGACTAAGTAGCAGGTTACAGGTAATGGAGCTTAGTGAGACGAGGAAGCTGAGCGATGACGAGCAGGAGGCTGGCGTATCAGTTTTATTACTATCTAGTATTTCTGTTTCCGCTGTTTGAGTTGCTTTGAGGGTTGTAGTGAGGCCTTATGTACAAACTTTGATATCAGTTGGATAATTTTTCTGGATGTTGAGAAAGTTTCAAAAGTTTGCTATATGATACCTCATTACTATTACCTGTTGTATATGCTCTATTATATTTTATCCTTGCGCTGTGAGTTCTACGACAGGTTTCGATGTGTTTACCTACTCTGATGATCGTCCATAGCAGCCTGGCACACCTTTCAGTGCATTATTCCTCTTGTTTAGTGCGGGGGTTATGGGCGGTCATCACAAGGCATTTGCAAGAAGAAATTCATGATTTGCGTATGAATGTTTTCGAGTTAGAGAAAGAAAACAAATCTCTTAGGGCTATGTGTTGGGCTTATAACAGGGATTTGAAGCTTCAGATCAAGCTTTCTGACCATCAAGATGAAATGAGTAGAAAAGTTCGAAAGCTTAATAAGCTACTAAGCATTGCACTTCGCCATTCCATTGACCCTCCTTTACCTGATGATGAAGAGGACCTAGCTACTCGATGATATTTTGCAATAGTGATATGTAATTATATTCCTATTCGGGCAACTGAGAATGTAACTTTTGTGAATGAAATTGTGTATTGTCAATGTTTATTGTATAAATAGCTATTGATATAAAACACGAATAATAATTACTTGCATATAAATGACTTAAGAAGCTTCCCTGAATAAGAGGAGATATAACCCTTTTTTGGTCGGGCTTGTTTTGAGGATAAGTTTCTATTTTTCTTCCCAATTTTGTTTTGTGATCCTTCTCCTGTAAGCACATCTAAGCTGATACCATTTGAAATAATTACTTCGGAGCTCTTATGTTGGTAAATTACCATCTTTCGAATCCATTTTGATTTAGGATTATTCAGATTCAGGTATCAGCGTAGGACCAGGAATTCTCTTCCGGCGTTTGATGTAAGCCGGATTAACTCAGATTTGGATATGATATAAAGGACCCAAATCAGTCCTTGTTCAGGCAATTATATATTTGGTATCGGGATTCCGCTTTCGGTACTGATAGAAGTCCCGAACAGACGCTTTGATGAAGAGCCGAGCGAACCCAGACTCGGGTATTTAAACCGGAAATACCCTTCTGGAATTTGTGAAGAGCCGAATGAACCCAGATTCGGGTATTTAAAGTTTTAAGACCAGAAGCACCTTTCGGCATTTGTGAAGAGCCGAATCATCCCAGATTCGGATATTTTGAAGACCAGAAACCCTTTCGGTATTTGAGTAGAGTCGAATCAACCCAAATTCGGGTATTTAAAGTTTGAAGACCGCAAGCACCTTCCGGCATTTGTGAAGAGCCGAATCAACCCAGATTCGGGTATTTAAATTTTGAAGATCGGAAATCCCTTCCGGCATTTGTGCTTTGGGTGTCCCTTTGTACTTAACATGTGAAACAGAGGTTGTATGTGCTTCCTGAGCCACTCTCTGGGCCTGTGCGTCTGGTGCACTTGGCTAGTTTATCCATAAGCAGGGCCCAAGGACTTACCCGACCTCCCTCCAGGGGGAACCTTATCCTAACCATCGTAGACAATGATAAGGTCTTAGAAACTTAGACGGGGCAATCGTAGGCATAGAACTACGGTTTAATCTTTTGCGCTCTATGCTGACCATCGTAGGTATCGTTAGAGGCTTACATACCACCCCCTCCAAGGGTTGCCCTATCCTGACCATCGTAGGTGATGATAGGGGTTTGTGTTACCTTCTACGGGTAACGCGGAACATAAGCAGAGGTAGGACGTGCTCTTCTGTGAGAAGAGGTAGGATGTGTTTAGTTCTAGCAGAGGCAAGGCGTACTCTTCTACGAGCAGAGGTAGGGCATGCTAATTTTTATATGCACCACCACGACCATTTCTAGTGTGAAACGGAGGCTTACGCTTTTGATGCTTTAACCTAGGCCCCTCTGATTCGGGCATGGAGAAAGACTAACACACCACCCATCCTCCAGGGGATGCCTCTCCCTGACCAATTTTAGAGATGACGAGGGTTTTTCCTTTTCTTTTATCCATTTGTGGCCTGAACTGTCCTTGGTCATTTCAAATTTGTGAGGATCCTTTTCTTTGCAATCGGGCAGATATCCTTTTTATTTTCAAAAAATATTACTGAAGCAATTTCCTATACCTTCTTTATATATCTTTGTAGTCCTTGGCCTAAGAAGTTGATGATCATTCCCTCTAAAACTCTACAATGGTTTGTTTCGTGTCCGTTTACCATATGGTAGTAGCAATATAGCCCTTCCCTTTTAGCTTCGTTTTTGGGATTCTTCTTTAATGATGGCCAAAAGTTTAACTCGTGTCTAATCAGGAAGTAGATACCATCAATTAACGTCGTGAGCTTACGACCTTTTAGCAGTCTTGACTTGAAGGCCCTCTTTCGTTGTTGTATTTTGGCCTTTTTACCACTTAATTTTTTTGTTCCTTCTTTGTTCCTAAACTTTCTTTTAACTGCCTTTTGACATGGGGGTATATCTCTTTTGGACCTTTTATTGGTAAGAGGGGTAGAAGCCTTCTCAATCTTCTGTTCGAATATGGTTCCTATAGCCTGTGTTTGGATATTCTTTAATGTGGTGAAAGGAGTTATATCTTTCCATTGAGGGTTGATTTACGGCAAAAATTGGAGTTGGTCCTAAGTGGAAGGGGTTAATGCTCCACCGATCAGGGTTATAAGGTTCTACATATTTTTCTTTCACTTGGATATGCAGGGTTTCTAACTTGAACCCTTCAATCTCCCACGGCTCATCAATACTCGTCCCCACCATGGAAAACCCATCAGTAACTGGTAGAGATCTTTTACTCATAATGTTCGCCTCTTCAAAGCCTCAGTCCAATCTGGGACAAAACAACACAGGTAGATATGTGGTTGGGTTAACCAAAGGATTGTAGGTTCAGGACCTCCTTCTAGTGCCAAAATGTTAACGATATTTTTCGTTAACACCGGAGATAGGTCAATGGGGACAGATCTAAGGGAAAGAAATAGATTGTTGAGCCTCCGCAAGCTTAGATTGGGTCTCCGTCCCTGGATATCGGGATTATGGAAGGAAGGATCACTAATATACAACTCTTGACAAAGGATTTAATGGTGGATAGCAAGGGATTCTACACAAAGTCCGCTGGGAGATCTAAGCTTGTCGAGGGGTCAGGGGCTCGCAGGAAGCGTTTAAAATTACAAGAACGGGCATTTCCTTTGATCTGCGGGAAGGTTCAGACAAGAATCCACACATACATAGGAAACAAATAGTAAATCGCAGTAATGATAATTAGAAATAGTACAATAAACTCATAGGAATGCATTCCAGGTATAGACTCGCTCTCTATTAATCTTTGATTTGTGATACATGAACAGAATTGAAGAAAATCCTCTTATGGGCCCTGTTTTAGAGTTTTTGAAAGGAGTACAAGAATGTAGAAAAATGAAAGAGCCCCCATATCAATGTGACTCATAGGGTCTTATTTATAGAGAACTCGGGCCCCTTCCGTTCGTGGGCTATTGGGTCTACGTGTGCCTTTGTCAACCGCTTTTCTCCTCGGTTTCAGATGTTTGGCTTCTGACCGCTTTTGTGGTGCTGGTCATGGCCTCTGAAGTGAGGATCCCGGTCGACCCGGGCTTCTTTGAGATTGCGATGAGTTTGTCAATGTGATGACTTCCGGATAACACGTGAACCACCGGTAGTGGCTCCCAGGTGTAGGCTTCCGTCTTTCTCGTGTATACTTAGAGGAGCTTGTCCTCCTGATGTATGTGAATAGCTGCCGGTTCAAAACCGCTGTTGGTGTTCGTACAAAGCAAATTAGTATGGATAGCATATATCTCCGCAAGGGTTCCGGTCGGCCTCCCGGTTGAGCATTTCGGATTTCCTAGTCTTACGGAAGGTAACTCACGATGATGCGTTATTGTTTATCAATGTGACCTTTTAGTATCTGTGCTGCAGGTGCTTCGAAAGCTGATTCCGAATGATCCTTGTGTACTTCGGGTTTGGTACCTTTGGTGCCTTCACCTTCTGATGTATTGGTCTTAAGAAGGTTAACAATGATAACCCTTCCGGGTTTTAAGGAGTGGAGCTCATGTCTTCTTCTTTCTTAGTTTATGTGTTAGGTGGCCTTTCGCTACAGAATTTCCGGTCGAATAGGCCATGTCGGAGGGACCCAGTCGGATGTACTTTGTTGGCAATTTTTAGGCTTTGAGCTTCTTCCCTCCAAGAAGGTGCCGGTTTATGTTGCTTTCCAATCATTCTCTCCAGATTTCGGTTCTTTCTATTGCTTGACTTTCTGGTTTCAGAAGACTCTTCTGTGCCTGTGTTCTTCCGACACTACTTTACCGTCAGCTAGTCTCAGAGTTAGTTTTTGGTAGTAACACCAGCTTAATCTCCCTTTGACATGTTTTTGAATAAAGCGTTTCACGTTTAATGTGAAGTTAAAAGGGAAAATGTTCAAAAATATTTATTATTAAAGTGTGTAAGAAAAACTACAATGCAACCAACGCCAGCATTCGCTTCACCGCAAGCTATGCAACAAAATTTGAAAATAAAATCTTAAAGCCAAGCATTATGGCAAGTAATTAGCTTCTCTCACGTAAACAAATGCATGATACTAGCATATTACTATTATTTCCGCACAACGGTGGGATAACCGACCGTTAAAATGTTCAACATAAAATAAAATTATTTGTTAAAACATATTCGTTAAACTTTATTTTAATTCAAATGAGATCATGCATTTTTTGATATTAGATAAAAAGGAAATAAAGATTATAAATACAGATTAATGTAATTGGCAATGACATTCAATGGTCAATGCCGCATTTCATCAATGCAATTTCATTGTAAAGGGAATGAACTAGGAAATAAAGATAAAACTATCATGGATAACCATGAGTAAATAAATATAGTAACTGTAGATACCTTCAAAATATATAGACAGTGAACAAAAAATGGTAAGTGCAACAAATGAAATTTATCAAAACACATGTTGGGTAAACGCAAAAGGATAGGAACATCCCTTCAAAATTTAAATTAATCCATTAGTGGTTCTACTAAGTCAGCTTACATCCATGGCAGTTTTCTAAAGGAAAAACAATTATCAGTAATCTTTTTTTTTTACTACGCCAAACCATGAAGGCTAAAGCCCATAAGTTAAATACTTAAAATTTTTACTTCTGAACAAACCACTTTTTTATAGTTGATAACTGGGACAAAGTCTTATACTTTTAACGTGGGTCTTTTATCAAGGAGAAAGAAATTACAATTAAAACAAATCAGGTTTTCAGTTGTTTTGAAACCTAAGTTAGGTGGAGTTTGTAATAGCCTAGATCGATGGAAATCATAATAACCAATAACACAAACTCAGATGCAAACGAGGAATGCTTTTTATAGTTGAATAAACTAAAATGAAAAAATATCCAATCTAACAAATAAAGCAAGCTGATCACGTTACTTACTCTGCTTGATGTCTAAATTATAACCACCGGATCAATAAAAAAACGTACTCACAAACAATGAGGATCTAGTAACTAATGACCAAATGACAACAAAATGTCAATTTAGTCTTGGAGAAACAAAATAAGCATTAAAGCATTAACTTATTTTCTCCTTTTTTTGTATCCCCATGAGAATCAAAAAGAGAAGAAAGGTTGAAAAACTTGTTTTTTTTTTTCAAATGTATCAAAAATACAATATGCAAGTTATGAATTATTGGCTCGTCATTTGATTAGCAACCATAGCGATAAACTGTGGATGTGATATTGTGACTCCCTAACACTACAGTGTAGACACCTTGCTGAGTGGAGCACTTGAAGCTAATGTTGTAATCACCCATAACAATGAACTCAAATCAATCCAATCATGCTATGATAGCCCAACATTTCCAAAATATAGCTCCCACCTTCATAGTCATGACAATAAGTTGCATTAATTTTCTCTAGGCCTTCTTTCCCCATTTCCAAAATCCTAACCATTTGTGACTCCTCTATAAGAGCTTGCAAATGGTCATTTGCTTCTGGATCCACACAAATCTGAAAACTTAGGAAAAATTGTAAATTTATTTACTAAGATCATATAACAATATTTATATCATTTCAAGAAGATGAAGCATAATATAATCTGGTCTTAGAAATCAAATATTAAAAGAACTATGTATAAACATTGAGAATCTTATTCCATACTACTTTGGTTGATTTAAATAGCATAATTATGAGCCCAAGTCTAAAAGCAATGTTGATAAATTAGGATCAAGGGAAGTTGCACACATAAATGGAATATCTGATGAACTTTCTAACTGCATGGGGACAAACAAAGTAGTTTAGAACTAGTATTTCTCATGTTACTATAATTATAATGAAAATCTGATGTTATGTTGCAATCTTATAACATCATTACAAAAAATAAAGAACTAAGGCTATTTAAATGATATTATGATACAAAATGAATATACACAAGATCTGAAACTCTGTTAAAAACATTCTCTGTACAAATTGTAATGTACAGGAATCATTATACTTCCCTTGTATCAACTAATTCACTAAGGCATATAATGATACATTTGTCTTGATAGAGATGTACCTATAGCTTGCTACATTTTTTTTTTACAGATAGAAGCAAGGGGAAGAGTGATTTATAGAAGCCTTGGCCTTAATTACCCTACTATTAGACCCACTCAATCATTATATAAATTAACTTAGAACAATTTTGGTTATTATATCAGTAAAAATTATTTTAAATATACATCAACAATATCATTGGTTAATACAGAATTTTCAATTAACAGTCATCTACACGAAAAAATACAACTGACTGATGATTATTTTGAATGTATTAACTTAGTATTTTAAATATATTAACTTTGTGTTTTAAATATATTAAAAGGATAATGTCATTTAATTATTTAATATAATGATTTAAAATCAACTGATGGATCTATTAATTTTTATCATTCAGCATTTATCTTATCCAAATGCACTACCTGAACATAAAAATTATTTTGCAACATGATAAATCAAAATAAACATATATCAACTTATTCTAAATTCGCTTCTTAGTAACTCCTTGTATCTTAAAGGTAAATTTAACTTGAATTATACGTACAGTAAGTGACCTTTTTCTTATTTTCTCTCTCTTTTCTTTTTGCAGCAAGACGTTCTTCAAAGACGTAAATTAATCACTATAAGGACTTGCTTTCTCTACTCGTGAATAAGAGCATAACATAGTTAAAAGGCAATAATACTGCTAGTTTAATCCTTTATATAGCTTGCGGTGATGGGCTTTGACAGAGCAGTTGTATTGGAGGTATTCTTTGCATGCAACAAAAATGAGGAACTTGCAGCAAATTATCTGTTAGACCATATGCATGAGTTTGAAAAATGATAAGCTGAAAGTTATATGCATTATTGTGAACACGTAGAAAGAAAGAGTTTTTTTTAAAAGGGTACTTTGAACATAATCATTTTATGTTCTTTATTTTCTTCAGGTGACCACCGTCTATAACTCATCTTTACTGATTATCAAACATAGATTAATGTGTGATACAGTTGCAACAATTTTTTTTTTTTACTTTTTCGGGGATATATTTTATCTTTAAATAATGTGCTTGATTACTGTTTGTTGGATAATAATCTGATATGCATCAATTTGCATAGTGTGACTAGTCTTAGTGTATGTGAAAAAAAACCATATGCACCTTTCTGAACTAAGTATATCATATAAAACAAAACTGTTTTAACATAAGTGTTGTTAGATAGATTACAGATAAATAGAGATGGGGGATCAGGTCATTGAAAGAATTGTTTCAACACTTTTACAATTTATACTGTTTGGAAAAAGTAGTGGAGATCATTATACTAGAGAATATAACCTTGTTGCATAAGCACAACATAGCATAGCTTCGAAAGATAAAATAGCGGGAATGAAAAAGAATAGTGATGCCAATCAGATGCTTGCAGAAATACCACTCAAAATTGCTAGAAGGATAACGGTAGTTCCAAATTCTCAACATTCAAATCCCAGCGTCGTCGGTATTGATCAACAATCATTGGTCATTCCACCTCCATACCAAAGTACGGTACCCCAAAAGGTAAGAATTTAATTTGAATGCAAAAGCACCAATAATAGGTCCTTTGTACCAAAAATCAAAGCAGAAGACATATATTTATATAGAAAATGAGCTATTTAATTAAGTGGTAAACAACTTCATTTTAAGTCTGAACAATCTTAACAAATCGAGTGGCCAGTGAAGGTTTACATGTAGTGGCTCAAAATGCAATTCACACAGAAATTACATATATCGCTCTGTAACAAACAACACATATATTATTTTTATATTCATTTTATTTGTATGACTCCATAACTTTATATATTAAATATTGATATTTATGACATTTAGTAATTTAATCAAATGATTTGGATAGCAATTTATTTTTCAGCATTATCAATTGTTACATGTATTATATTGACATTGCATATATGACATATTGAAGAATTTGAACGAACAGAAAACGTTTCGGGTCAAGGATATCAGCTGCTAGTAAAAAAAAATCGAAAATGTATACTGTTTAGAACATTCATGCAAATATTTAGTTAAAGCATAATAAGTGTAGTATATGAGATAAGTCATACTGAATCATACCCATTTAAATGTAATAAACAAATTGCTTGAAGCCACCATCTAGATACAATGTTGCCCTTAAATATTAATCTCTAGTTAGATCAGGTTTTGTTAGCCCTTCAACTCTTGTACCATTTGTAATCTTCACATACAAATTCCAGTCTGATTGAATCAAGGCTAGTTTTTCCTGGATTATCTTGTGTGGTTGTAGAATAAAAGGTGTTGTCTTCATCAGTTTGTGTAGGAAAGTCCACTTGATACAAAACTAAATTCCATCGAGCTGCATAATAAACTTAAATCTCCCTTTTGAAATATCATCGTCCGTAAGTTTTGAGAACATAACAGTATTTTGGTTTGGTACTTAACCCAGCAATATAGCATCAGTAGGAGAATCAAATGTCTGCCATACCACAGAACATGCATTAGAGCATAGTATGTGTTGGATCTAGATTAACCCTAAAGGGGGGTGAACAGGGTTTATTACGGTTTAGCAAGTTATTAAAAATTAATCGCAACACAGATAATAGCAGAGAAAATTAATGCGGAAAGTAAATAACACAAAGAGATACCTAGCTTTGGCAAATCCTGCCTACTGCTGCATTCCTAAAGTTTCTACTAGGTGTTAATAACATATCCCCCTTACACACACTGTAAACTTGCACTCCTGCTCCTGTATTAACCCTACGCTCAAAACCCTAGACTAATCTAACCCCCTAGATCATATTTCCCTTGATTACAGCCCTGAAACCAGTAACCCTAGATTTTACAGACTCTATTAAACTGCCCGTTAACACCCTAACTGGTTTCCTAGAATTTTACATACTCTAGTAACTGTTCAGACGGTTTAAAAAAAAATTGAAAACGATACAAAATAAAACATAAACAGGAAACCCTAGGATTTAAAAAGGAAGGGTCATCCCCTTTTTCATTTAGAAGCTTGGCCGGCCCATTTCAACGTGGGGCACCCTTCATTTCATTTGTCCCGATTCTTTGTCCCTCGTGGAATAAAAAAGATGGCGGCTTCTATTTTGGGATTATGGTTTTCTCTACTGATCCAAATCCAATCGCGATTGTGACACTGATGCTTTGAGGCTGAAATCTTTTTCTTGGCTCGTTGGTAGATCTGATCTTTGTCTCTGGCTCTTGTCGATTTTGAGCTGATCGAAAATGTGAGTAATTTTATATGAAATGATTTCTCTTTTGAAATATTGGCTTATGTTTTCAATCCCATTGTCGATGATGCATGTGGTTCATAAACAGGATTTAGGAAACCCTAAATCAACACTCTGATTTCATATATGACTCAATTTGATTAATTGGATAAATTAGCTTGGTTTCCTCTATTGGTCCCATGATTGAATTGCTCTAATTTGTTTCCACTTATGTGATTTGATCTGAATTGTACGGTTTCCTCTTTTGACTTTCTCGATTTAAATTCAAAATCTTGGCATTAAAAATCTTGCGTGATTTATTGATGAACTGTCCCTTTGAATGAATCTTGTTGCCTTGAATGAATGTTTGATTTCAAGAAGAAAATTTGAAATCGAAAAATGATTTCTTTCCCAAGATAAAACTTTGATTTTAATATCTATCCAAAAAATTCTGTCGTAAATGTTGAGAAGAATTCTTGCCAACTTGGATTATTTCATGCCAAAACAATTTGCCAAGTATATTCTCTTTGATTGCACAGATGTTTTCTTGGTTGATCAAAAACATATTCTTGAAACCTTGAAATAATAAATCTCTTACCAAAAACTGGAAAGTGATTTCTTGATCATCCATAGTAAACTCCGGAAACAATTAAGACCTGAATGTTTATTTCCTCCTCACTTGTATTTCTGGAAATTTATTTGCTCCCTTTTAAAAATTTGTTCATTTTTTCAAACTAAAATCTGAATTGCAAAACCTTTTTTTTTCCAAAAACGGAATTGATTCCTATATGTGTGCATGTTGTCTGATTTACTATGAACACAGCTTTGTTCATTGCTTTGTTCAAACTGACTTGATCAAATATTCATGTTACCCTTCGACTTTTTCTCTTGACCATTCACATTTCTACACATCTGTATTATGACTTCACTTTAAGCTTTGACTTGTAGCTTCCTTGTAACGACCCGGATTTCTGGTAGTCATATTTTTAATATATTTTATTATTTAAAATATCGATTTAGAATTTTAGATGGATTTACAATATATAATTCGTTTATTAAAAATAAATGGACGTATAATTTAAAGGGATTTTTATATAAATAAGATATCAAATAAACCCAGAGCTTTAAATGTTGAGTTTTAAATTTTATATTGTTTGGATTTGAACTTGTTTGCTCAAATACCATGGTATTAATTTATCATCGTCAATTTAGCCGTTTGAATGTAACTCGTATCGAGATTATATGAGATTTTAAGTAATAATCCAACCTTAAGTTTGGGCACAACATGCACATGGTTTATATTTCCAACAAAATCCTGTATGTATATATATATATATATGTAAATATATATGTATGTATATGCATATATACATACGCCATCAACATTTCATTTGATTCAGCAACACAAATAAAATGTGAATACATCTTAGATAAAGGGTCGCACCATAAACATGAACATAGTGAAAATGAAACTGAAACTGAAACATATAGAACGTGAAACGGGAGATGCTAATACAAAGAAAAACAACATCTTCATTTACATAACTCTTTGTACAAAGGCCAAACATATACATGTTTTGTCTGAACAAAAAGAACAACTAGCTATGAGAAAAGCATTAGCTAAGTGCTCAGACCATACAAAGACCAACATCTGAAAGAATGGCACAATAAATATACATACACAAAGAAAAAAGCAAAAAAAAAAAAAAGAAGAAGAAAAAAAACAATACACAAAATTGTCTGTACAATACAAGGCAAATTTGACATAGCCATTCATTTCAAAGCAAATTTCTTCATGCTTTGTTCTCTTTCCAGAAAAAACTGTAAGACGAGATCTTATGCCTTATCATGAGCTACAAGAAAACAGTAAACCTATCAGTATAAAAATAAATAAATTCATGAACAGCTAAAGAAGGGGGCAGCGCATAACTGAATTCAAACAAGATGTATGCATATATTCATACATCAGTTGTAGGTACCATAAACGGCTATAAATAAAATCAAATATATTAAAGAAATTTTAAAAAGGAAAATATAGCCAAACAGCAAAAAAAGCACTAGACATACACATGCATCAACTTCTAAAAAGATCAGTGAACAACTAAAAGAAAATATAAAAGGGGATAGCTATAAAACAGTATAAAAACAACTAAGGAAAGTAAACAGCTAAAATTAGAGTTGGAACAACTAGACGAAGACAAGACAATTCATTTGAAATCAATTATGACTTGCCTTTTCAAGAAATAGTAAAATCAAGATTTTTCTCCATAGGTACAGTAAGAAACATATAAGGAAACAGAATAGGAACAGCTAATCTATATGTATATGTATACATCAATCATATAGTACAATGAACAGCTAATCTAAACCATGTATGGATATATTTTAAAAATCCACAGACATGAACTGCTATATATATTTATACAAGACTGTGTTCTCTTTTAAA
The DNA here is from genome assembly GCA_030737875.1 of Allium sativum. Taxonomy (NCBI): domain Eukaryota; kingdom Viridiplantae; phylum Streptophyta; class Magnoliopsida; order Asparagales; family Amaryllidaceae; genus Allium; species Allium sativum. Next base: position 731,562,720 of record CM060920.1, read on the forward strand.
ATCTGAACTCAGAATCTAGAATACAGTTCAAATATCTGTGTTTGAAATAAACAAGTCATAGCCGAAATCTACCAAATCTATAGAGGTTCAATCACTGTCTTTTTGAACAAAACCAATAGTATTGAAAATACAATACTTAATTCATTGCTGCTAAAACAAGTCGCAGAAATCAATATCCATCAACCATCACCAGTACGAAAACAATCTAAAAAGGAAGAAAAACCCAATGGCCTATGTGGGGGTAGCCGAACCAATCTAGATGGGTTGATAGACATTGATCTTATCTCAATTTATCGCTATTAATACATGTATCGTGTAAAAGGATTTCATCCATTCCAGAACAGATCGAATATTACAGTAAATAGAGAGAAAAAAATGTTCGAACTACTATTGAAATCAAAACAAGAAATACAGCAAACAAAAATCAAATTAAAAACTTATCTGCGTTGTAGACCCACATGATTCAGATCCGCATATTCTCTGATTGATTTCCTGGTGGGTTGGTTCGAGACCGAAAGCTAGGGTTTGGACAAACTTTGGGTAACAGCTTCGAGTTTGTTTGTTGGGTGTCTGTAATGGCTCTAGCGAGGGACGGAGGTCGATCATCGAACTGTGGTGACGGTTGGTTGTTGAAGAAGTTGATTTGGGGTTTTACAGATCGTTGGAAGAGGAAGAAGGGAAGAACGAGGAAGAGAGGAGGTTGCGTAGGGGGCGACGCTGCTGGTTCCGATTTGATTTGCTGAAGAAAGAAAGGGCGATGGGGATCTAGGTTTTCGGTCATGGAAGTATTATCGTGGAGGGGGTGGATTTTTACTGAAGGTTTGAAGAAAACGTTGGATCGGATGAGGTTTTGATAAGGATAAGCGAGCCTGGGTTTAAGTGGGCCGAACGATAAGGTAAAAGCCTTTAAAATCAATTAACTTATGTTTTTAATAATTAAATTTCTTTACAATTTGTTTATACGATATCATGTGCATCCGTTATTAGATTTAAGCATGGTTGGTCTCGGTGGGATCGTAGAAACGAGAAGATCGAGATGGAACAATGTCAGTCGGGACTGGAAGCGAGTAGAATTTTTAATTAAATTAAACCGCTGTTTAATTTAATTGAAAACCAGCGTTAACAACCAAACCAAATCAAGGGGAGTTAAACTCACTCAGTTCTTCCCATTTATACTTTATAAATTGGGTTTTTATTTTGTGTGCTTTGGTTGCCAGTGATTGACCGTTCGCTAGTTATGTATTCATTGTTGATCTAACTAATGAAATTAAACGGTCGTTTAATTTCATAAAAATACATAATCCTTGTTTAAACCCAATAACGTAATTTCCCTTGATTGGTCACATTTATAAAATAACGTGTTTGAAATTGTTTGAATGATCTGTTAATTGATTGAGGGTCGTCATTTATTATCAGAAAGATGGAACAAGTTCTGATTGGACAGTTGATTTGATCGATAACCGTTGGATTGAAAATTCAACATTTGATTTGTGTTAACCAGTGGGTATATTGGTTGGGTAATTTGGCACCACACTATCTATAAGTCAATCATTATGTAAAAAAAATGGATTTTTATCGTCAAGTGAATCGACCGTATTGAGGTTATAAATTTGGTTTATAACTAAAATAGGTTTTAAATATATTATTTTAAATAGAGCAACTTTAAAGGAAAATAAGTATTATTATCATTCAAAGGTTTATAAGTTATTATTAAATTGTTTTGATAAAATAAATTCTTATGTTAAGAGAAATAGTAAGTAGATAAGCAGGAAATAACCTAACGGTTAAGAATTCGATTTATTGTTTCTAAGAACAATTAAATGAAATTCTTTAAATTAATTTTATTATTAATTAATTTAAAGGAGAAATTAACTGGAATTGATTAGAGAAATAATTGTGTTTTGAGTTAACCAAGTTCTATTTTAACTAAGATCGACTTTTAAATTAGTTGATTAATAATGCACTTGATGGAATAACTTAACGAATGATTGTTTATTCTTAATAAGATTTTAAAAAAGGAGATATTTTATTTATTTTAGTAAATAAAGTAGTTAACTGATTTACAGTAGTAAATATTGAAATAAATTATGTGTTTAATTTATGAAATTACTTCTTAAATGACACTTTAGATAAGTAAATAAATTGAAATGGGATATAGTTACACTTTGAGAAGAAATTATGAACAAGTGTTATATTTGAACTCAATGAACTTATAAGGAGATTTAAGCGAACTCATAGCTTAAATGAAAGGGTTACTTAACGATTTGATTAAGTAAAGAAAATGAGGTATAAAAGTGTTATAATTAAACCTGAGAGGTAAAAACAAGGTTTATGAAGCAAATGAGGTAAAGGAGTTGATTTTGAATTAGAGATGATGTTTTCAAAGTAACGAAACGAAAGAGATTTTCATAACGTCGTTTTACGAATGATAAGTTAAACTAACTCCTCAGTTTTAGAAAATGAATATGTTATATTACATATTGTGGAAATGATAGTCAAATAGAGTATTATATTATTATAATATATTTTCCAAACATTAAAATGAAGTGGTTTTGCGATTTTAGTATACTAAAATAATAAGTGGATGTTTTTTTTCCAATATTGGGATATTTAGGTTAATCATCCTTTAATTATTTAATTAAAGAAGCGAAGTGATGCTAAATACTGAACCAATAAATCTATTTTTATTTTATGATTGAATGACTGTTTTATTTGATAGTTAAATAACCAACTATCAAATCTGGCCTATACGTTTGTTGGTACGGGAAGGCCGGGATCGAAGTTATATTCGAAAACCATTCCGACCAACGAATACGAAAATATAAAAGACATCAGACGGCGATCGAGATGGAGCATTGAAGACCATAGATCTTCATAAAACGGAAGAACCACTTACAATCTCTGATTCGACCCGGAGATATACTGGGGTTCGGTCGTAGTTGGAATTTGTGGATTGAAAGGGCAACTCGCTATTGATCCCTAGGGTGATTCCTATATGAGATGTAGTAGGAGTGTGCCTTCGGTTCATCCTATTCCTGGATGACTTGTATGGCCGGATGTTTGACAGAGTATTTCCAAAAGGATCGCGTACGTTGATTTCTTCAAACGTGCCATAGTTGGTTAGCTCCCAACTAGAGTATTTTTGTGGACGTTAATTAGCGATATCTAGTGGATTTCACGATGTGGCATTCAAAGTGAATGGCAATCAGATGTTTTCAAAGAAAATTCTGGCCTCAAGCCTCACAACCGGTAAATGACAAAAATCGGACAGGCAGCATGGCTATGTTGGTTGCTCCCATTAGGATGTATAATCACCTATCTAGAGAAAATCCATTTCATTCTTTAATCTATTTCGATGTTGTCCCTTTTCGGGAAACGGTGGGTAGCTCCCAACCGTTGGTGATATACATTCGATACACTCAAGCGAAATGAGTGGTCGGTCATGTGTGGGTCGGGTTGCAAGACGTTCTTGTTGAACTCAGTGTATTCGCCTATAGAGATACACTATCGGCAGGTAGTTCCATACCTTGTCATAGTCGGAATCCAATCTCCAATAAGCGCCTGTGGTTGTGTTTGAATACTATATATGTGGAGCGTGAGATGCAAGCATTCTGCTAGATCATATTTATTTGTATTTAGACACTATTATAATATCAGACAGGATATAATACAAAACTGTTTTGGGTTATAGTAAGGTAAAAACCGTCCGTGTTTATGTGTGGGCTGGTCTTACTATTATCTTTTTATTTCAAAAGGATTTTGAACTTTAAATCAAGATGGCTGTTATATAAACTTTGCGAGATTTTCTCACTTTGGTTCACCGGACTGACCCGTCGTTTGAAATGCTCGGGTTAGCCCGGTTTGCAGGTTCAGGTTATCGAATGCTGTGAAATCCAAGAACGAGCTGAAGAAGTTCAGTTATTATTATGCTGTGTGATATATATGAGGACAGACCATTATAACTGTCCAGATTTATTTATGTACTCAGATGATTGTAAGTTATTTCAAGCTCTCAATAAAGTTATTTCTATATTACATTTTGTTCTGCTGCGATGTGAGACTCTGACTCAGTTGTGTACATTGGTTCTTATTCTTCTTCTATTCTAATATTTCTTTCTTATCTCACCCTCAAAATTCTTTCTAATAATGTTCCAGTGTTTTCAGTGTTTGGTAGGTCGGCATGAGTTACGGTAAAGGTATTTATGTCGATTTTCGGGGCCGAAAATCCTTGGGTTGTTACAGTGGTATCAGAGCTATTGGTTGAGTAGTAACCTTGACTCGGTGGCGTAATTCAATAGAGATGGGGTTAGTAACACCCTAGATTGAATTTGTGTATATATGAGAGCGTATTTGTAAATTCTATATAAAATTGTTTTATATTGCTTTATTTGACCAGTTCGATTTGGAATTAGCAACTGACACAATAATGTTTTATAAAAATGATCAAATGAATTAATTTTGGCTATAGTATACTTTTGTATATAAAAGGAATAAATTTATGATTGATTTTGAGTTGTTTGATTTATTTGAATCAAAGTCGAATTAGGCTATGAATTGGAATGGTCTAATATAAACCAAATTTCCCATATATGAATTAGAAAGAGAAAATGTATAATGTTGAAATAGAAATCAAAATTTGAGTTCGAAATGGCAGTGTGTAATTAGAAAAGTAAATAGTTAATTGAATATGAGTTTGAAACTTAACACGGTTAAGAGTTGGATATTGTAATTAAAATTTGGAGTTGGGAAATAAAAGTTGTTTGCTCTAGTTGATTGGATTGTGCATTGTTGATTTGTTGTTTGTAAGACGGATTAAATAATTTCGTCAAATGATTTAATAAATAAGAGCTGAAAAAAAAATTGGAAACGAAGATAATAATCCTATATAATAATTTTAAATTTGAAATGAAACTAGAAAGATTTAACCCTGTAATGGTTATTGGATATCGAGCTAAGTACAGGCTGGAAACGAAAAGAGCTGCTGGTTTCTTTGGAATTTGAATTTGATTGTCCGACAAACAGGTAAACCTTAATATTGTTGGATAATGATTGACTTTATATCCAGGAATCGGGTAGTCATTTGGTTTTGTTCTCTTTTGAGATGCGTGAGGCTGGATTAGCGAATGTAGTTGGTCTAATCAAGCAATATTGTAGAGATACTGACGAATTTTCCTAAATTTAATATCTTAGAATTTTGATAATAATTCCATAATTATTTTGAGAATAATTGGGATTTCAACATTCCTCTTACTTAGCAATTTCGAGGACGAAATTCTTTTAAGTGGTAAGGAATGTAACGACCAGGATTTCTGGTAGTCATATTTTTAATATATTTTATTATATAAAATATCAATTTAGAATTTTAGATGGATTTACAATATATACTTCGTTTATTAAAAATAAATGGGCGTATAATTTAAAGGGATTTTTATATAAATAAGATATCAAATAAACCCAGAGCTTTAAATGTTGAGTTTTAAATTTTATATTGTTTGGATTTGAAGTTGTTTGCTCAAATACCATGGTATTAATTTATCATCGTCAATTTAGCCGTTTGAATGTAACTCGTATCGAGATTATACGAGATTTTAAATAATAATCCAACCTTAAGTTTGTGCACAACATGCGCACGGTTTATATTTCCAATAAAATTCCTGTATGTATATATATGTATATATATGTATGTATATGTACATAAGCCATCAACATTTCATTTGATTCGGCAACACAAATAAAACGTGAATACATCTTAGATAAAGGGTCGCACCATAAACATGAACATAGTGAAAATGAAACTGAAACATATAGAACGTGAAACGGGAGATGCTAATACAAAGAAAAACAACATCTTCATTTACATAACTCTTTGTACAAAGGCCAAACATATACATGTTTTGTCTGAACAAAAAGAACAACTAGCTATGAGAAAAGCATTAGCTAAGTGCTCAGACCATGCAAAGACCAACATCCAAAAGCGTGGCATAATAAATATACATACACAAACAAAAAAGAAGAAAAAAAACAATACATAACATTGTCTGTACAATAAAAGGCAAATTTGACATAGCCATTCATTTCAAAGCAAATTTCTTCATGCTTTGTTCTCTTTCCAGACAAAACTGTAAGACGAGATCTTACGCCTTATCATGAGCTGCAAGAAAACAGTAAACCTATCAGTATAAAAATAAATAAATTCATGAACAGCTAAAGAAGGGGGCAGCGCATAGCTGAATTGAAACAAGATGTATGCATATATTCATACATCAGTTATAGGTACCATAAACGGCTATAAATAAATCAAATATATTAGAGAAATTTTAAAAAGGAAAATATAGCCAAACTGCAAAAAAAGCAACTAGACATACACATGCATCAACTTCTAAAAAGATCAGTGAACAACTAAAAGAAAATATAAAAGGGGACAGCTATAAAATAGTATAAAAACAACTAAGGAAAATAAACAGCTAAAATTAGAGTTGGAACAGCTAGACGAAGACAAGACAATTCATTTGAAATCAAATATTACTTGCCTTTTAAAGAAATAGTAAAATCAAGATTTTTCTCCATAGGTACAGTAAGAAACAGATGAGGAAACAGAATAGGAACAACTAATCTATATGTATATGTATACATCAATCATATAGTACAATGAACAACTAATCTAAACCATGTATGGATATATTTTAAAAATCCACAGACATGAACTGCTATATATATTTATATATACACAGTCGAATGACATTCGTACAAGACTGTGTTCTCCTTTAAAATCTGAACTCAGAATCTAGAATACAGTTCAAATATCTGTGTTTGAAATAAACAAGTCATAGCCGAAATCTACCAAATATATAGAGGTTCAATCACTGTCTTTTTGAACAAAACCAATAGTATTGAAAATACAATACTTAATTCATTGCTGCTAAAACAAGTCGCAGAAATCAATATCCATCAACCATCACCAGTACGAAAACAATCTAAAAAGGAAGAAAAACCCAATGGCCTATGTAGGGGTAGTCGAACATATCTAGATGGTTGATAGACATTGATCTTATCTCAATCTACTGCTATAAATACATGTATCGTGTAAAAGGATTTCATCCATTCCAGAACAGTACGAATATTACAGTAAATAGAGAGGAAAAAAATGTTCGAACTACTATTGAAATCAAAACAAGAAATACAGCAAACAAAAATCAAATTAAAAACTTATCTGCATTGTAGACCTACGCGATTCAGATCCGCAGATTCTCTGATGGATTTCCTGGTGGGTTGGTTCGAGACCGAAAGCTAGGGTTTGGATAAACTTCGGGAACAGCTTCGAGTTTGTTTGTTGGGTGTCTGTAATGGCTCTAGGGAGGGACGGAGGTCGATCGTCGAACTGTGGTGACGGTTGGTTGTTGAAGAAGTTGATTTTGGATTTTTACAGATCGTTGGAAGAGGAAGAAGGGAAGAACGAGGAAGAGAGGAGGTTGCGTAGGGGGCGACGTTGCTGGTTCCGATTTGATTTGCTGAAGAAAGAAGGGGCGATGGGGATCTAGGTTTTCGGCCATGGAAGTATTATCGTGGAGGCGGTGGATTTTTACTGAGGATCTGAAGAAAACGTTGGATCGAATGAGGTTTTGATAAAGATAAGCGGGCCTGGGTTTAAGTGGGCCGAAAGGTAAGGTAAAAGCCTTTAAAATTAATTAACTTATGTTTTTAATAATTAAATTTCTTTACTATTTGTTTATACGATATCATGTGCATCCTTTATCAGATTTAAGCATGGTTGGTCTCGTTGAGACCGTAGAAACGAGAAGATCAAGATGGAACCGTGTCAGTCAGGACTGGAAGCGAGTAGAATTTTTAATTAAATTAAACCGCTGTTTAATTTAATTGAAAACCAGCGTTAATAACCAAACCAAATCAAGGTGAGTTAAACTCACTTAGTTCTTCTCATTTATATTTTATAAATTGGGCTTTTATTTTGTGTGCTCTGGTTGCTAGTGATTGACCGTTTGCTAGTTATTTATTCATTGTTGATCTAACCAATGAAATTAAACGGTCGTTTAATTTCAGAAAAATACATAATCGTTGTTTAAACCCAATAGAAATAATTTCCCTTGATCGGTCACGTTTATAAAATAACATGTTTGAAATTGTTTGAATTGTTTGAATGATCTGTTAATTAATTGATGGTCGTCATTTATTATCAGAAAGATGGAACAAGTTCTGATTGGACAGTTGATTTGATCGATAATCGTTGGATTAAAAATTCAACATTTGATTTGTGTTAACCAGTGGGTATATTGGTTGGGTAATTTGGCACCACACTGTCTACAAGTCAATCATTATGTAAAAAAAATGGATTTTTATCGTCAAGTGAATCGACCGTATTGAGGTTATAAATTTGGTTTATAACTAAAATAGGTTTTTAAATATATTATTTTAAATAGAGCAATTTTAAAGGAAAATAAGTATTATTATTCAAAGGTTTATAAGTTATTATTAAATAGTTTTGATAAAATAAATTCTTATGTTAAGAGAAATAGTAAGTAGATAAGCAGGAAATAATCTAACGGTTAAGAATTCGATTTATTGTTTCTAAGAACAATTAAATGAAATTCTTTAAATTAATTTTATTATTAATTAATTTAAAGGAGAAATTAACTGGAATTGATTAGAGAAATAATTGTGTTTTGAGTTAACCAAGTTCTGTTTTAACTAAGATCAACTTTTAAATTAGTTGATTAATAATGCACTTGATGGAATAACTTAACGAATGATTGTTTATTCTTAATAAGATTTTAAAAAAGGAGATATTTTATTTATTTTAGTAAATAAAGTAGTTAACTGATTTACAGTAGTAAATATTGAAATAAATTATTTGTTTAATTTATGAAATTACTTCTTAAATGAGACACTTTAGATATGTAACTAAATTGAAATGGGATATAGTTACACTTTTAGAAGAAATTATGAACAAGTGTTATATTTGAACTCAATGAACTTATAAGGATATTTAAGAGAACTCATAGCTTAAATGAAAGGGTTACTTAACGATTGGATTAAGTAAAGAAAATGAGGCATAAAAGTGTTAAAATTAAACCTGAGAGGTAAAAACAAGGTTTATGAAGCAAATGAGAGGTAAAGGAGTTGATTTTGAATTAGAGATGTTGTTTTCAAAGTAACGAAACGAAAGAGATTTTCATAACGTCGTTTTACGAATGATAAGTTAAACTAACTCCTCAGTTTTAGAAAATGAATATGTTATATTACATATTGTGGAAATGATAGTCAAATGGGGTATTATATTATTATAATATATTTTCCAAATATTAAAATGAAGTGGTTTTGCAATTTTAGTATACTAAAATAATAAGTGGATGTTTTTTTTTCAATATTGGGATATTTAGGTTAATCATCCTTTAATTATTTAATTAAAGAAGCCAAGTGATGCTAAATTCTAAACCAATAAATCTATTTTTCTTTTATGATTGAATGACTGTTTTATTTGATAGTTAAATAACCAACTATCAAATCTGGCATATACGTTTGTTGGTACGGGAAGACCGGGATCGAAGTTATATTCGAAAACCATTTCGACCAACGAATACGAAAATATAAAAGACATCAGATGACGATCGAGATGGAGCATTGAAGACCATAGATCTTCATAAAATGGAAGAACCACTTACAGTCTCTGATTCGACCCGGCGATATACTGGGGTTCTGTCGTAGTTGGAAACTCTGGATTGCAAGGACTACTCGCTACTGATCCCTGGGGTGATTCCTATATGAGATGCAGTAGGAGAGTGCTTCGGTTCATCCTGTTCTTGGATGACTTGTATGGCCGGATGTCTGACAGAGAATTTCCAAAAGGATCGCGTACGTTGATTTCTTCAAATGTGCCATAGTTGGTTAGCTCCCAACTAGAGTATTTTTATGGACGTCAATTAGCGATATCTGGTGGATTTGACGATGTGGCATTCAAAGTGAATGGCGATCAGATGTTTTAAAAGAAAATTCTGGCCTCAAGCCTCACAACCGGTAAATGACAAAAATCGGGCAGGCAGCATCGCTATGTGGGTCGCTCCCATTAGGGTGTATAATCACCTATCTAGAGAAAATCCATTTCATTCTTTAATCTATTTCGATGTTGTCCCTTTTCGGGAAACGGTGGGTAGCTCCCAACCGTTGGTGATATACATTCGATACACTCAAGCGAAATGAGTGGTCGGTCATGCGTGAGCCAGGTTGCAAGACGTTCTTGTTGAACCCAGTGTATTCTCCTCTAGAGATACACTATCGGCAGGTGGTTCCATACCTTGTCATAGTCGGAATCCAATCTCCAATAAGCGCCTGCGGTTGTGTTTGTATACTATATATGTGAAGCGTGAGATGCAAGCGTTCTGCTAGATCATATTTATTTGTATTTAGACACTATTATAATATCAGACAAGATATAACTTCAAAACTGTTTTGGGTTATAGTAAGGTAAAAACCGTCTGTGTTTATGTGTGGGCTGGTCTTACTATTATCTTTTTATTTCAAAAGGATTTTGAACTTTAAATCAAGATGGCTGTAACGACCCGGATTTTTCAGCCGTTGAATTCTAAATATTTAAATTGGTTTAAATATTTTATTTGAATTATATATAGGAATATATAGGGAATTTATTTATAAAACGATATTTAAACGTATAATTTATAATTATAATTAAATCGAGCTTGAAAACGCGCTGCAGTTCGTAATATAGAGTTTTGAACTTCAACTGAGAATACAGTATCCGATATAAGTCGGATTTCTATGAAACAAGACACGTTGGAACCGTATTTATTATAATTTTCATATGAAAGAGAAAAATCCAGATTTCATGTTATAAATAGAAAGTTATGGCCAAATCAAATTTTGAAATAGTCGCTATGGAAAATCGTTATATAAATATACGCGTTAAAATAGCCATTTTGCAAACGGACTCAGATTTCGACGAAATCAGTTTCATTGGGACCGTATCGTTAAATTATTGTATGGTGTTGAATTGCGTGGCAAACCGATGTAGTATGTGACCACGGTAGCCATAAACGCTCGTTCAGTGCAATTAAATAAATTCAACTGAATAAAGGGATATTAGAGTGTAACTTGAACAGACGATCGAATCAGGCCACGAAACCAGTTCCGGTGAATTCGTAGCGTCGGATATAGTCAGGGTAGGTATATAGTTTGTTATTTTTAGAGATCGGCAAATTTGGTGTTCAGAAGGGCAGTGCGGTACGCGCCAAAAACAGTCTACCGGGGCAACAGTCTCAGAATGCGACGAAACTAGTGCCGTTGGGTTCGTATCAAAAAGTTATTGTCGGTGTTCGCAGTTTCAAGTTGTTTTGATTTATCTGGTGATCGTGAAAAATTTTAAATGCGTGTTGATTTCTGGTTTTATAAAGGAAATTTTTTCATACGATGTCGGAATTTGACGAAACTTGTCCCATTGGGTTCAGAATATCTTTTTACACCAAGAATAGCTTTTTCATCAGTAAACAGAAGTCGACGGTGTTTAATTTCACTTGATACTTCACCGCGAAGTTTTGTACAATATAAAATAATGTAGACACAAACTAGTTGATAAGATTTTTATGTGTGTAAGTCAGACACTGCGGCTAGGACTTCTAATCTACTCGTCCACTTGCGCATATTTTGAAATAGAAAGAAGAAAAGAAGAGAACCCAACGTACTGATACCTAAAGCTAAATAGCAACCTAAACTCTGTCATGATGTAAGCTTTGTTTGTGCTTCACGCCATTACTAGGATCCTTGCCGACAAAGTAAATAAAAAGTCACAAGCCTAACAAGCAGCTAGTGCAGACCTAAGGCGTGCTATTCCTTGGCAACCACGGTTCTTGAAAGTATAAATATCAGTGTTTTCCTTTGAACGAAAAACGAAAAACATTAAAAAAAAAAAAAAAAAAAAAGGGAGAAATGAGGCCGGCGTAAGTCTGAAGGGAGGGAGGGGCCTTCTCTGTGTATTCTGGAGAAACAATGGACCGAAGGGTGTGTGATGCTCACGGTCATGGGTTTGTGCGGAAAAAAAAAAAAAAAATGAAAAGGGCGAGATGTTTGAGTGCGGATTCGGTGAGCTCTATTGACGACGACGGAGGTCTTTGGTTCAAAATACGGATGTGATGGTTTGAGGTGAGTTCGAACTGAGAGGAGCAAGGAGGGCTCTGCTCCTCAGTTTGGCGTCAGGCAAAGGATAGTGGAAGGGGGAAGTTCATGTTTGAGGTGGTTATTCAATATACTGGGAGGATTGGAAACATGTGTTTAAGGGTGAAGGGGATGAGAGAGGTCACGATGGGTATAGTTTTGCTTAAGACTTTGTATTGGATTACAACGCAGCACTCTAACAAGCTTTTGATTATATTGTTTGCTGTGCAAGTCCACCTACCACACTTACTCTATAATATTTCAGTTACTACATAAAAAGAAGCAAAAATTTCAAGGAGAATGAAGAAGATAAAAGCTTGGACAGGTTGGGTATACGGTGAGAAGTAGCGAAGGTCAGTTGGGATAATGTCGTTAGTGAGAAGGGTGTACGGTGAGAAGTTGTGGTTCCTGTAGCCGCGTGTGGGAGGCACATTCAAGAAGAAAATGTTGAAGTATGAATACGTTGCCAATGGAAAAAAAAAAAAAAAAAAAAAAAAAATTTGAGGAACTAGATCGAATAATTGGTCAGGAAAGGAGAACAGAATCCAACGAAGTTGGTCACGTTAGAATTGTGATGACGAGACCAATGTGTGGAGCGAATGTGACGAAGGACGAAACTACTGAAAAATTGGGGGAACAATCAACGTTGTTGATTTTAACCAAAACGAAAGCAGAACCGTCCACTGCAAGACAAGGTGAGTAAACTCACTCACTCTAACTCGTTATATTTTTACATATAAACGAGTTCTAAAATTATTTTATAATATGAAATGGTTGCTTGGTTGAATAGTTGATAAATTGGTTGATATAATCACATCGTTGATTGATTTTTTATTTATGCGATATTTTTGATGTTACTAACATCTGTGGATGCAGGGAAACAGGTTGGAGGGATCCAACTGGATCCCTCAATATTTTATTTATTGTTTTATTTAATAATGATATATGTTATGCTACATTGTCCATGGTTGAATTTGTGTGTTTGGTTTACCCTGGCCTTAGGAACCTGGTATTTTAGATACCGTAAAATATCATCGAATGTGAAAAAGGAAAATTAGAATTTAAAAGCAGAGTTTATTTCCAAATTTGAAATAATTTCTTTTTCATTGAGTTGCAAATGGAAACCTATTCCATTGGGTAAACCAAGAGAAAATGTTATACAGAAAGATATAAATTAAGTGGATCATTAACCATTGGATAAATTAAAAGGTGAGTTCAAATATGAATGTATATTTGAAAGTGAGTATCGGTTTTGAAACCAATATTGGGAATGGATTTGAATTTAGCAAATTACAGAGGGAAGTTTAAAGAAAGATTTTCAAATGCTTAAAGTAAAAGAATAAATAGTTTAAAACAAGGGAATATTTTGTAAATAAAATGTATATAAAAAGGAGATTTATAGAAATCGAATTAAGTGGTTAGAAGAATGTATATTTTATAAATATGTTTAAAGAAGAACTTGAATTGTTTAAAATAAACATAGTTTATAAATGAACAACGGAAGCGTGTGCGCCGCACACGGTATTTTATTCTAAATAGCGATTTTAACGCTGCCGTTATAATAATTGTTTCAATAGCAAATCTTAATGCTATGGTTATGACAAGTGTTCTATAATGCTAGATAGCGGTTTTAACGCTGTGGTTGAAAGCAATATTTGGTTTAAAGTTGTGAGTTCTGACTATTCCAAAGTTAAGAATGTCGTTCAGTTAAGGTCTGAGAGGTAATTATACCCCAACTTGACTGACTGCATTATTGGCGGAGAAATGGTTAAGGCTCGATAGCAAGGGTTGGTTAGTGATATCGTTAGTTAACGAATGATTTATGATTTGAGTTATAATAACGATGTTTATAACATCAGTTTAATTCAAAGGACTTAGAAATGGTTTCTAACTGGAGTAAAAGATATTTTCTCAATAAAGGAATTATAATATTGGAAATGTTTCCCAATAATCAAGAGAGAAAATAGAGCTTAGAAAGAACACGAAAGGTAGGAAAGTGGGAATGAGAAATGATAATGTAGTAAAGAACTAATATAAAAAGGGCCCGGTGTTGAATGATGTTTGGTCAATAGAATTTCCTCCTGGAAATAATATCATTGTTTGCACACCGACATGTTTTCATTTGATAGTTAAATCACCGACTATCAAAGTTTTGACCATTTTAACGTTGTTAATATGGAGAGACCGGTTGGATTATTATCCAGAGAACCACTCCGTATTGGCATAAGCGTTGCGAATCAAGTATGCTGAATATCTTGAAGACGGAGTTATGCAAGGGCTATCCTGTGTACGGGTTAGTGCCTTCGGTTTGTCCAGACCCAGGACAACTTGTATGGACGAGTGTCTGACAGAGTATTTCCAAAGGGGGTTACGTACGTTGATTCCTTCAAACGTACGAAGTTGGTGGCATAGAAGGGAAGCTTCTTTAGCCTAACAATCTGAGTATTTTTGTGGGAATCAATTAGTGATTTCCGATGGATCTGACGATGTGGCATTCAAAGTGAATGATGGCCAGATGTTCTGGAAGATAATTCAAACCTCAAGCCTCACAACCCGGAAGTGGACAAAAATCGGGCAGGCAGCATGGCTATGTGGGTCGCACCCATTAGGATGTATGATCACCTATCTAGAGAAATTCCTTTTGTTCTTAAATCTATCGATGCTGTCCCTTATCGGGAGGCGGTTGCTGATCCCAACCGTCGGTGGTATACATTCGATACACTCAAGCGAAATGAGTGGTCGGTCATGTGTGGGCCGGGTTGCAAGATGTTCTTGTTGAACCCAGTGTATTCGTCTCTAGAGATACACTATCGGAAGGTGGTTCCATACCTTGTCATGTTGGAAATCCAATCTCCAATAAGCGCCTTGCGGTTTTTGATTTAATATTATATACGGAGCGTGAGATGCAAGCGTTCCGCTAGATGGTCATTTATTTGTTGTAGACATTATTATAATATCACCAGATTTTGATATAAAAATGTTTGGGTTATCGTAAGGTAAAAACCATCCGTGTTTATGTGTGGATCGGTCTTACGATTATCATTTTTTTTCGAAAAGATTTTGGAAGTTAAATAAATGGTTGGAGTTTACCCACACCAGTCCCATGACTGACCCAGAGTTTATTTTGTTTGTTTTCCCTAAACTCTTGGGTGCCCAAATTTGTACGGGCAGTCAAGTGGTCGGGTTTTTTTTTCAGATTCACTTGGAGGAGCTCGAAGCAGGAGGCTTCACCAGTTAGCTATAGACTATCATATTTTCCGCTGTGTATTTTGTTGTATCTGGAAACAGGTGTTTCTAACTGTTCCAGGAATAATCGTTGTGCTTTGATAATGGTATGTATATACAAATACTGATTTGTGCTTCAAAGTTATGTTATCTAATATATTTTATTCGTTTTGCTGTGAGTTTGTGATCTTCGTGTTCTTCTATTCTAATATTTCTTTCTTTCTATTTCTCATCCTCTAACTTCTTTCTAAAAATGGTTCGTATTTCTGTGCAATTTGAGTTGGACGTGTGGTGTCATTAGTCGACTCAAAGGGTACAGATTTGCGGGTCGTTTCATTTGGTATCAGAGCTGAAGGTTAAGTGATTACCTTGGCTCTGTGGCGTGACTCAATAGAGATGGGGTTAGTAATACCCTAGATTGGGTTTGAGTGTATATATATGAGCGCGTATTTGTAAATTCGATATAAAAATTGTTTTATATTGTGTTGACTGGTTTGTTGAGTGGTTTATGAATTTCGGTCGATACAGGAAGTACAACCGTATCGATAGGTGTTTCTAAACTCTCGAACAGAACAAATCGACTCAGTATCGTTTTAAAGTGGGTAAGTGATATAATTTGCCCAAAAGTTATCTTGATATAAAGGGATAATTTTCTGAAATTATCGAATGTGTTGATTGTTATTAAAATCAAAGGAAATTATAAAATATTGAAATGGTTATATAAAACCAAATTGAATTTGTATAAGAATAGGATATACAAATAGGCCGAACTAAAATTTAATTCAAACCATAAATTGGAATTTAAATCCCGGATATTTTAAAAATATTCCTTGAAGTATTTTAAAGATAATATAGCATTGGTTTGAAATTTTTTTTGAATTAGAATGATTTTAAATGGATTTTAAAGGTGATTAAGCATTGAAATCACTTCAGTGGCAAGAAAATAGTACTGATAATGGGTCGCGACATTATCGGTATTCATTTTCAAGTTTCTGAGTGACGGATTGCTACCATAAGTAATTTGGGAATAAAAATTGTTTGGAAAGGACAAGATGATTTAGAAATTCAATTTTTAATTGAGATATATATATGATTTCAAATTAATTTGAAATAAAACCCGGAATTTGAATTCTGGAATTAAAATTTAACTTGTGTAAGTTGAATAGAATGAATTGGTAAAGATGTACCAAAAGAACTGAAATTTAACTTAAGTCGAGTTAAATTAAAAGTGGATTAGATTAGAAATTATTTCGAATGAAGTAAATAAAGAAATGTTGAGATTCAGATTATAAATATTCGACTAATGTGTGAACAAGTTGAATATATAGTGGATGATGTTGTTGGAATTAAACTGCGGTGGAACTGGATTCAAGTATAATAGGTGGGTTGGCTTAAATGAGAATCGGACTTGGATTGATAAAGTGGAAGTTGAATTGACTTGGGAAACTATTGGAAATATATGCGTGCTGAACAGATATTGAATGGAAGCAAGTGCAAGAGATAGAATTATGCCCGACAAAAAGGTACATGTTTACAATATTGTTTGGGTTGATGATTTTATGAGCCTATGAGGCAAGCCACTTGGCTTTTGATTTTCTTTTGGATTGGAGAAGGCCTAGAAAAGCGAGTTGTGGTTGTACCGATTGAACCGTGCAGAGGAGATGCTGCCAAAATTTTTCAGAATTTAAAGTGTTAGAAAATTTTCAGAATTTTTGAAAATTTTTGTTAGTAAGAATAAATTAATATTGTAATTGGAATAAATTGGTTCAGTTAAGCTGAAATTAAGAAGTGAATAAAAAGGAATTTTAAACCTAGTTAATAGGATACGTGGCATTTTTCCTACCTTAGCAATTTCGAGGACGAAATTATTTTAAGGGGGAAGGAATGTAACGACCCGGATTTTTCAGCCGTTGAATTCTAAATATTTAAATTGGTTTAAATATTTTATTTGAATTATATATAGGAATATATAGGGAATTTATTTATAAAACGATATTTAAACGTATAATTTATAATTATAATTAAATCGAGCTTGAAAACGCGCTGCAGTTCGTAATATAGAGTTTTGAACTTCAACTGAGAATACAGTATCCGATATAAGTCGGATTTCTATGAAACAAGACACGTTGGAACCGTATTTATTATAATTTTCATATGAAAGAGAAAAATCCAGATTTCATGTTATAAATAGAAAGTTATGGCCAAATCAAATTTTGAAATAGTCGCTATGGAAAATCGTTATATAAATATACGCGTTAAAATAGCCATTTTGCAAACGGACTCAGATTTCGACGAAATCAGTTTCATTGGGACCGTATCGTTAAATTATTGTATGGTGTTGAATTGCGTGGCAAACCGATGTAGTATGTGACCACGGTAGCCATAAACGCTCGTTCAGTGCAATTAAATAAATTCAACTGAATAAAGGGATATTAGAGTGTAACTTGAACAGACGATCGAATCAGGCCACGAAACCAGTTCCGGTGAATTCGTAGCGTCGGATATAGTCAGGGTAGGTATATAGTTTGTTATTTTTAGAGATCGGCAAATTTGGTGTTCAGAAGGGCAGTGCGGTACGCGCCAAAAACAGTCTACCGGGGCAACAGTCTCAGAATGCGACGAAACTAGTGCCGTTGGGTTCGTATCAAAAAGTTATTGTCGGTGTTCGCAGTTTCAAGTTGTTTTGATTTATCTGGTGATCGTGAAAAATTTTAAATGCGTGTTGATTTCTGGTTTTATAAAGGAAATTTTTTCATACGATGTCGGAATTTGACGAAACTTGTCCCATTGGGTTCAGAATATCTTTTTACACCAAGAATAGCTTTTTCATCAGTAAACAGAAGTCGACGGTGTTTAATTTCACTTGATACTTCACCGCGAAGTTTTGTACAATATAAAATAATGTAGACACAAACTAGTTGATAAGATTTTTATGTGTGTAAGTCAGACACTGCGGCTAGGACTTCTAATCTACTCGTCCACTTGCGCATATTTTGAAATAGAAAGAAGAAAAGAAGAGAACCCAACGTACTGATACCTAAAGCTAAATAGCAACCTAAACTCTGTCATGATGTAAGCTTTGTTTGTGCTTCACGCCATTACTAGGATCCTTGCCGACAAAGTAAATAAAAAGTCACAAGCCTAACAAGCAGCTAGTGCAGACCTAAGGCGTGCTATTCCTTGGCAACCACGGTTCTTGAAAGTATAAATATCAGTGTTTTCCTTTGAACGAAAAACGAAAAACATTAAAAAAAAAAAAAAAAAAAAAGGGAGAAATGAGGCCGGCGTAAGTCTGAAGGGAGGGAGGGGCCTTCTCTGTGTATTCTGGAGAAACAATGGACCGAAGGGTGTGTGATGCTCACGGTCATGGGTTTGTGCGGAAAAAAAAAAAAAAAAATGAAAAGGGCGAGATGTTTGAGTGCGGATTCGGTGAGCTCTATTGACGACGACGGAGGTCTTTGGTTCAAAATACGGATGTGATGGTTTGAGGTGAGTTCGAACTGAGAGGAGCAAGGAGGGCTCTGCTCCTCAGTTTGGCGTCAGGCAAAGGATAGTGGAAGGGGGAAGTTCATGTTTGAGGTGGTTATTCAATATACTGGGAGGATTGGAAACATGTGTTTAAGGGTGAAGGGGATGAGAGAGGTCACGATGGGTATAGTTTTGCTTAAGACTTTGTATTGGATTACAACGCAGCACTCTAACAAGCTTTTGATTATATTGTTTGCTGTGCAAGTCCACCTACCACACTTACTCTATAATATTTCAGTTACTACATAAAAAGAAGCAAAAATTTCAAGGAGAATGAAGAAGATAAAAGCTTGGACAGGTTGGGTATACGGTGAGAAGTAGCGAAGGTCAGTTGGGATAATGTCGTTAGTGAGAAGGGTGTACGGTGAGAAGTTGTGGTTCCTGTAGCCGCGTGTGGGAGGCACATTCAAGAAGAAAATGTTGAAGTATGAATACGTTGCCAATGGAAAAAAAAAAAAAAAAAAAAAAAAATTTGAGGAACTAGATCGAATAATTGGTCAGGAAAGGAGAACAGAATCCAACGAAGTTGGTCACGTTAGAATTGTGATGACGAGACCAATGTGTGGAGCGAATGTGACGAAGGACGAAACTACTGAAAAATTGGGGGAACAATCAACGTTGTTGATTTTAACCAAAACGAAAGCAGAACCGTCCACTGCAAGACAAGGTGAGTAAACTCACTCACTCTAACTCGTTATATTTTTACATATAAACGAGTTCTAAAATTATTTTATAATATGAAATGGTTGCTTGGTTGAATAGTTGATAAATTGGTTGATATAATCACATCGTTGATTGATTTTTTATTTATGCGATATTTTTGATGTTACTAACATCTGTGGATGCAGGGAAACAGGTTGGAGGGATCCAACTGGATCCCTCAATATTTTATTTATTGTTTTATTTAATAATGATATATGTTATGCTACATTGTCCATGGTTGAATTTGTGTGTTTGGTTTACCCTGGCCTTAGGAACCTGGTATTTTAGATACCGTAAAATATCATCGAATGTGAAAAAGGAAAATTAGAATTTAAAAGCAGAGTTTATTTCCAAATTTGAAATAATTTCTTTTTCATTGAGTTGCAAATGGAAACCTATTCCATTGGGTAAACCAAGAGAAAATGTTATACAGAAAGATATAAATTAAGTGGATCATTAACCATTGGATAAATTAAAAGGTGAGTTCAAATATGAATGTATATTTGAAAGTGAGTATCGGTTTTGAAACCAATATTGGGAATGGATTTGAATTTAGCAAATTACAGAGGGAAGTTTAAAGAAAGATTTTCAAATGCTTAAAGTAAAAGAATAAATAGTTTAAAACAAGGGAATATTTTGTAAATAAAATGTATATAAAAAGGAGATTTATAGAAATCGAATTAAGTGGTTAGAAGAATGTATATTTTATAAATATGTTTAAAGAAGAACTTGAATTGTTTAAAATAAACATAGTTTATAAATGAACAACGGAAGCGTGTGCGCCGCACACGGTATTTTATTCTAAATAGCGATTTTAACGCTGCCGTTATAATAATTGTTTCAATAGCAAATCTTAATGCTATGGTTATGACAAGTGTTCTATAATGCTAGATAGCGGTTTTAACGCTGTGGTTGAAAGCAATATTTGGTTTAAAGTTGTGAGTTCTGACTATTCCAAAGTTAAGAATGTCGTTCAGTTAAGGTCTGAGAGGTAATTATACCCCAACTTGACTGACTGCATTATTGGCGGAGAAATGGTTAAGGCTCGATAGCAAGGGTTGGTTAGTGATATCGTTAGTTAACGAATGATTTATGATTTGAGTTATAATAACGATGTTTATAACATCAGTTTAATTCAAAGGACTTAGAAATGGTTTCTAACTGGAGTAAAAGATATTTTCTCAATAAAGGAATTATAATATT
Source organism: Allium sativum (assembly GCA_030737875.1). NCBI lineage: Eukaryota > Viridiplantae > Streptophyta > Magnoliopsida > Asparagales > Amaryllidaceae > Allium > Allium sativum. The sequence continues at coordinate 731,583,555 of CM060920.1, forward strand.
GGAAATGTTTCCCAATAATCAAGAGAGAAAATAGAGCTTAGAAAGAACACGAAAGGTAGGAAAGTGGGAATGAGAAATGATAATGTAGTAAAGAACTAATATAAAAAGGGCCCGGTGTTGAATGATGTTTGGTCAATAGAATTTCCTCCTGGAAATAATATCATTGTTTGCACACCGACATGTTTTCATTTGATAGTTAAATCACCGACTATCAAAGTTTTGACCATTTTAACGTTGTTAATATGGAGAGACCGGTTGGATTATTATCCAGAGAACCACTCCGTATTGGCATAAGCGTTGCGAATCAAGTATGCTGAATATCTTGAAGACGGAGTTATGCAAGGGCTATCCTGTGTACGGGTTAGTGCCTTCGGTTTGTCCAGACCCAGGACAACTTGTATGGACGAGTGTCTGACAGAGTATTTCCAAAGGGGGTTACGTACGTTGATTCCTTCAAACGTACGAAGTTGGTGGCATAGAAGGGAAGCTTCTTTAGCCTAACAATCTGAGTATTTTTGTGGGAATCAATTAGTGATTTCCGATGGATCTGACGATGTGGCATTCAAAGTGAATGATGGCCAGATGTTCTGGAAGATAATTCAAACCTCAAGCCTCACAACCCGGAAGTGGACAAAAATCGGGCAGGCAGCATGGCTATGTGGGTCGCACCCATTAGGATGTATGATCACCTATCTAGAGAAATTCCTTTTGTTCTTAAATCTATCGATGCTGTCCCTTATCGGGAGGCGGTTGCTGATCCCAACCGTCGGTGGTATACATTCGATACACTCAAGCGAAATGAGTGGTCGGTCATGTGTGGGCCGGGTTGCAAGATGTTCTTGTTGAACCCAGTGTATTCGTCTCTAGAGATACACTATCGGAAGGTGGTTCCATACCTTGTCATGTTGGAAATCCAATCTCCAATAAGCGCCTTGCGGTTTTTGATTTAATATTATATACGGAGCGTGAGATGCAAGCGTTCCGCTAGATGGTCATTTATTTGTTGTAGACATTATTATAATATCACCAGATTTTGATATAAAAATGTTTGGGTTATCGTAAGGTAAAAACCATCCGTGTTTATGTGTGGATCGGTCTTACGATTATCATTTTTTTTCGAAAAGATTTTGGAAGTTAAATAAATGGTTGGAGTTTACCCACACCAGTCCCATGACTGACCCAGAGTTTATTTTGTTTGTTTTCCCTAAACTCTTGGGTGCCCAAATTTGTACGGGCAGTCAAGTGGTCGGGTTTTTTTTTCAGATTCACTTGGAGGAGCTCGAAGCAGGAGGCTTCACCAGTTAGCTATAGACTATCATATTTTCCGCTGTGTATTTTGTTGTATCTGGAAACAGGTGTTTCTAACTGTTCCAGGAATAATCGTTGTGCTTTGATAATGGTATGTATATACAAATACTGATTTGTGCTTCAAAGTTATGTTATCTAATATATTTTATTCGTTTTGCTGTGAGTTTGTGATCTTCGTGTTCTTCTATTCTAATATTTCTTTCTTTCTATTTCTCATCCTCTAACTTCTTTCTAAAAATGGTTCGTATTTCTGTGCAATTTGAGTTGGACGTGTGGTGTCATTAGTCGACTCAAAGGGTACAGATTTGCGGGTCGTTTCAATGGCTGTTATATAAACTTTGCGAGATTTTCTCACTCTGGTTCACCAGACTGACCCGTCGTTTGAAATGCTCGGGTTAGCCCGGTTTGTAGGTTCAGGTTATCGAATGCTGTGAAATCCAAGAACGAGCTGAAGAAGTTCATTTATTATTATGTTGTGTGATGTATATGAGGACAGACCATTATAACTATCCAGATTTATTTATGTACTCTGATGATTGTAAGTTATTTCAAGCTCTCAATAAAGTTATTTCTATATTATATTTTGTTCCGCTGCGATGTGAGACTCTGACTCAGTTGTGTACATTGGTTCTTCTTCTTCTTCTATTCTAATATTTCTTTCTTTCTTATCTCACCCTCTAATTTCTTTCTAATAACGTTCCAGTGTTTTCGGTGTTTGGAAGGTCGGCATGAGTTATGGTAAAGGTATTTATGTCAACTTTCGTGGCCGAAAATCCTTGGGTCGTTACATTCCTAGTCTCCCATTTGCTGTTTGAACATGTAGAAAGTCTGAAAATTTCTCGTACACCTTGGAAAATCGGCTGCTCCATTTATATATTCATGACTGTGCATACATGAACTTGCACATATGTGCTCTTGATATTGTTGAGTTGATCATACAATATTTGTTGACATAATTTCATGTTGCTCCATATATTGCTGTGTGACCATTGTTGTTTGAGCTGCTTGTTTCAATACTAAATCATTATGCACTTGTACTCTTGTCTACACCATGTAGTTTTGTGTTGTACGCCATAAACATATATAGTTACCTGCTGCCTTATACTTGCTCGAGCCAGAGCATCGTACATAAATCATGTATACCTGCTATGTGCATGCTCGAGCTTGTTTGTACCATGTTTTCTTGAAACTGAGCTTTTTACTTGCCTTGACCTCGTGAGCTTGTGATTGTGTACACTTTGAAAAAGTGGATTGAACCATGCTTTCTTAAGTCTCATGTACACATGCATCATGCCATTGCTCCTGGACTTGAGTACAACCGTTTGTCCATGTGCTTGAGCAAACCAGTTTGCATTAGTGCTCGGCCTTGTGTTGAGCTGCCTCGACTAGTTTGATATGTGTTGATTATGTTGACCATGTTGCACTGAGTCGAGATGGTCCACGTGGCTACTCCTCAGTTGCACGCTGGATTGGCGAGGCAGTGCACACGTGTATATACATACACATGTGTATATGCAGCCATTCAGAAAAATATTCTTGTCCCTGTATTGAAATATTTTGTATATACACTGACTGCCTTATGGTATTTATAGTGTATCACTGTGAATATCACAAGCTATCTAAACACAGTCGGATAAATTGATAAATCAAAGCGAGTCAGAAAAATGTTGAGAAAACACACTAGAAAACTGAGGCAAATTTTTAAAACAAAAATTTATATTTGCGTGTATTCAGTTTTATTTCTACTGCAGTGTACTGTGTGTGTGTTTCATGTGACAGGTAAGCAGATGACTGGACTGACAGTGAGCAGTGAAGACAGAAGACTGAAGATGACATAGACATGTATATAAGAATATTTGTATATGAGTGAGTGTGTATGTACAAATGAAACTGTAAACAGAGTATATGTAACAATGTTGACTGAACTGTAGTGAGGAGTACTGTATAAGATTGAATATCAGTGAATTTGAGTTGTATTATAGAAATGTACAAAAAGTGGAGTATAAAACTTGTACCGTTTAAAATGTTGAAATAAAATATTCTATTCAAATAAAATACTATGTGAATATTTAAATTTCCTTACAGTTGTATTTTATTTAAATTGAAATATTATATTCCTGTCTGTTGTGTAGTATACCAATATAGTTACAAACACATTTAATAATAAGATATATTTGGTTGTTATCATCAAACAAAAATCATATAATTGTGTATACAACACCGTTATATACAACAATCTCCCCTTTTTGATGATGACAAACAAATATTAAGATTTTTAATACAGTAAATGTGTTTGACAGTGAATAACTGAACTCTCCATATTTGAATGTTCCCTCTATAACAAAAACTCCCCCTATAACTGTGCATGAGTGAGATGAATGAATAATAATGAATTTTCAAAATTAAAAATATTTATAAAATATTCACTCATAAATCAAAATCTCAACCCATTCTCCCCCTTTTTTATCATCAAAAGGATTCAGAACTTAAAATATGGATGAAAAATGACTGAAAATATAATTTCAGCTTAAGAGGAAGAATGGTCATCATAATCTCAATCAGCCAAACAAAAATCATACTATACTGAGAACTGGTGGCATATTTCACACTATAGAGAATGACGAATTAACGGTGAAATATATAAAAAATGGAGAGAGTTAAAAAAATATGAATATTTTCCAAAATAATTTTATAAAATTGAGCACAAAAACAGAGATGGATTTGGACTATAATTATAAATTCAATTTAAGTGACAAAAACAAGTAATCTCAAATCCCAATAGCTATCAATCAACAAGTCATAATACGTTATAAGATATTAACACATTTCACAGATTAGAACATGGATTGATAGATTGGTTTTCACATACCAAGGAGAATTTCAGATTAATTTCAATTTATAGCACATTATTTCCCAATAGAAACTTGATTTTGCAACAACATATTCAACTATTTTTCCCTATTAGAAATTTTTTCCAAAGTTGATTCTAATCGTTGAATTTTGCAAATAAGATCATTGTTTTCTTTTATTAAATCAGAACATCGATTTACTAGTGATCTTCCTTTCAGCATCATATTGTTTCAAAACCAAATTTTCATATTCAAGTAATTTAATTTTGGCTTGGGACTCAGAAATTTCAGATTCAAAATGTTTTCGATTTTCAGATTCAAATTTTTTGAAATTTTCATTCTCGTTTTCAAGCACTTTCAAAATCAAATCGGATTTCAACAAATTTTCTTTTTCATCAGTTTCAAATTTGGAATTTATATCAGTCTTAAAAATTTCAAATTCCTTTTGTAGAAAATTGTTCAAACTTGATAACTCAATCTTGTTTTCTTTTAAGATCAGAATTTCCTTTTCAAACTTTTGAATGTTTTTGTTGAGATGAACAAGATTGGTTTCCAATTTCAAACAATTTTTGCAATCTGAATTTGAAGAATTTTTAAAATATTCAAGCTGTGATTCCAAATCATCAATTTTGCTAGTCAACTCAGAATTCCTAGATTTCAGAGATTTGTTTTTAGATTTGAGTTTATCAACAGATTTAGTTAAATCAGCACACATATAAACCAAATCTTCATATGAGAAATTTTCAGCTTCAGCATCTATTGATTCTCCATCGTTTAATCTATTTGTTTCTCCTTTTGAGCATAGATCTGAATCTTAGTTGACATTCTGGGGTTTTGAGCAGCTGTTGTTAATTTGTCCATACTTTATATTGAGAGTATTCCTGATTTCCTGTGCAATCAAACAATGAGAGATAAGCTTAAATTGATCAATACTGAGACAAGAATAAATAACGTCTATAGTACTAGTACTGATAACAATATTCCTTTTATCTGACAAATTTACTCCATTAATAATAATATTCCAATATTTAATGTGAACACATTTTATATAAATTTTCATCTTTATTTTCCAATTTAAAAAATCTGTTCCATTAAAAATAGTTGGAATATTACTGGACGGACTCTCACTAGGCTGACAACTAGGATGACCAATGACTCTATAGTTAAAGAAAAATACATGCTCCGATACCAATTGTTGGATCTAGATTAACCCTAGAGCGGGTGAATAGGGTTTATTATGCTTTAGCAAGTTATTAAAAATTAATCGCAACACAGATAATAGCAGAGAAAATTATTGCGGAAAGTAAAAAACACAAAGAGATACCCAGCTTCGGCAAATCCTGCCTACTGTTGCATTCCTAAGGTTTCTACTAGGTGTTAACAACAGATCCCGCTTACAGACACTGTAAACTTGCACTCCCTTCTCCTATACTACCCCTATGCTCAAAACCCTAGAGTGATCTAACCCCCTAGATCAGATTTCCCGTGATTACAGCCCTATAACTAGTAACCCTATATTTTACAAACTCTAGTAAACTGCCAATTAACACCCTAACTGGTTTCCTAGAATTTTAAAGACTCTAGTAATTGTTCAAACGGTTTAAAAAAAATTAAAAACGATAAAAATTTAAACATAAACAAGAAACCCTAGGATTTAAAAACGAAGGGTCATCCCCTTTTTCATTTAGAAGCTTGGTCGGCCCATTTCAACGTGGTGCACCCTTCATTTCATTTGTCCCGATTCTTCGTCCCTTGTGGAATAAAAAAGATGGCGGCTTCTATTTGGGAATTAGGGTTTTCTCTACTGCTCCAAATCCAATCGTGATTGTGACACTGATGCTTTGAGGCTGGAATCCTTTTCTTGGCTTGTTGATAGATCTGATCTTTGTCTCTGGCTCTTATCGATTTTGAGCTGATCGAAAATGCGAGTAATTTTATATGAAATGATTTCTGCTTTTGAAATATTGGCTTATGTTTTCAATCCCATTGTCGATGATGTATGTGGTGTATAAATAAGATTTAGGAAACCCTAAATCAACACTCTGATTTCATATATGACTCGATTTGATTAAATAGATAAATTAGCTCTGTTTCCTCTTTTGGTCCCGCGATTGAATTGCTCTGATTTGTTTCCAGTTATGTGATTTGATCTGAATTGTGCGGTGTCCTCTTTTGACTTTCTCGATTTAAATTCAAAATCTTGGCATTGAAAAGCTTGCGTGATTTATTGATGAACTGTCCCTTTGAATGAATCTTGTTGCCTTGAATGAATGTTTGATTTCAGGAAGCAAATTTGAAATCGAAAAATGATTTCTTTCCCAAGATAAAACTTTGATTTTGAATATCTATCCAAAAAATTCTGTCGTAAATGTTGAGAAGAATTCTTGCCAACTTGGATTGTTTCATGCCAAAACAAGCCAAAACAATTTTCCAAATATATTCTCTTTAATTGCATAGATGTTTTCTTGGTTGATCAAAAACATATTCTTGAAACCTGGAATTAATAAATCTCTTGCCAAAAACTAGAAAGTGATTTCTTGATCATGCACAGTAAATTCCGGAAACAATTAAGACCTGAATGTTTATTTGCTCCTCACTTTTATTTTTGGAAATTTATTTGCGCCCTTTTAAAAATTTGTTCATTCTTTCAAACTGAAATCCAAATTGCATTAATTTTTTTTTGCCAAAAATGGAATTGATTCCTATACGTGTGCATGCTGTCTGATTTTCTATGAACGCAGCTTTGTTCATTGCTTTGTTCAAACTGACTTGATCAAATATTCATGTTACCCTTTGACTTTTTCTCTTGAACACTCACATTTTGCACATCTGTATTATGACTTCACTTTAAGATTTAACTTGTAGCTTCCCGGTCTCCCATTTGCTGTTTGAACATGTAAAAAGTTTGAAAATGTATTGTACACTTTGGAAAATCGGCTGTTCCATTTATATATTCATGACTGTGCATATATGAACTTGCACATATTAGCTCTTGATATTGTCGAGTTGATCATACAATTTTTGTTGACATAATTTCATGTTGCTCCATATATTGTTGTGTGACCATTGTTGTTGGAGCTGCTTGTTTCAATACTAAATCATTATGCACCTGTAGTCTTGGCTACACCATGTAGCTTTGTCTTGTACGCCACAAACATATATAGTTGCCTGCTGCCTTATACTTGCTTGAGCCAGAGCATTGTACATAAATCATGTATACCTGCTATGTGCATGCTCGGGCTTTTTTGCACCATGTTTTCTTGAAACTGAGCTTTTTACTTGCCTTGACATGTGAGCTTGTGATTGTGTGCACTTAGAAAAAGTGGAGTGAACCATGCTTTCTTAAGTCTCATGTACACATGCATCATGCCATTGCTCCTGGACTTGAGTACAACCGTTTGTCCATGTGCTTGAGCAAACCAGTTTGCATTAGTGCTCGACCATTTGTGTTGAGCTGCCTCGACCAGTTTGATATGTGTTGACTATGTTGACCATGCTGCACTGAGTCAAGATGGTCCACGTGGCTACTCCTCAGTTGCACACTGGATTGGCGAGGCAGTGCACATGTGTATATATATACACGTGTATATGCAGCCATTCAGAAAAATATTCTTGTCCCTGTATTGAAATATTTTGTATAAACATCGACTGCCTTGTGGTATTTACAGTGTATCACTGTGAATATCACAAGCTATCTAAACACAGTTAGATAAATTGATAAATCAGAGAGAGTCAGAAAAATGATGAGAAAACACACCAGAAAACCGAGGCAAATAAATTTTTTAAAACAAAATTTTATATTTGCGTGTATTCAGTTTTATTTCTATTGCAGTGTACTGTGTGTATGTGTTTCATATGAAGGTAAGCAGATGACTGGACTGACAGTGAGTAGTGAAGACAGAATACTGAAGATGACAGAGACATGTATATAAGAATATTTGTGTATGAGTGTGTATGTACAAATGAAACTGTAAACAGAGTGTATTTAACAATGTTGAGCGAACTGTAGTGAGGAGTACTGTATAAGATTGAATATGGGTGTTGTTATTGACACTCCAACTATTGTTAAGGGGGGATCATTTTTTAAAAACACTCCAATCTTTGAAAACTGTTAAGGGGCTACACAAACATATTATTTCACACTACTCAATATTCCTGGATTGCCCCTTTAAATTAGATTTAAAAAAAAACTTATTTGATAAGGGAAACCAAATTTAAAATAAGTAGTTCATCACCACTGCACCGAATGCAGCATGTAATCAATTATATATGTATTCGACAGTGTTATGTCGAAAATTAATAATAATTTCGGTGCATTACATCTGTAATTATAAAATTCGGCATATTTATGTCAACAAAAAAAATCGATCCTAATCCTTCGAAAATGCTAATCCTTTGGGGTTTAAAAAAATCGATATATGCGAATCGAAAAAAAATTACTACGGCCCTTGTAATATTTGTAAGGTAAACTTACCTTTATTTGTTAAGAGGCTAAATGGGTAATAAGGTAAAATTACCTTTATTTGTTAAGGGGATGCTTCCCTAATTGGTACTCCCTTTAACAATTTTTAAAGAAAAAAAATTTGACCCTCCCTAACAATATTTGGAGTGTCAATAACAATGCCCTTGAATATTAGTGAATTTGAGTTGTATTATAAAAATGTATAAATAGTGGAGTATAAAACTTGTACTGTTTAAAATGTTGAAATAAAATATTCTATTCAAATAAAATACTGTGTGAATATTTAAATTTATGTACAGTCGTATTTTATTTAAATAGAAATATTATATTCCTATCTGTTGTGTAGTATACCAGTATAGTTACAAACACATTTAATAATAAGATATATTTGGTTGTTATCATCAAACAAAAATCATATAATTGTGTATTCAACACCGTTATATACAACAGTATGGAATTTCCATCATCATGCAAGAATCCGGAGCTTGCTACATCAAGGTTTGAACTCCAAATTTGTTGATTTGAGGAGTCTTGTAAGGTCAGTTGCCCGCCTGAATTAAGCTGAGCTTTGAAGTGATTAGATACAGGATTTTCTCCGTTTGTTGTCCATATTATAGTTTTGGGCTTGATTTTATTGTAGTAAACAACAACAAAAAAAGCGATGGATCAGTATCAAGTGCACTTAAGTCAAAAGCAAAATCATCTGACTAGGGAGTGGGGTTTGGGGTGGGGTGGGGAGCAAAGATGAGCTAGATGAAATTTGAATTTCAAAAACTTGCCCATATTAATTTTTAGAGTTCATGTCCAACCATAAGAAATGTTTCCATCAACAAAACAAAGATACAAATTACAATATTTACAACTTCTATATTTCAAACTATCCCCAAATAAATTAAAATGGAACCCTTAAACGTATCGGCAACCGGATCAGTAGAATCGGCATCAGATTCTCTGCTAGTGGATTCTCCACTAAATGAGTTCGCGAACTCGGGACGATCCTCACTGGTTCCGATACTAGTATCATTGCTACTTAAGAATTCTCCCTCCTTAATCTCCATCTCTAAACCCGCATGTGCTTTGCCCTCATGTTGAATAAAACCTCCCTCGTCGCCTTCATTAATGGGTGACATCCGGTGCGGAGTACTTGGTTCTGCTTCAATTTGCTGACCCGACCTCTTAATAGCATAGGCATCACCAAAAGAGGTTCTCGCTGGGTAGTCTTCCTCTACTTGTTGGGTAGAGTGTTCATCATCTCTAGCACGAGTATGAATCAAGACCTCGTTGGGGATCACATATCCAAAAGCCTGTAATAACCCAATCGATGAAGGAACTCTTCTTGAAGCATGAAAACTTTCTGCCTCTCTTTAGTCTATACAACATTTAAAGTCTCGAACATTGCGAGATGTTTGGAGTCCTTAACTTGGGAAGGAAAATCTGCAATGATAAAGGAGAGGACGAAGAATGAATCGAAACATTACGAATTTCTAAGTTTAAGGAAATAATAACTTCAATTTAAACACCCACCTCCTTTCATCTAGAACTTGTGAAACCCTCCGAACATCTAACGAAAAAGAACAAATTCATAAAGGGTAGAATCTTATCCTAGAGACCGAGGATGTGTTTGTGATTCCTGGCTTCCTTGACAAAGACCAGGGAAGGGCAATCCTTTCTTCACTTAAAGACATAGTGGTAGCAAATCTCATCAAATCGGGGTATACACTGTAGAGTTCGCAGGAAAAGCACGCATATGCCCATAAGCACAACATGACAATTTAGGTGTAGTTGGTAAGGCATGGCTCCTAAGTGCCGAAGGACTGATCGTAAGAATGGGTTAATGGAGGAATCGCACCATGAAGGCACATGTAGCGATGACTGGCCGTGAATCCATCAAGAGGGCAGTCAGCCCCTTCATCCTTTTGGAGAAGCTGAACAACTTTCTCCGGCATATCAAACTATATACAAGCATGTTGAAGCATCATATGAGTGATCACGAAAGGCCATCTCTCGGGAAGATTCGGAATGAGTCTATATACAAAATGAGACAAGTCAACTATGGGCCTCATTGCAATGATGGCTCGTTCAACCGGCATATGTGAGGAAGGTCATATCTGCACAGATAGTGAATGCATGCCATAAGTGGATTGAACTAGGATTTGGTAAGAGTTACTCTCTCCAAATCGGAGATGCTCAGAATGTCATGAGGACATTGTACATAACGAATCTTGCATTCATAATAGTCAAGTACATGTGTATCGTAAGTGATAAGTATTGTATAGTTTTAATCTGCAAGGATAGCGTCCGAAGTTTGAGGTCAACATGTATTAATCAACAAATCCCCGGATGTACCCGAAAACAGGTGTAAAGTGTTGCAAACAACTTCCAAACGAGTCTCAAACTGTCAAGTGAAATCCCTAGCTCACTTGAACCTATGAGAATTTCCCACATCATCTTTTTTTGACTAGAATGACCCTCTATTTACATGAGCAATCAATCGTACACTGTTAGGTCAAAGCAACACTTGGACATGGACTTGCAGTTGTAACATTTTGAGTTATTAAAAAGTTAGGGCTTTTGCAAGATGGACACTATAGTTTCAAAGATCCAGATTCTCATAAATATTAGTTGATGGGCCAATATATGAGTCAATGCTTAGAAGTTCATTTTCATAGTGAATGGACTTGTGTTTATCAAGCTATTGCTAAGCAAGTTCAAGGGAAGAATTTGCAAGTCCACTATTACCTTCAAGTCAGAACCAATATGCACCATCGACTAAGTTCTAAGACATGTGTACAACTAAGCTCGACCTCTAAAGTTCAGGGACTACCACAATGTCTAAAATCCCTAAACTGTTTGCCCAAATCGTCAAATTCAGCACAAAGCCGGTGCCAAATCAAAACCTTAGGATTCAAATAGTATAATCCTAGCTAGGCTCACCAAAAATGGAAAGAAAGTGTCATCTAAGGGTCGAGACAGGCTAAGGATGACCAGAGATGGTAATGTTCGATGATGGTAGTGGTAAAGTGGTTGGATTTGGGTAAATTGTCGGGCCTTGGTCAAATTGAATGACTATAGAACAGATCTAGGTTTAAGTTGATGGCAGCGCAGTGGAAAAGTGAGAACTATCTGGTCAGCGATGCAGATCGACCAGTGGTAAAGGTGAATCAGATGCATCAACAATAGGGCGGCACGATAGACTGGAGTTTAAGTATTTACAGTAAAAGAAAGTAGTAAAATATAAGGGTCGGGCCGTTATATAAGCTGGAAGAAGTTAAGCCGAAGAAGTTAAGCCAAAAAATACTAAGCATAAGGAATGATATCGGTCCATGCCCCATGAACCGATACCGGTCGATATAACATCGCCGGAAACAAACAAAAAAATCTTTGAGCGGCCAGCATGCTTAATTTACAGGCTACGGTGAGAATTTTGAGTTAAGTTAGCTAATGCTGATGCAAAATGTGAACTCTAGTCCAACAACGTCGAGTCGCCAACCTTCAATCGATATTAATCCCCCAAGGAAAGGAAACTTCCCGATTTCAGATAGTCTCGTTGCAAATCGCATTAGATCATCACTCCAGAGCACATCATGTTTTGAACAAAATCCGCTTTAGGGGACAAATGTTAACTTGGTTATAAACCCAAACGAATTGCACGCAAGAATTTCAAGCAAAAGCAACGTGGTATAAGATCCGAATCAGCTCAAATTTGACTGGACAAACCCAAATGATAGTAAAAAGAGGTGCACAAAGTTTTAGATTGAAATTCGTAAACACATGGACCGATAAGGGTCCATGCCCTATGGACCTATACCGATCCATAGGCATAAGGCATCTCAACACATAACTTGTGTAATCGTAATTATTACTTTATATAAAGCTTATACCCAAAGTTTCATGTCAATCAAATGAAGATTGGTTCAAGTCGCTTAATGATTTAAAGGTAAGAGTGCAGGTCAAACGGCTAAGGTTCGATACATTATTAAACAAAGTCAATTCAATACCATTGTTTGCACACATGCCTAAATTATACGAAGGAATCTAGATATGAAGCCAAAAGCATCATTAGAGGTGCGGGCATAGACCGGTACTGGTCCATAGCCTATGGACCCGTATTGATACATGGGGTTATGTCGTATGATAATGAAATTTCGACGAGGCCTCTTTGATGCAATTCTAAACCTATTTACAAGCGACCTTTCCCAACCACCCTTGTAACCCTATAAATACTGCTCCTACTCCTACATGAGAGGGGATCAGATCCTTGCCTTGCCGAAATGTTGTTGAAGTCAATCTACAACCATACTTCATCTCTAGTAGTCATTTTTCGTCCCCAGCATCCCTTCTTCATCCCAAGACAGCAAGACCAAGCCACCCAAGTTGATTATCGAGATTTAATCCGATAATCAACCGTTTTTTGTACTTTTTGTGTATCTTTACTGCAGTGAATACTATAACCAGTTGGAACTCATCGTATTTTGGCATGGCAAGGATAATAATAAAAGTCTTTAAAGTTAATGCAGGCTTGATATCAAGCTGAACCACTATAAAATTGTGTTTCTCTTCTTTGTTTCCCGTTTCTTTCATTTCCAATTTATTTTACCTGTTCTACTTGGTTTTCCCATCAGGAGATGGTGGTTTCACAGAAAACTAGGTGTTACTGCCATTTTTGGAGTTAACAGTTACATTCAGACCGTGCTGTGAATATTTTTCATATGAATTCATCTTGTTTTGTAAATAGCATCGTATAGTTCACTAATATACTCCGCTCCATATGTACCACAACAAAATGGTGTTGCTGAGAGGAAAAATAGAATTTTAGTAGAAATGGTTAATGCCATGCTCATAAGTTCAAATTTCCCTTATAACATAGGATGTGATGCTATGTTACCTACATGTTACATTTTAAATAGAATACCACTTAAAAAGAATAATATTTCCCTTTATGAATTATGGTTTAATAGGAAACCTAACTTTACTAGACTTAAAGTTTGGGTCTGCTTAAAGTAATTTAGAAAAGCGAACCTTAAACGATCAATGTTAGAAACTAGGGCATTTAAATGCGTTTTAATAGGATATTCACTTAGTACAACTTATAAGTTCCTTATTCTTAACATCTTTGAAATTATAGAATTTGTTGATGTAGAATACTTTGAAATTCAAACTATTGAAATTCCAATGAGATTATCTAGTCCAGACCTAATATGACTGATGATATAAATGACGATGACTATACTCCTACTCAAAACAGGAAGGAAGTATCAATACCAGATAATAGTGTAACACCCCACCTCCGCCAGGGTGGCTCTTGCAAGCACTCTGACTTTGGAGGGGCGTTTGAATCAGGTAAACATGCATAATGATATATCAAGGCAGAACAAGAACATATGTATATATGTAAACAGAGTAAATAACATAGATAAAACAGCGGAAGATTTCAAACCATTTCAAAACAAGTCCGGTACAACATAATGTCAACTTTCCAAATACACAAGTCTAGATAAAAACAACATTACTGAAAAACTGAAATACATAAGTACTATCCCCAAAATAAGTGATAACCATAGCTAGCTTCATGTCAAGACCGTACATGAGCTAAAATCCCACAAGCAAGCGATCAGAAATCCAAGCTAAGCTCCAATATTCCCACCCTGAGAACCTGGGGGGGGGGAACGGAAGAAAAGAGGCGAAAGAAAACAGGTCAGTCAAAAAGACTGAGTAAGCCCTACTACAATCAATGTAAACTGATAAAGTTAACTGGCATGAGAAGCAGGGATGATCATAAGGATAACAACATACTAGCATGATGATTAACTAACAAGGTAGATAAAGGTGTCATCGCATAATCAGGTTTAAGGTTTTTGCACCACAGGTGTACTAGCAAACTAACATGACTTGAATAAACAAGTATTGATCCCTTGGCCCAAGCTTTGGCCCAATAACATGAAGTGACCCTAATACGCGGTCCAACCAAACGGTCTAGTCGATCGGCTCCCTATAAGCCTAACTCGTCACGTGTTGGTGTCAATGCGGCCCAAACATAATTGTAGTCAGACTGTGCCGGGTCTCCCGTCGAGTGTATCAAGCCCTAGGGTGGCAACCCCTGGACACCATAAACATAAGTGCACAGTCTCGATCTACTGGTACCCGTGCATGCTTTCCCCGGCCTCGGACTATGTGCACGACCATGGTCCGCCCGGAACTACACCGGTGTACCACTCTGCCGTCGTTTTTGGTCGCTTACCTCAAGTCCAGTAATCGTGCCCCCACCCTAGCCTAGTCCCTAGGGTCATAATGATACAAACTTGGGATTACTACTGGAGTGGACCCCCATTGCTAGGATTTTTCTAGTGGGTTAAGTACGGTTTAACCCTCTTGCTAATCATGGATTAACTTGGTTAAGTGTAACGATGAGTTCACGACTTAACCCTGATTAATCTACCAAGCCCAAATTGGTTAAGTATTAAGTGGACCATGACTTAACCCTAATCATGAGGCATTAATTAATTAACGTGCCTTAACCTCTCACATTAGACCTTGTTATGGTTACTAGTTAAGCCGGGCGGGTCCGGGTAGCTTTACACCACAACTTGGTCTAACCTCGGGTTCAAGGTACAACATGACCAACTTCTCACATTGGGTCCTATTGTTTGTAGCAACTAGTTAAGCCGGTCGGTTCCGGGTAGGTTTACGCTACAAACTCAACCCAACCTCGAGTTTGTCACACTTATCTTTTCTAAGTGTCACGTCCATCATGTTTCCAAAACATGTTACAAGTTTTCAAGCATTTGGGTAGACCTAACTTAATAGGTAAATTCCCAAAGGGTAGACCTAACTTAATAGGTAAATTCCCAAGCTTATGTTTTTATGTCTTTTAAGTTTACCCAACCCCAAACGCAATCCCATCGCTTACATATCGCAATAGCACATAAAGGATAGAAAGAGGGAACTTGGCATAATCATGACATAAAGGTGTTGAAGCCACAAGTTTAACATGGTGGCATATGAAATGTACATATGTTCATATACTTGCATATTACATTATAGGCCTCAAAAGCATGCATAAAACCAAACTTAGCATATTGGTGATACATGGTGATAAATGACATGTAGAAATGGCCATAAGTTCGCATTTAGCCTCACATGCAAGTTATCATAAGAGATATGATAACTTACATGTTGCCAAAATGCAACCTTTAGCATAAAGCTTGAAGCTTTAGGCTCATAAACCCAAGATAAGCTTGCATAACATGATAACATGAGTGAGATGATCAACCCAAACTTGCATACATAACATGGCAACTTGCATATCACAACATAACAAACTTGCATTCATAACATGATAGACTTGCATATTACATCATAGTAAACTTGCATAACATATCATGATAAACTCGCATATCATATCATAGCATACTTGCATAACATGATAAACTTGCATATCATATCATAATGATCAAACACAACTTGCATCATTCATTAACTTTAGAGTTTAAATATGAAAGTAGAAAAGGGCTTACAATGCTTATGAAGGCACAAAAAATATGACAAAGCCCTTATGCAATCAAATAGACCCAAAATGCAAGCTTTACTTAGTAAAACTCTTGAGCCAAAATGATCAAAACTCTTTTCTTTATGATGCAAATATAGAAACCTGACTTGAATGCAAGCTAATGACACTCATACAAGCTTGAAAACACTTGTATGCATGGAAAATCTCATAGAAACTTATTTAGGAATTTGATGAAGAGAGTGGAGGCCATGAGAGGAATGATTTTGCCATAGTTTAGTTGTATGAATGAATAATGATGATTTAGGGTTAGGTTAGGGGCTTATTTATAGAGATTAGGATTAGTTCTAGCCTTAGGATTAAACCCTAATTCCAATCTCAGCCCTTAAAACCGAATCTGGCCCCCAAACTCAACACATCTCCCAAAATGGTGCACCAGGCAAAACTGCCCGGCTGGACCAAGTCGACAGCCAAGTCGACAGGGCTGTCGACTTGGGTCCAACCAAGTCGACTCCCAAGTCGACAGGGCTGTCGACTTGGGTGCTCTGGCGGGAATTTTCCCGCCTGGCCCAATCTGCCCTAATTTTCCAAATTCAAACTTGAATTTGAAATCTGTTTTTACTTTGAAATTTTCTGAAAACTTCGTTGGGCCTTAATCGGGTCATACGGACTCCGATTTTCGAAAACTCGGACTCTATTTCGCGTATTTTTCCGAGACGAACGCAATGCCATAGCCCGTTTCCCTTGATTCAGAATTATAAATTAAATTCTGCCTCGATTTATGTTATAACAGGTTATTGAAAATACGGGTTGTTACATTCTCCCCTCCTTAAAGGATTTCGTCCCCGAAATCTTCAAGTTAGGAAGAAAGTATCCTACCATCCAACATCCATCTACTCAAAACATCATCCACGAGCAATCATTGTCCTTACAAGATTCTAAATGTCGTATGAACATATGCAAAGGTGTGTGTATATGTACTTATCTAATGCAAATATCATCAATGCAAATTATGTTAGTGAAATGAATCCATATGTATGCAATTCCTAACATAATGTATAACATCTATATGTGTGCACATCACATACATCCATATGCAACATCTATGTGATAACACAAAAATTTTCATCCATGAATAAGCATAAACACTCATGCATATGCAATATGAGGAGTGTGTGAGCCGATCTAGTGCCTAACGTGTATAATGCATCCACGAGTAACCACTTGCAAACACTTGCAACCACTTGCAAACATCAAGCATAACATGTTTCAAACACATGTTTCATCCAAAGGGTTTCTACCTAAGGTTCTCATGACAAGATTAACACGATAAACTAGATAAACATGGATAGCAAAGAGAAAGATATGCTAACAAAGAAAAGAGATTGAGAGTGTACCCTCAAAAAGGAATGGATAAAGCCCACGCATCTTCTCCTCGGTTTCCCAAGTTGCGTCTTCTTCGGCTTCACCCCATTGAACCTTCACCAACTTGACCTCTCGATTCCTTAGCTTCTTGGTCTCCGTCCCCAAGATATGAATCGGAGCTCTCCTCAAGGTAGCCTCTTTCTCCACTTCCACATCTTTCAGAACACTTGGCTCAACAACCTCTGCTGATTCATGTAAACACTTTCGGAGATGCGAGACATGAAAAACATCGTGTACTCCGGCAAGCTTCTCGGGCAACTCCACTCTATAAGCCATCTGCCCGATCCTCTCTATAATAGGGAATGGTCCAACAAACCTCGGTGCTAACTTCCCAACGGCTCCAAATCGGACCACATTCCGCAAAGGTGAAACCTTCACGAAAACCATATCCCCAACATCAAACTCCAAATCAGTTCTTCGCTTATCAACATAGGATTTATGTCGGTCTTGGGCCGCTTTCATCCGTCTCCGAATCAACTCGACCTTCTCGGATGTATCTCTGATCATATCAGGCCCAAGTATAAGCTCATCTGTAGTCTCCCACCAACATGTAGGCGACTTGCACGGCCTCCCATATAAAGCTTCAAATGGTGCCATCCCTATGCTTGCCTGATAGCTGTTATTATATGCAAACTCAACAAGAGGAAGATGGTCTTCCCAAGTACCACCAAAATCCAGAATACAAAGCCTCAACAGATCCTCGAGTACCCTATTCACCCTTTTGGTTTGACCGTCCGTCTGTGGGTGATAAGCCGTACTTAGATTCAACCTCGTGCCCATAGCTTCTTGCAAGCTATTCCAGAATTGACTTGTAAAGATTGGGTCACGGTCACTGACTATACTAGAAGGGACTCCATGTAGTCTCACAATCTCACGAAGATATACAGACGCTAGCCAAGATGCGGTCCTCTTGCTCTTCACCGGAATGAAATGAGCACTCTTCGTAAGTCTATCCACAATAACCCAAATGCTCGTATTCCCTTTCCTTGACCTTGGTAGCCCATCGATAAAATCCATGGAAATACTCTCCCACTTCCAAAGTGGAACGTCTAGAGGATGCAATAGCCAATCGGGCTTCTTCGACTCGGCCTTAACTTGCTGGCAAATGATACATCTAGAGACAAACTTTGCCACATCCTTCTTCATCCCAGGCCAAAAGAAAATGCGCTTCATATCTTTATACATCTTATCTCCGCCTGGATGTATAGTCAACTTAGAGCGATGCGCTTCCTCAAGAACTTTTCTTACTAAATCTTCTACCATTGGAACACATAACCTTCCGTCTCTCCTCAGCCAACCCTTGTCATCAATAGAATATCGAGCGAGATTACTAGACGCCTCTCCTCAAATCAGCTTATCCATAATCTCAACTATCTGAGGGTCTTCTCTCTGCGAAGCCCCAACTTGATCAAGAAGGGTAGGTCTGAGTTCCAGAGATGCTAAAGAACCGGTCATCGACTCAATCGCCAAAGAGAAATCAAAGGTTGCCACATACTCTAAATTCTTCATCTCAACGAATAGAGGACTCAGAGTCAACCTTTTTCTACTCAATGCATCTGCTACCACATTCCCCTTGCCATGGGTATAAGCTATCTCAAAATCGTAGGACGCCAAGAATTCCATCCATCTTTGTTGCCTCAGATTCAGATCCTTCTGAGAAAAGAGATACTTCAATGACTTGTGATCGGTATAAAGCTCAAATCTTTCTCCCAGAAGATAATGGCGCCAAGCTTTGAGTGCATATACTATTGCTGCCAACTCTAAGTCATGAGTGGGATAATTCTTCTCATGCACTTTGAGTTGTCTACCGCCAAAGCATATCACTCTTCCTTCTTGCATCAGAACAGCTCCTAACCCCGTGCCACATGCATCGGTGTATACTGTAAATAACTTCCCTCCATCGGGCAAAGCTAGAACAGGTGCTGATGTGAGAGCTCTCTTGAGCTTCTGAAAAGCAAGCTCGCATTCCATGCTCCAAGCAAAAACTAAATTCTTCTTCGTCAATTTAGTGAGAGGAGCGGAAATCTTCGCGAAGTCCTTGATGAACTTCCGGTAAAAGCCTGCAAGACCTAGAAAACTTCTCACTTCGGTTGCATTCCTTGGAGTCTTCCAATCCTGAACTGCAACTACCTTAGCGGGATCCACCGCTAAGCCTTGCTTAGATACTATATGCCCAAGGAATCTAACTTCTTTTCTCCAAAATGACATTTGGAGGACTTGGCTTTCAACTGATGCGCTCTAAGCGTATCCATCACCTCCTTGAGATGTCTAGCATGTTCTTCCTCGTCCTTAGAGAAGATCAGAATATCATCTATGAAGACCACGACAAACTTGTTCAAGAACTCCCTGAACACCCTACTCATCAAGTCCACGAAATATGCGGGTGCATTAGTCAAGCCGAACGGCATGACAAGCCATTCGAAGAATCCATCTGGAGTTCTGAACGCAGTCTTGTCTATACTATCTTCAGCTACCTTGAGCTGATGGAATCCAGTAGCAAGATCAAGCTGAGAGAAAACAGAAGCACCGACAAGTTGGTCAAAGAGATCATCAATCCTCGGTAACGGGTGTCTGTTCTTCTTAGTCAGCTTATTCAACTCTCGATAGTCAACACAAAGTCGGAGAGAACCATCTGCCTTGGTAGCAAATACCACAGGCGCTCCCCATTCAGATATACTTCGTCTAATGAAGTTCTTCTCAAGCAACTCCTTCACTTGCTTACTTAGCTCCCGCCTTTCACGCGGAGCCATGTGCCGAACGGGCAAAGAAACCGGCTTTGCATTATCCACCAGATAAATGCGGAAATCAATCTCTCGCTTAGGGGGCAACCCCCTAACTTCATCGAAAACATCCAGATACTCTCGAACCACTCTCACAGACTGAAGAGTTTCCATTGACGAGTCGAGTGATTCAAGATAGCACAACATGACGGGACCTCTCGGATTACAAGAAATTTCTAGGGTGTTTCCGAGGCGAGTCACGAGCCTCACAACCCTATGCTCACAATCAAGGATGGCTCCATATCTGGACAACCAATCCATGCCCAATATCAATCCGTATCCCCTAAAACCAAGAACATAAGCACTACACAAGAAGTCTACACTCAGTATAGAGATCCTCAAATCCCCACATATCATAGACAGATGGGCGGAACCCCCAATAGGATTTGTGACACAGACGGGATCATCCACCAAGCTAGTACTAAGGTGCAAACTATCAACAAGATCAGACGAGATAAAGCTATGCGATGCACCAGAATCAAACAAGGTACGAACTGGAAAATCAGAAATATATACA
This sequence comes from Allium sativum, assembly GCA_030737875.1. Lineage (NCBI taxonomy): Eukaryota > Viridiplantae > Streptophyta > Magnoliopsida > Asparagales > Amaryllidaceae > Allium > Allium sativum. The sequence goes on from CM060920.1 coordinate 731,604,400, forward strand.
AGGCTCTCAACAGAAATACTACCTCGATCGGGAACTGGAGCGGTATTGAGAGCATGAACTTGCCCTCCTGAAGGTCCAACACGCTGAGTCTGACCCTGGCCTTGCCCTTGCTTCTTCGGGCAATCCTTACTGAAATGTCCAGTCTCACTGCAGAAAAAGCATTCACCATTCTTCCTTTTCCTCTTCTTACAATCCTTAATAAGATGCCCAACTGAACCGCAATAATGGCACTTCCCCTTGTTGTTCTTGCCCTTGTTATTGTTCCCCTTGTTGCTGTAGTGACCCGCATTTTTAGCTGTTGAACAATTAATTTATTTAATTATTTAATATCGATTAATCGATATCGAGAACGTGAATTAGATAATATTGAATATTTAATAAATAATTATAATATAATAATATATTATAATGTCGAAATAGTCGGAAATAGTGAAATTCACAATATCATGTGAATTGAATAGCATACGAGATTTGGTGGAGTTTCGATTCGAAATATAATAGTGATTATATTGAATCGACGACAGTTGAAAGTATAGTTTATAATATAATTATAATCTAGCTCGAAATGGCACTGCAGTTCGTAAATTGGCGATTCAAACTTCAACTGAATATACATGATTCGTTTTAAGTCGGATTTCTGTGAAACAAGAAACGTGTGGAGCTGGTGGAGTATATCTTTCTAGTGGAAGAGAAAATTCGGAATTTCGTCGTATAGATTTTGATTTACGTCCAAATCAAATTTCAGAAAAAGTCGTTGTGGAATTCCTTTATAATCCGTAACGCTTTATATACGTCATAAAAGGGGTTTTCAATGTAAATTGAATATCGATTCAATCTGGACTCAGAATAGAGAGTATATAATTTTCCTGGAACTGTATGGTATGCCACTGTGAATATATACGAGAATATAAATTTATTTATTTTTAATTTAATTTATTTTAATATATTTATATATTTAAATGGATTATTCAAGGGTTTAAAAATAGCCACTTTTGCAAACGGAGTCGGAATTCGACGAAACCAGTTTCGTTGGATCCGCAATATCAAATAGTTGTTAGATTTCTAGTTTTGTGATTTTTAGAGTCACTGTGTGGCCGTACGGATTTTTAGAGTGAGAAACAGTCAATATTTTGACGGTTAAAAATACGCTGTGTGAGCATACGAAGTTGGAATTCGACGAAACCAGTTTCGTTGGGACCGTAATGTCAAACTCTAGCTGCATGTCAGTTTTCATAATTTTTGGGTGTTGTGTGTGACCATAGGAATTTTTAAGGATAAGTGGAAATAGCGGTTGCTTAAATATTAATTTAATAATCAAATAAAAAAAAATATAAAACTACCCTATATAATGCCATCATCTGCCTAACCCTAATTCCCAAGTCAACAAACTTTTCCGCCGCTCCTTTTTCCTCACACAGCAAAAATCGTATATTGAAAAATCAAAATCAAATGGTAGAAAAATTTATAAATCAAAATATGTGGATATTTGAGTTCCATTTATGGTCCTCTATATCCTGGTAGCAATTTCATCAAGCTCGGTTGTGTTCCCGTTCACTGCAAGTCACGGCGAAGCCTAGGGTTCACGAAAATTGTGGAAAAAAGGAGTTGTAATACAAGAATCCGAGCTCAGAATAGGATCGAGGAGGTGAAAGGCGGCTTGTATGCAAGGTTCTGGGAATGGCAGTGACAATATCCGTCGCACCTTCACTGTTGGGTCTGTTGTTTTTGCTCGACGTCGGATCTCGTTAGGAGGTGCGAGCTCAGTGCTTTTGGGGGTGGGGTATTGAGGTTTGGATAACAAGAATTTTGGGAATTTTCTTATGATTTTTAAGTGAGGGGATAAAGGAGTTAGGAGGCTAGAGAAAATCGGTGTTGGCCATGTGTTTTTCTGTCGTCGAGATGTGTACAGGAGGAAGGAGAAATAGGGGAAGCGGGTCTGGTATTTGGGAGTGGGCTTGGGCCGGAATAGAAAAGGGGTGAGGCCCGGATGTTATAAATTTAGTTTAATTTTATTTATAAATCACGTATAACTTGTTAATATCGTATCTTTGTCATATGGTGCCAGAATCACGAACGGTTGGATTCGTTAGGATCGTATGGACGGTGGCTACGCACTGGAACTGACCGGAAGTAGATTCGAGCTCGTTTGAATTTATGGCGAAATAAATTGTTTGATTCAAATCAAATAACAGTTTATCGTTCTTTAACAATGAACTGCCAAGGTGAGTAAAACTCACCAACTCTGAACAGTTTATAATTTCATGTTGTATTTTTAGAACTGTTAGATATTGGTTGATTGACTGTATGTTGACTGTTTGATTGAACTGCCAGTCAGTTAGTTGAATTTCTATATTGATTTTTTTTAACAGAATATATCATATAGAACTGAAAGTGATGTTATCTATATTGTCTAACATCTGTGATGCAGGGAAACAGGTTGGAGGAATCCAACTGGATTCCTCAACAGTTATTTTACTGTGATTTATATATTATGATATAAAATGTGATATATAATCTGTTGGCGATTATATGTGTAGGGACGAGATTAGACATCGTGATTTGATATTATTGAATACTATAACATGCCGGAATGTTGATAGGGGAATTTTCAAAGTGATATTTGAAAATGAAATATTTATAAGTGGAATATTTATAAATAAGAAATATTTATAAATTGGAAAATTTATAAATAGGGGATATTCAAAAAGAAAATAATTTCAAACCATTTTCTCTTTGAATGGAAAGGCCTGTGTGGCGAGTTTGGGAATTTTCCCGATGCTCCCGATACAAAGGAGGTTATGGTGAATTTTCCCGGGAATTTAAGGAGTTAGAATATTTCAAGAATAAATTTGAAAAGGAAATATTTGTAAACCATTTACAAATAGAATTGAAAAGGAAACGTTATAGAAAGGAAACCATTTTAAAGTGTAGAACCGTTATTTAAAAGTAAATCTTTTCAAATGAATAAAACGTTGTTAAAAAGGAGAAATCGAATATGGTATTCAAAGTAGGTTAATCGAATATGGTATTCGAAAGGAGTTAATCGAATATGGTATTCGAAAGTTAGTAATCGAATATGGTATTCGAAATTAGTTAATCGAATATAGACATTCGAAAGGAGTTAATCGAATATGGTATTCGAAAGTTAGTAATCGAATATGGTATTCGAAAGTTAGTAATCGAATATGGTATTCGAAAGGAGAAATCAAATATGGTATTCAAAGTTAGTTAATCGAATATAGACATTCGAAAGGAGAAATCGAATATGGTATTCGAAGTTAGTTAATCGAATATGGTATTCGAAAGTTAGTTAATCGAATATGTTATTCGAAAGGGGTTAGTCAAGTCGAGTTAGTCAAATAGAGTTAACCAGTTAGAGTTAATCAGTTAGAGTTAACCAGTTGGAGTTAATTAGTTAGAGTTAATCGATTAGAGTTAAAACGAACTAGAGTTAATCAAATATAGTTATTTGAGACAGAGTTAGTCAAGTTAGTCGAGCCTAGTTAATCGAATCAAATTGGTCGAACCAAGTAAGTCGAGTTAAGTTAGTCAAGTTAGTCGAGCCTAGTTAATCGAATCGAATTGGTCGAACCAAGTAAATCGAGTTAGTCGAGTTAAGTTCGTCGAGTTAAAATTATCGATGTTAGTTTCATCGAAAGAAGTTATCGATGTTAGTTTCATCGAAAGGAGTTATCGATGTTAGTTTCATCGAAAGGAGTTATCGATGTTCGTTTCATCGAAGTGAGTTATCGATTTTAGTTTGATCGAAGTGAGATTTATCGAATAAGAGTCATTCGAAAAGAGATTATCGAATATAGTTTATTCGAAAGTGAGATTTTCAAATATGAGATATTTGAAAAAAAGAGTTATCGAATATTAGTTATTCGAAGAGAGATTTTCGAATATCGTTTATTCGAGGAGTAATCAAGTATAGTATATTCGAAAGGAAGGAATAAATCGAATATAGGTTATTCGAAGAAGAGTTAGTCAAATAGAGATTTCTCGAAGAGAGTTAATTGGCAAATTCGATTATATCGAATTCGGGAAAGTACTTATACTTTCCAGTGGTTAAATAGAGTTTTATTTATTTATAAATAAATAAGTGTTAGGTTAATTATTCACTAATAGTAATAGAAGTTATAATTAAAGTTAGATAATTCGAAAGTAGGGATTATAACGTTATCATTATAACCAATGTTTTAAATATAGAAGTGGATTAGTAAAATTGAATCCGAGAAAGGCGTAAAGAAGTTGTTAAAGATTAAAAGATAAACTTTGACCATTTCGAAGTTATAACATTGTTTAGTTAAGGTCTGAGAGGTAATTATACCCCAACTTGAGTGACTTCCTTCTTAACTAAGAAATGGTAAGGTTTGATTGTAAAGGAGTTTTGGAAATGTTTTCCAAACGAGAATCAGAAATGTTTTCTGATAAAAGAAAATAAGAATTTAGATTATAGGGAAACAGGAGATAAGTAAATAAATGAACTAAAGAGATTTATGTTAAATGATGTTTGTTAGATATAATTTCCATTTGGAAATAATATCGTTGTTTGCACACTTATTTTTCTTTGATAGTTAACTCACCGACTATCGAAGTTTTGACCATTTTAACGTTGTTAATATGGAGAGACCGGTTGGATTATTATCCAAAGAACCACTCTGTATTGGCATAAGTGTCGCGAATCATATATGCCAAAGATAATTGAAGACAGAGTAAAATGCAAGGGCTATCCTGTTTACAGAATAGTGCCTTCGGTTTGTCCAGTCCCAGGACAACTTGTATGGACGAAGGTCTGACAGAGTATATCCAATGGATCACGTAAGTTGATCTGTTCAAACGTATTCACGTTTGGTGGCGGAGGAATTCGTTTCTCTTAGATTTATACCCGTGTTATTTTTGGATAAGTCAATTTGTGATTTGGCGGGTATGACGATGTGACATTTCTAAGTGAATGAAGATGGATGTCTGACATAGTATTTCCAGACGGTCACGTACATTGATTTCTTCAACTATACCAAGAGTGGAAGCGGAGAAGGAAACTTCTTTTAGCTGACACGTAATGTATGGTTGTAGACATCAATTAGTGATTCTGATGGATCTGACAATGTGGCATTCGAAGTGAATCTGATGTGATGATAAAGCGTAGCTTATATCCTCATCATCCGGTAAATGACAGAAATCGGGCAGGCAGCATGGCTAAGTCGGTCGCACCGAAGTAGGGTGTATAATCACTTATCTAGTGAATATTCATTTGTTTCTTAAATCTATCAATGCTGTCCCATATATATACGGGAACGGTTGCTGATCCCAACCGTTGGTGATGTACATTCGATACACTCAAGCGAAATGGGTGGTCGGTCATGTGTGGCTGAGTTGCAAGATGTTCTTGTTGAACTCCAGTGTATCGTTCCTAGAGTACACTGATCGGAAGGTGGTTCCATACCTTGTCATAGTTGGAAATTCAATCATCCAATACGTGCTTGCGATTTTGATTGTATACTATATATGTAGTAACGTGAGATGCAAGCGTTTCTGCTAGATTGATATTTATTTGTACTTAGACATTATTATAATATCAGAATGATATTGCTTTGAAAAGTTATTTGGACTCTCATAAGGGAAAAACCCGTTCCGTATTCACGGCGTGGTCTTATGAGATATCATATACCTGTTTAAATGATTTGAGTTTACTCACACCAGTCACATGACTGACCCGGAGTTTATTTTGTTTTCCCTAAACTCATGGGTGCCTAAATTTGTACGGGCAGTCAAGTAGTCAGGATTTACAGGTATACTTGAAGAGCTGGAGCAGGAGGCTTCTGGATCATATAGCTATAGTTATTTCCGCTGTGTTGTAAGTGCTGTACTCTGATAAGTGCTATTGTATACATAACTGTTATATTTCAAAGTTATGTTATCTATTATATGTTATTCGTTCCGCTGTGAGGTTCGTGTTACTCTGATGTGGTGTTCTTCTTCTTCTTCTATTCTAAGTTTCTATCTTATCTATTCTCACCTTCTAATTTCTTTCATTAATTACCGGGATTTTTCGATGTTTTGGTTATCGACGTCGAGCTTACATCGATAACCAAAGTCGCCGAAAATCCGGGTCACTACAGTTGCCTTGACTCTTGTTCTTGTTCTTGTTCTGATTGCCTTGACTGTTCTGACCACTTGGATTACCCTGATTTCCTTTCCACTGGGAATCAGTCTTCTTGGCTTGAGTATCATTCATCTTGATCTCTTTCTTGACATCTCCCTGAAGTAACGCCATATCAACCAAGCTCTCAAACGTGGCCCCATGGGGAATATGTGACATAGCCAATCCCTGCAACGGCTCATTCAATCCTCTAGCAAAACGAAGAGCCTTCTTCTGAGGAGTATTAACCATATCCAAGCCAAAACGAGCTAACTGATTGAACTTGTTCACATATTCTTTGACAGACATATCTCCTTGTTTCAAAGTTATGAACCTCTCCATTTGCAGATTCTCCTCAGTAGAAGATAGAAACTTAAGCACGAACCTTGCCCTGAAATCGGCCCAAGTCTCAACAGGCCTAGTACCATTGGTGACTTCCCACCAATAAGCGGCTTCATCCTTCATAAGCCAAACCGCCAACAAGATCTTCCTCTGATCGTCTAACCCAAAGATAGCAAATAAATCCTCGGTCTCTTTCAACCAATTTCTGGCCTCTACAAAAGTCTCAGTGCCTTTAAAGTTCTTGCCACCCATTGCTTTGAAATCTTTGCAAGTCTTTGAGAAGTCAGCTTGAGGATGCTGAGGGGGAGGAGGAAGAGGAACCTCAGCGACAGGAGGAGGAGGAACATTAACTACTGGAGGAGGAGGAGGAGGAACATCTGCGGGGCCGGCTTCGGTCGCCCTAGCCTCCAAAAGTCTCCTATACCAAACAGGTACGTGTACTCCCTCCGGAATAGCAAAGTTATCGGCCATACTGAAAACGAAGAAAAAGACAGATTCAGAATGGAGGAAAAACGAAGGAATTTTGCTAATGGCTTTTTGGGGAATAGCCTTTAAAATAAACTAGACTTTTCTTTGGAAAATACTTTATACTTGGTTTTGAAAATAGTTTTCCAAAAGCTTTAAAAACCTTTTTGTTCCTTCTCGTAAACCATATGCTCTGATACCAAATGTAACACCCCACCTCCGCCAGGGTGGCTCTTGCAAGCACTCTGACTTTGGAGAGGCGGTTGAATCAGGTAAACATGCATAATGATATATCAAGGCAGAACAAGAACATATGTATATATGTAAACAGAGTAAATAACATAGATAAAACAGCGGAAGATTTCAAACCATTTCAAAATAAGTCTGGTACAACATAATGTCAACTTTCCAAATACACAAGTCTAGATAAAAACAACATTACTGAAAAACTGAAATACATAAGTACTATCCCCAAAATAAGTGATAACCATAGCTAGCTTCATGTCAAGACCGTACATGAGCTAAAATCCCACAAGCAAGCGATCAGAAATCCAAACTAAGCTCCAATATTCCCACCCTGAGAACCTGGGGGGGGGGGGAACAGAAGAAAAGAGGCGAAAGAAAACAGGTCAGTCAAAAAGACTGAGTAAGCCCTACTACAATCAATGTAAACTGATAAAGTTAACCGGCATGAGAAGCAGGGATGATCATAAGGATAACAACATACTAGCATGATGATTAACTAACAAGGTAGATAAAGGTGTCATCGCATAATCAGGTTTAAGGTTTTTGCACCACAGGTGTACTAGCAAACTAACATGACTTGAATAAACAAGTATTGATCCCTTGGCCCAAGCTTTGGCCCAATAACATGAAGTGACCCTAATATGCGGTCCAACCAAACGGTCTAGTCGATCGGCTCCCTATAAGCCTAACTCGTCACGTGTTGGTGTCAATGCGGCCCAAACATAATTGTAGTCAGACTGTGCCGGGTCTCCCGTCGGGTGTATCAAGCCCTAGGGTGGCAACCCCTGGACACCATAAACATAAGTGCACAGTCTCGATCTACTGGTACCCGTGCATGCTTTCCCCGGCTTCGGACTATGTGCACGACCATGGTCCGCTCGGAACTACACCGGCGTACCACTCTGCCGTCGTTTTTGGTCGCTTACCTCAAGTCCAGTAATCGTGCCCCCACCGTAGCCTAGTCCCTAGGGTCATAATGATACAAACTTGGGATTACTGCTGGAGTGGACCCCCATTGCTAGGATTTTTCTAGTGGGTTAAGTACGGTTTAACCCTCTTGCTAATCATGGATTAACTTGGTTAAGTGTAACGATGAGTTCACGACTTAACCCTGATTAATCTACCAAGCCCAAATTGGTTAAGTATTAAGTGGACCATGACTTAACCCTAATCATGAGGCATTAATTAATTAACGTGCCTTAACCTCTCACATTAGACCTTGTTGTGGTTACTAGTTAAGCCGAGCGGGTCCGGGTAGCTTTACACCACAACTTGGTCTAACCTCGGGTTCAAGGTACAACATGACCAACTTCTCACATTGGGTCCTATTGTTTGTAGCAACTAGTTAAGCCGGTCGGTTCCGGGTAGGTTTACGCTACAAACTCAACCAAACCTCGAGTTTGTCACACTTATCTTTTCTAAGTGTCATGTCCATCATGTTTCCAAAACATGTTACAAGTTTTCAAGCATTTGGGTAGACCTAACTTAATAGGTAAATTCCCAAAGGGTAGACCTAACTTAATAGGTAAATTCCCAAACTTATGTTTTTATGTCTTTTAAGTTTACCCAACCCCAAACGCAATCCCATCGCTTACATATCGCAATAGCGCATAAAGGATAGAAAGAGGGAACTTGGCATAATCATGACATAAAGGTGTTGAAGCCACAAGTTTAACATGGTGGCATATGAAATGTACATATGTTCATATACTTGCATATTACATTTTAGGCCTCAAAAGCATGCATAAAACCAAACTTAGCATATTGGTGATACATGGTGATAAATGACATGTAGAAATGGCCATAAGTTCGCATTTAGCCTCACATGCAAGTTATCATAAGAGATATGATAACTTACATGTTGCCAAAATGCAACCTTTAGCATAAAGCTTGAAGCTTTAGGCTCATAAACCCAAGATAAGCTTGCATAACATGATAACATGAGTGAGATGATCAACCCAAACTTGCATACATAACATGGCAACTTGCATATCACAACATAACAAACTTGCATTCATAACATGATAGACTTGCATATTACATCATAGTAAACTTGCATAACATATCATGATAAACTCGCATATCATATCATAGCATACTTGCATAACATGATAAACTTGCATATCATATCATAATGATCAAACACAACTTGCATCATTCATTAACTTTAGAGTTTAAATATGAAAGTAGAAAAGGGCTTACAATGCTTATAAGGCACAAAAAATATGACAAAGCCCTTATGCAATCAAATAGACCCAAAATGCAAGCTTTACTTAGAAAAACCCTTAAGCCAAAATGATCAAAACTCTTTTCTTTATGATGCAAATATAGAAACTTGACTTGAATGCAAGCTAATGACACTCATACAAGCTTGAAAACACTTGTATGCATGGAAAATCTCATAGAAACTTATTTAGGAATTTGATGAAGAGAGTGGAGGCCATGAGAGGAATGATTTTGCCATAGTTTAGTTGTATGAATGAATAATGATGATTTAGGGTTAGGTTAGGGGCTTATTTATAGAGATTAGGATTAGTTCTAGCCTTAGGATTAAACCCTAATTCCAATCTCAGCCCTTAAAACCGAATCTGGCCCCCAAACTCAACACATCTCCCAAAATGGTGCACCAGGCAAAACTGCCCGGCTGGACCAAGTCGACAACCAAGTCGACAGGGCTGTCGACTTGGGTCCAACCAAGTCGACTCCCAAGTCGACAGGGCTGTCGACTTGGGTGCTCTGGCGGGAATTTTCCCGCCTGGCCCAATCTGCCCTAATTTTCCAAATTCAAACTTGAATTTGAAATCTGTTTTTACTTTGAAATTTTCTGAAAACTTCGTTGGGCCTTAATCGGGTCATACGGACTCCGATTTTCGAAAACTCAGACTCTATTTCGCGTATTTTTCCGAGACGAACGCAATGGCATAGCCCGTTTCCCTTGATTCAGATTTATAAATTAAATTCTGCCTCGATTTATGTTATAACAGGTTATTGAAAATACGGGTTGTTACAAATAGTACTGAACATAAGAGAAGTAAATGAGCGAGAATAGAGAACGACTATGGTCCTGACTTCATAACATATCTTGTAGTAGGTAGTAAGGACGAATTCCATAATATGACAAGATATGTAATGAACGTCAATGACGAACTCTAAACTTATTCTAAGGTTATGAGTTCTAGAGATTTTTAAAGAATTTCACATAAAGAAGGATTGACATAATAGTAGAAACAAAACATATTACTGCCCAATGTGTATTGTAAGAAATAACTAATGAACAAAGATTTCAAACGAAAAAGAACTAAAAATCCAAAAAACAAGTAGATGAAAAATACAAAATTGAAGTCTATATCTTTGATTATAACAATGCAGCTAAGTTTCCATCATGAAGATTACGAAGAAGAAGAATAAGATATCATAATGTTAAATATTTCCAGTCCTTACCCCTGATTTTCATGTCAAACGTTTCCATATCTTTGATTATAACAAAGTGAATTCCCCAAATCTACGATTAAAAGTTATAAATTATCATGTCTATGATTAAAAATCCAAAATTAAAAAAAAAAAACTGAATTTCTAATAAAGTTGCGAATTTGTTTGGCAGAAAATCTGTTAAGAGTAAGCGCCTCAAATAAGGTTGCGAGTTCGGTGGTTTCCAAACTAGGACTGCGCCTCTCTTCGTTGAAAATTTGGCGCCTCTCTTTGTCGAATATTCTTTTTTATCGCGATTTGAGGAAGAAATAAAACTAGGATTACCTATTTTTCTGAGTCCGAAACAATGTAAGGTAAAATGGGTTATGCTGTTTAGGCGGGTTGGATCCATGTAGAATCGTTCATTACAATGCTCGAACGAATTGGGTTTAATAAATTAAAATTTTAAATGGGTAAAATCCAATCTTTTTAATTTTAGGGTTAATGGGTCGGGTAAATGCGTTAGGATCAAGTTTGACGGTGCCATCCCAAATTAACAATACTCAAGCCCCCACAGCATGACCACAGCATCACCACAAACCACAAAACGATACAACCTAACTTCTTCCCACCATACGACCTGAGCAAGACACAATACATCCAGCTACCAAATTGCTACAAGCAGCATCCACACAAGAAAAACGAGACCCAAAAAACCCAAACAAAGAACAAAATAAACACCCATATATACACCATCTAAAAACTGCACCTTGCACAACCAAACAGATACCAGTGCATCGAACAAAGTCAATCCTAGTGAAGATAAAACCCAGAAAAATGTGTCTGTTAAGACAAGGAGTGACATAAGGGTCGTGGCCTGCTAACTAAGCTCGAGGAAGGCACCAATGAAGTGAAGACAGAGAAAATTGGAGGTGAATCCGACATGAATGGGAAGACGAAGGGAAAAGAAATCTCACACGTCAACTGGCGACATACTGAAACAATATATCACCCCGCTGGCGGAATAACATAGCACAAGCTCCATGCATCACACACGTCAACTCCAATGAGAGCCGAATATGGACCCAAGGTAATCACATGACAGAATACATGGCAGATAACAAGGCATGTTTCAAGGCATATTTCAAGGAGTACGAGTATGGCAACCTGGCACAATTGTGGTAGATAAATTGTGGTTGTATATTCGGCTCTCACTGTTGGAGTATGGCAACCTGGCACAATGGTAGATAATACGTTCGATTTCTCCGAGCTTCACTCTACCAAACAATAACTTTCAAATATACTGTCAAATTTATATTCCAAATTAACTTTCAAATATACAACCAATATATTTAAATTTTTTAAATGTTAATAGAAATTCTAGTATAAACATTGATTTCAACATAACATTTTAAATTCACTCTATATTTTAAACGTCAGAAAAAATTCTAGTTCATTACATGATGGTTCACTCAACTTGCTTGAGTGGTTGTTTTCTGGTGGGTGAAGTTTGGGTAATTCTTTAATGGAGATGTCTGTGCAAAACTAGTAGCATGCTGATGGTAAGTGTCGGGTTTTCTAACCCATGGTCTTGGTGTGTTTGCTTGTATTGTGTGGCTCTAGATTATATCAATGTTGTCCTAGTCTTAGGGCTGTTGTACTTATGTAACACTTTATCCAGGTTATTTGTATTTGTTTGCCGCCGCGTGTGGTGTAAGCGTGCGTTTGCAGCAAAGTTTTGGCACGCTCAACTTTATGTTCGCCTCCGACGCGTCCGACGCAAGCACTTTTTTCCACTTTCAAATGGAATGATCGCTGGATGTTGGAAATCAAGCCGTTGGCGTTCGACGCGTCGGACGCCAACGGCTTTTTTTCCAACTTCTCTTCCTCCCTATATATTACCCCCTCTATCTTAACACCTTACACAATACTACTTCTTCAACTCTTTCTACTTATTCGACTAATGTCAAACTCCGATTCATCCTTCGAGAACGACGATTTGATGGAGCTCTACGGGGTTTATCTGGTTCAGAATGAAAGAAGAAATCATATGACACGGATTAATACTTCGGAGTTCATTGCTTATCTTGGATCAACGAAATTTTGAATGGCCATCAAAGCCGTTGTCAAAATAATTTTCGGATGAAAAGGCTTTGTTTCTACGCATATGTGAGAAACTGCAACATCATGGTCTCGCTTCGAGACCAGAAATCTGTGTCGTCGAAATGGTTGGAATATTCATTTATACAATGGCTACTGGGCTTTCAAATAGACAACTACAAGAAAGATTTCAACGATCAGGTAGCACAATTTCCGTTTGTTTTCATGATGTCCTAAACGCTTTTCAATTACTCGTTGCTGATGTAATAAAGTCAGCGGAACAACAATTTAATACTGTTCCACATCACATCAGAACTTCCACCCGGTATTACCCGTATTTCAAAAACTGTATTGGCGCTATAGACGGTACCCACGTATCTACACATTTACCCGCTGATCAAATTATCCCTTATATTGGAAGAAAAGGGTTTGCAACTCAAAATATATTAGCGGTTTGTGATTTTGATTTACAGTTTACGTATGTTATGGCTGGTTGGGAAGGGACTGCACATGATAGCCGAATTTTTAATGCTGCTACAAACGATAGAAACTATAACTTTTCTTACCCTCCAGCTGGACAGTATTATTTAGTTGATTCGGGCTATCCACTACAGACTGGATATTTACCGCCATATCGAAATATGAGATATCATATTCCGCATTTCCGTGATACAATGAATCAACCAAAGTCGGCCAATGAAGTGTTTAATTACTACCATTCGAGTTTACGGATTGCCGTAGAACGAACATTTGGCATTTGGAAGAAAAAATTTACCATTCTCAACAAGATGCCTACATATCGGTTTCAAACTCAAGTGAAAGTTGTGGTGTCTACAATGGCCTTACACAACTTCATACGCAAATACAATAGTGGTGACCCAGATTTTATGGCTTTTGATGATGATCCTGAACGAATACCCGATAATTACTTCACGGAATATTATAGTATGAGAAATACGATGAATAGAGGCACGGAACGTGTTCAAGCAGAAGGATCCCGAGAAATGTCATTAGTTCGAGATACCATTAGAGATCGGTTGGTTGCTGCGGATCTGCACTAATTTGTGTTTGTATTTGTAACTGTACTTGTATCTGTATTAGAAACTGTATTTGTATTTGTATTTGTATTTGTATTTGTATTTGTATTTGTATTTGTATTTGTATTTGTATTTGTATTTGTATTCGAATTTGCCAAACCATCTCTATTTAAATCTTATTTTAAAAATACCACGCTCAAATACCACGCTCAAATACCCCGTTCATAGCTAAAAACACAATTCCCCTTCGCTACAGTACCACGCTCAAATGGCACGCTCAAATGCCACGCTCACGTTCGTTAAGAACGCACCCTAAGCTTGTTTAGTTTTTTTTAATTATCGTTATTATTTATAATATACACTGGAAGAGGCTATGCAGCGGTAGGATCATATAGAATGGAGTATAAGTAGAATACTAAAGTAGCAGTAGTAAGCAGTAAATTACACTGTCGATTTATACTGGTTCGGACCACTGTCCTACGTCCAGTCCCAGACTCACTTCTGGTATTTCACTAACACTAAAAACCCTCACTTCACCCGGAGGAATAGGTTCACAATTACCCGAACCACTGAAGGGGATTTCTTGCCTCAACCACTGAAGAGGTCTTCACTAATACAGAATAATTGTTGACTCTTTTGTGTTCTTGATAACACGGATTGTCGAATGTTAAGTACACCCTTCCTATAGCCTTTCCTTGATGATAATCGTGAAGTATGTGAAGGATTATGGAAGTTTAAAAGTCTCGAGTATGAAAATAGATCACTTTAGAATTTAGAGAGCTTTTGTATAATATAGAGAGAATTAGAATAAAAATCGGTTAGGAACAACTTTGATCAAGCCTCTATTTATAATCTATAAAAAGTTACAACTAATCATGAAGAGATTTGATTAAGAGATATGAATTAGAAAGTTGTGACTTTTCATTTTAAATTGCATCTCTTCGTATTCAGATGTCTGAATAAAAATTTCAGATGTCTTTTTTGATTTAAAAATGAAACAGCAAGAAAATAGTGTATTTTGGTCCAGATTCAGATGTCTGAATTAAAAAATTCAGATGTCTGTTTTTGAACAAAACTCAAACAGCAAAGAAATAGGCTATTTTAGCCAATATTCAGACGTCTGGATATTTTAATTCAGATGTCTGAATTAAAATTCAGATGTCTGAATATTGTGGTAAGTTTATTTTTCTTTCAGTAGACAGACGTCTGATTTAAAAATTTTAGACGTCTGTTTTCTGCTTCATGCCTATGCCTTGTGTATGTCTTGTATAAAATCTTATAAATTGAAAACGTGCATGTGTGTGTATCCCCAAGGAAGACTTTAACATATAAATCTAGGACTAACAGATTCTTACAACATATTTAATCTTCAATTATAGCTCTTGAATCTGTCGTTGAGTATCTTCCTGCAAGACAAAGTTAGTCGATAATAATATATATGTACATGTATAGTTGTCATAATCAAAACGCCATATAGCGAGATCCAACATTCTCCCCCTTTTTGATAATGACAACTGTATATGTAACTCCCCCTGTCAATATGCATATATTATCATATATTTCTCTTTTTGATATCCATGTACCTAGAGGTTAGCTTAGAGGTTTTTTGGTATAATTGTGTAGTTGTTGTCATCAAAATCCAACAATAGAGTTTCTAACATTCTCCCCCTTTTTGATGATGACAACTATACAATTTAAAAATATATTCTTTCTATAACATCTTCCTCTTATAATATCTTCCTCTATCAATATACACCTGAATTTCTCCCCCTTTGTCATTATCAAAAAGAATGAGGGAATGTAATAAATATCGTTGTCTTCTCTTTATTTTCTTCCCCTGAATGTGTGATATATGAAAATTTCTCCCCCTGAGTATGTGATTATTATATTTCCAGATTCCCTGATTTAACTTTAAGCTCAGTTTTTAAAGATATTAGAGATACTGAAATACCCTCCTTTTTTTTGTTGTGGTGTACCTGCAACAAATATTATATATATACTTTGGTACCCACTTTCTCTGTTAGGGTCCAGGAGTTAGAGAGGAGGTAACCATACCCACAAGGGTTTAATGGTACCTTTGAAAATAAAGTTTTTATTTTTAACTACTGAATCAAAATAATCATCAATGTATTTTTCTCGATTTTTCCAATTTACAGGAACCTAAATACTTAGATCATTTCTATTAATATTTCTTTTTGTACTTCTATTATAAATGTTTCTAGTCATAGAAGCATTTGAATTTCTATAGAAATTTGATCTTCGAGTTACACGTGCTTTAGTACTAGCAGTTAAACTTTTGTTATACATGAAAGCATATCTAGTACTAGTTCTATGATTAGTTTTATTATACCCTAAGCCACTTTTATCGTGTAAAGGTCTAGAGCAAGATAAAATATCATTTAAATAATTTTGACCTTTATTAAATTTTGTGAACTTATTTGTACATTTTTCAAATTTGATTCCAAAGTCGTGATTAAAATTTTCAAAAGAAGTCTTGCAATCTTTTAAACCAATTTTCTTATTTAATTCAGAATTCTCCCTTTTTAAAGTACTATTCTCATTTTCGAGACGACAAATTTGAGATCCTGAATTATTAAAAGAACAGTGTAATTTTTCAAAATTTTCTTTCGAATCAGACATTTCATTTTGCAAAGTATTATTATTAACTTTTAAAAACTCATATTCTTTAGATAATTCTAAATTCTTTTCAGTTAAAACTCCATTCTCTATTTCAAGAGACGAAACTAAAGAATTAGAATTATTTAAAGAATCTTCTAATGATTCATTTCTATTTTTCAAGAGATCGATTTCCTTTAAAAGAACATTGTTTTTATCTTCTAGTCGCTCATTTTCTTTTTGAAGGAAATCTTTTTGAAAAACAAGCTCTTCTAAGGTATTTTCAAAACATTTAGCTTGTTTGACTAAAAAATTGTTTTCTTCTTTTAATTTGGAATTTTCTTGCTCACAATTTTTAGACTTGGCTAAAATAATTGCATTAAGTTTACCCAAACTTTTAAAAATCATTTAATAATTTTTCGTGGTCTAATAAAATATCTTTATATAATGAATCCTCACATACCGATTGTGATCTCACTTTAGCCATTAAACATTTGCTCTCTTGCTCCGTCGCTTCTGCTTTGTTGTTCTTCCACTTTCTAATGCCTTTACTAGATTTCTTTATTGCCATTTATTCTAGGATGTTGTTACGATCTCTAGAATACCAAGCTCTGATACCAATTGAAAGAGTCTAAACAGCGGTAGGATCTTATATTATGGAGTATAAGCAGGATATAATGTAGATAATAATAGTAGCAGTAAGTAAATTCACACAGTCGATTTATACTGGTTCGGATCACCGTCCTACGTCCAGTCCCAGACTCCCTTCTGGGATTTCACTAACGCAACAACCCTCACTTCACCCGGAGGAATAGGTTCACAATTACCCGAACAGCCGAACGGGATTTCTTGCCTCAACTGCTGAAGAGGTCTTCACTAGTACAAAGATAAATGTTGACTTAGTGTGTTCTTGATAACACGAATTGTCAAATAGTAAGTACAACCTTCCTATAGTCTTTTCTTGAAGATTATCGTGAAGCTTGTGAAAGATTATGGAAGTTTAAGATCTCAAAATGTTTGTAAGTAGTATGCTTTGAGAAATCAGAATTCTTTTAGAATAATAGAGAGTTAGAATAAGGATTAGTAATCAAAACAATTGTTGAAACCTCTATTTATAATATTCAAAGAATTGCAACTGATCATGAAAGGATTCGATGAAGAGAAGTAAGTTGTATCTCTTCAATATAGATGCATCCTTTCAGAAACAGAAGTCTTAGTTAAAATTTTCAGAAGTCTCTTTTGATTTGAATTCAAAAATAGAAAAAGTAGTATGTTTGTCTCCAGAAACAGTCGTCTGGTAGAATTATGTCAGACGTCTGAAAATTCATACTGAATTTTCTTATCTGAAAATTCGGTTATAGGAACCCATATCTCAATTTTATTAATCCTTTTTGAATCAATTTTCTTCTTTTTGTTTGAAGAAAATTTTAATTTCTTTTTATACCCTAGACCACTTTTATTTGAAGAAGGTCGAGAATTTTCAATAATTTGTGATAAATTTTCTCTTCCTTTATTAAAGTTTGAAACATTTTTAGAAATATTTTCAAATTTAGTTTGAATACTTTGATTTTCTAATTCTAATTCCTTTATTCTAGTTTTCAACACATGATTTTCAGAATTTATATTATCATTTTTTACTTTTTGAGTTTCAATTTCTTGACTCAAAAGCAAAAGTTGACTATCGGTTTTTTTAAAATTTTCTTGAAGTTTTACAAATTCTTCTTCTAAAATAATTTTTTTCATCCTTTATCATATCCCTTTCAAATTCTGCCTTATTCTGATTTTCACGTACTTCTTTAATTTTTCTTTTCAGACTTTTGATAATATTTAAAAAATCAGCATTAACTTCTATTAATTCTTCATAAGATAAATCACTTACTTCGGATTCTTGAGCCATGAAGCATACATTTGCTTGTTCGTTGTCACTATCACTATCACTGTCTGATGAATCTGAATCTGAATTATCCCATGTGACGGAGAAAGCCTTCTTTTTGAATTTCTCTTTTTTGTTTTTGTTGAAGTTTTTATGATTTTCTTTTAGTTCTGGACAATCCTTAGCCATATGACCTTTCTTGTGGCAATTGAAACATTCTAAATTAGAGGATGAAGGTTTGCTTGAATTGTTTTTCTTGAAATTTCCTTTTCGATATTTCAAGAATTTCTTAAAAATTTTAGCAATAAATGCTAAGTCTTCATCTTCTGATTCCGATTCTTCTTTTTCAGCATGAAAAGCTACATTCTTCTTTTCTTGTGTTTGTTCTTTTCTAACTTGAAGATTCACCTCATATGACATTAGATTTCCTATGAGTTCTTCTGGTTTCATAGCTGATAAGTCATTTGCTTCTTCAATAGCTAATACTTTTCTCTCCCAATCATCTGTTAGAGAATTTAGCACTTTTGATATAATATAAAAATCGCTATACTTTTCTCCTAATCCTATCAAAGCATGCAAAATATCTTGAAACCTTGAATACATTTCATTAATCGTCTCATTTTGTCTCATTTTGAAATTCTGGAACTGATTCTTGAGCATTGAAATCTTTGTTTGTTTGACTTTGTTTGTTCCTTCATGAATAGTTTTAAGTGTTTCCCAAATTTGATGAGCAGATGTACATATGCTAACACGATTGAATTCATTTCTATCCAAAGCACAATATAGCATATTCATTTCTTTTGCATTTGCATTTGCTTCATCTTTTTGAGTCACTGTCCAAGTCGAATATTCAGTAGTAGGTGTTGTGAATTCTTTTGGAGTAGCATTCCATGCACTAAAGCCATTTGCTTGCATATAAATTCTCATTCTAGTAGCCCAGTAGTTGTAGTGTAATCCGTTAAATAGTGGTGGTCTTTGAGTAGATTGTCCTTCGGCAAAAGTAGTTGAGCTAGCACTTGGGTTATTCTCCATTTTATCAAAATATCGAATAACGGTGTTACGGTTATAGGATGTCCTTGCTCTGATACCAATTGTTAGAGTCTAATAATACAAAGATAAATGTTGACTTAGTGTGTTCTTGATAAATGATTATCGTGAAGCTTGTGAAAGATTATGGAAGTTTAAGATCTCAAAATGTTTGTAAGTAGTATGCTTTGAGAAATCAGAATTCTTTTAGAATAATAGAGAGTTAGAATAAGGATTAGTAATCAAAACAATTGTTGAAACCTCTATTTATAATATTCAAAGAATTGCAACGGATCATGAAAGGATTCGATGAAGAGAAGTAAGTTGTATCTCTTCAATATAGATGCATCCTTTCAGAAACCGAAGTCTTAGTTAAAATTTTCAGAAGTCTCTTTTGATTTGAATTCAAAAATAGGAAGAGTAGTATGTTTGTCTCCAGAAACAGATGTCTGGTAGAATTATGTCAGACGTCTGAAAATTCATACTGAATTTTCTTTGTTTTCAGCAAACAGACGTCTGGTCTGATTATATCAGACGTCTGTTTCTGTAAACAGACTACTTCTTGCTTCCTTGTTTATTGTTGCTAACATATATTCATAAATACTTTGTGTGTGTATAATCATCAGGAAAGACTTTAACATATCTTATCTAAGACTAATCTAGACTCATACAAATAATATTTCCCTTGAGTTCTTGAATCCGATTGTCAATAAAGTTTCATCTTCCTGCAAAACAAAGTTAATCGATAGCATATGAACATATATAGTTGTCATAGTCAAAACGCTATTCTTAGCGATTCAACATTCTCCCCCTTTTTGACTAATGACAACTAAGTATACTCCCCCTGTCAATATGCATAAATATTATTTTACGTTTTCTCCCCCTTTGGCATTTGACAAAAAGGAATACTTTTTAAGGAAAACAAACATAATATTCATGAAGTTAATATCAAAACAAAACATCATAACCCAACATCACAACCACAGAAATGCACATATAAGTGTTTTGTGCATGGAGTACTAAAATATTACATTCCCAAAATATAATTGATCAAAAGAAAAGATACCATACTCATACCATCATCAAATATTCAGAGATTCGTCCGAGTCATGAACATCTGGAGAAGCACTGCCTTCCGAATCTTCAACTACTTCTTGAGAGCTAGTAGACCAATGAAACGGTGATGACTCTTGAGCTTGTGTCGAAGTAGTTCCAGAACAAGACACCGCATTCCAAATTTGATTTAAAAACTTTTTAATCGAGTCAAACTTCTTATTAGTTTTTGTTTCAAGAGTGTTAAGTTGACGATGAAGTTTTGACTGATTTTGCGAAAGAATGACGAGATCTTGTTTTGAAGAAGCTTCCGGAGAGATAATTTGAATTCCTCCATCGTCCCTAGTTCGTTGACAGTGTGAAGGTTCAGGAACAAGCGATTCGGGATTAGAAGCAACATGTTGAGTCCATTCTTCGAAAGATAGATGGTCCGAAGTCGATGGATTGGGATCAATATCCATTAACTTCAATGTCTTGTAACCAATTTCTTTAATTGTCTTTGTTGGAATAGCATCGGGGATTTGAATTTAACCAGCAGTTAAAATTCGAGTAATGTAGACACCGTAATGCAAAGTCTTATATTTCCTTTTATAAGTGATGTCTAACCACTCATCCATAATTATTTTTGCCCAATTGATCTGTTTTTGAGAGTAGATGGCATACAATGCTTGGAAATCCCTTTTATAAAGCTTCTCATAACTTCCTTTACGTGGATTTATTGTTCGGACTAAAACACGATTAAGAAGTCTAGCTTGTGGACGGAGATTGGTAGAAGTTAGTTTTCTCATATCAATAAGATCGTCGGAAATAAATTTATGAGATACTTCATCTCTTTGAGTCCTATTAACTTCTATATCGTCAATATCCAAACCTTGGCAAGCACATTTTAAGATTTGTCCCAACCTTTGAAGAGGAAGTAAAATCCTTTTTCCACAAACCATTGTCCAAATGCAATCGGTTGTGTTTTGAGGTTTCATATGGTCAAGATTCATGTTGGCTAAGAACAACTTAACAAGCAAAGGGTATATTTTGACATTGTTTGTATTATATTCTACCAAAGATTCAAAGTGGAAATGTCTAGCGAATTGGAGAAGTCTATAATTAGAAAAGGCATCAAATTTAACGAAAGCACCTTCGAAAAATTTGGAATTCTTCATTGCTTTGTACCTAGCCTTTGCAATGTCTCCATGAAGCCATTTTTGGATTTGATCTTCTGATGGAGGTAGAGCTTCTTGTTCTCGTGTGCGTTTGCCTCTAGTAGTCATGATTAATATAAAAAGATTGAAGATTTTGAAGTAGTTTGGAATTGGGGATTTAGGGTTTTTTATAGTGGGTGAAAAAGTGAAAGTAAAAAGTGAAAAGATAGAAGGTGTTTATGAGGAGATATACTTCTTTGGAACCGACGTGTCTTTTCCTCCTTTTTTTTTTTAAAAAAAATGTCCTATCATTAATTCAGACGTCTGGTTGAAATGAAGGAGACGTCTGTTGCTAACTGATTTTAATCCAGCAAGCTTTTAGTTCAATTTGGAACTATTTCAGATGTCCTTTCTTAACAAAACAGACGTCTGTTTTCGCTTAAGTTTTAGTTTGGTTCTTCAGAAACAGACGTCTGTTTATAAAAAGAAAGACGTCTGTTTTTAGTGTTTTACGAGGCAGCAAAGAATTAGTTCAATTTAGCCTTGTTTCAGACGTCTGTTATATTCTTGTCAGATGTCTGTTTTACTTGTTAAAACAAATAATTCTTTTGAAGACAGACGTCTGTTTTGATTTTTTCAGACGTCTGTTTTATAACAGACATATATATTTGAAAAATAAACATACATTAATATCAAAAATACTATAAAATTCAAATTTATTTTAGGGATAAACGAAATCTTATTTTGAAGGAGGTGTTGTCTTCGGAGTGGAGTAACTTGGCCCTTTATTTTTATTATAATTCTTGTCCCAAGAGTTTGGACTATACGGTGGATGTTGAGGAGAGAAGGTATAGTATTTCTCCTTTGCATAATTCACCGGATCATCTTCAGTTCGATAAGCAGCTGATGGATCGATAGGATTTGTTGGGCTTGGTAAAGGTGAGACAACATCTTTTTCATTTGATCGGCAAAGCTTTGATATCATTTTTTGAAGTGTACTTAAGCTAGTTGAAGTTGCTTTTTGTTCGAAATACAATTCTCTCTGAACTTCGATTTGCTGTCGCTGATAATGATGAATCTCATCGATTTTCCGTTTAGTATTCGGAGAGGTAAATAATGATCGTTTGGTTTTCTTTGATTCCGGAGTATTAGCCAGTATGATATTCTCCCCACTTATATGTTGGTTCAATTTCGGGAGTAGGAGTAGGAAGAACTGGAGTTTCAGCTGAGCTATTAGTTGATACAATAATGTTGATGGAAGGTGAAGAACTTTTTGAAGACATTGTTTTCTTATGTTTTTAATATTTGATTTGTTTTAGACAATTCTTTAAATAGGATAATAACTTAGTTATATGAATGGTCAAAAACTTAAGTACATTTATAACCAGAAATAATAACTAGTTATGAGTAATCTTAGGTAAAGAGTTATTTTTAGTAAACCTTTTGTTAAAAATAATAATTAGTTTACGAGTGTTAAAACATGAGAATCTAACTTTACTTAATTATAAGTCTTTAGCAGATATAATTCCTAGTTCTCTTCTAAGTTTTATAAAGGATGATTCTATCAAAGGTTTAGTGAATATATCGGCAATTTGATTGTCGGTTGATACATATTTTAAATTAATTATTCCTTTTTCTATGTTATCACGTAGGAAATGATGTCTTATATCTATGTGTTTTGTTCGTGAATGGTTAATTGGATTTTTAGATAAATTTATAGCGCTTGTATTATCACAATAAATTGTAGAATTCATTAAATTTATTCCAAAATCTTTTAATGTTTGTTGCATGTAAATTACTTGAGCACATGCTAAAGCTGCTGATATATATTCAGCTTTACATGTAGAAAGTGAAACGCAATTTTGTTTTTTGCTAAACCAAGATACTAATGATTTTCCGATAAAATGACATGTTCCACTCGTACTTTTTCTATCCGTTCGGGATCCACCAAAATCAGCGTCACTGTAAGATACTAATTCAAACATACATCCTTTTGGATAGAGTAGTCCAAAATCTTTAGTATCATTAAGGTATCGTAAAATACGTTTAACAGCTCGTAAGTGTGATTCTTTCGGATTGGCTTGAAATCGTGCACATAGACACACACTCATCATTATATCCGGTCTACTTGCTGTTAGATAAAGTAGTGATCCGATCATGCTCCTATATAGTTTTTGATCAACATTTTTTCCGTTTTCATCTTTTTCTAAATGAGTCGTTGTACTTATAGGTGTTGGTTTGCCGGATGTTTTATCTAAACCAAAACGTTTAACTAGATTATTGCAATATTTTTCTTGATAAATAAAAGTTCCATTTTCTGTTTGTTTAATTTGTAATCCTAGAAAATATGATAGTTCACCCATGTGTGACATTTCAAATTCGCATGTCATAATTTTAGAAAATTCTTCACATAATTTCTCATTTGTAGATCCAAAAATAATATCATCTACATATATTTGTATAATTAAAATATCTTTATTTTTATTTTTAATAAATAAAGTTTGATCAGCTTTACCAATTTTAAATCCGGAATTTATTAAGTAGGTTTTAAGTCTTTCATACCAAGCACGAGGTGCTTGTTTTAGACCGTATAATGCCTTTTTAAGTTTGTAAACATAATCTGGATATTTTTCATGTATAAATAATGGTGGTTGCTCTACATAAACGTTTTCTTTAATGAAACCATTTAAGAAAGCACTTTTAACATCCATTTGATAAAGTTTAAAATTATGATAACTAGCAAATGCTAAAAGTATTCTTATTGCTTCTAATCGTGCTACAGGTACAAATGTTTCATCATAGTCAATTCCTTCTTCTTGATTATATCCTTGAGCAACCAATCTTGCTTTATTTCTTGTGATATTTCCAAGTCCATCAGCTTTATTTTTATATACCCATTTGGTTCCAATAACTGATTGATCATTTGGTCGAGGTACTAATTCCCAGAAGTTATTGCGTTCAAATTGATTTAATTCCTCTTGCATAGCTATTATCCAGTAATCATCTGTAGATGCTTCTTCCGGATTTTTAGGTTCAATAGTTGAAATAAATGCAAAATGTCCCATTTGATTTAACTGATTTCTAGTTTGTACATTTGAATTTATTGTTCCAATAATATTTTGTGTAGGATGATCTTTTAAAACTCTAGGAGGTGACCTAATATCTCCCATTGTGTTATTTTCAATATTTTCAGAATTTGTATTTTCAGTAACTTCATCATCGTCATTATTTTGAATATTTTTAGTAAAATTTTCATCAAAAGAAATATGTAATGATTCTTCTATACAATTAGTACGTTTATTGAAAATACGATAAGATTTACTTCGTTCTGAATATCCAACGAAAATTCCATGATAAGCTTTTGCATCAAATTTCCCTAGTTGATCTTTTGTATTAAGAATAAAACATTTTGAACCGAAAACTTTAAAATAAGAAATATTTGGTTTTCTTCTATTGAAAAGTTCGTATGGTGTATTTTTGGTTAGAGGATGAATAGAAATACGATTTAGAACATAACATGCTGTTGAAACAGCTTCTGTAACACCCCACACCCGCTATGGTCACTTGCTAAGGGGAATGCCATAACATCGGTGGAGTATTTTAAGTGAATATAGAACAGAAAAATTACAACAAGACAGATATAAGTAATACTTGAAAATCTTAAAACATCATTTCATTGCAGCGGAAAATAAAACATGTTTGGTTACATCACAAAACCATAATAAGAGTCAAGTACAAAATATCCATCCTGATAAATGAAAGTACATAATCCCAATACATGAACTGATAGCCATAAAAGAAAGGGTAAGCTGAGCTCTCTACATCTATGGTCCAAGCTCCAAAAGAGAATAAAGCAGCCTGATCTAAGCCCACTCGTACCGGGCCCACTCTGATAACCTGAGGGTTGGGAAAAAGATAAAAACAACGGGGTCAGACATAAGTCTGAGTGAGTCCTATAACCCTAACAATACAACCATTAAAGTAATTAGGGTATGACATAAACAAGGTACGGTACCTCTGGGGATAATGACTACACTAAGTAGCCAACTAAACACCGGATGTACTACGATAACCGAAAAGACGCATTTATCCACCCAAGGATAATTACTAGCTTACACCACCCCAGATCTACCCACCCAAGGGTAATTCTTACACTGCACCACACCAGTTCTACCCACCAAGGGTAATTCCTAATTAAAGGTTGATCCCACTAAGTGTACTTAGTAATTTTTACCCAGTAGTTTCTTGTACCCCTACACAGGTGCCGTCTGCCCCTATCTTTACTAGGTGTACCCACTACTCCAAAGCGATCGGCTCCCTACCGTAGATACCCGTGCTGGTCCCACAAAGGGGGTGTATCATTCCCCAAAGTGGCTACCTGATAATATCAACGGTGCACGGCTTTATATCTACACGATGCAACAACGACTTACCAATCAGCCCGGGTCCACACACGCATATGAAACCCGTTGATCCTGCGTTGCCACCGCTAACCCGTTTTGGCCACTTATAGTCAAGCCCAATATGCGTGTCCCGTCACTCGACTAGAGTCGAGCCCACAAAGATACGTTTGGGATATTGGTTGAAATGGGCCCCCACAAGCTACTACTTAAGCTTGCCACTTTTATCTAGTGCATCCCACTTAACCCCTTATATAGTCATGCCCACTTACATGTTAAGATTTGGTTAAGTCATCAATCATATTTCAATTGCCACATAGGGCACCCACTAGATTTCCACATGCCACCCAAAGCACTTACTTAACCCTTCATCCATGTTTTAATTACATGTTCCACTTTGGTTAAGTATTCTAATCGTATTTTCTATTGCCACCCAAGGCAACCCACTAGTTTCCTCATGCCACCCGAGGCACCCCCACTAGTTACTACATGCCACCCAAGGCACCCACTTAACCCTCATGTCACACTACATGCTAATTTGGTTAAGTGTTTCTTAATTAATTAAGACCGTGATCCTCATAAAGACCTCTCACATTAGACTATCTTTTATGACCGCTGGTTAAGCCGGTTGGGTCCGGGCAGCCTTACGTCATAACCGAGTCTAACCTCGTGTCTTTACGTTAATCACATATTTAGTTTGTGCCTAAGACCTCTCACATTGGGCTAACATTTGTAGCAACTGGTTAAGCCGGTTGGGTCCGGGCAGTTTTACACTACAAATGAGTCCAACCTCGTGTCTTAGTCGATTAATTACACCTAATTAATCACCCCCATATTAATTATCCCTAATTAATATCACATTTTTAAGAATATGGGTAGACCTAACTAAATAGGTAAATTCCCAATTCCATAACATGGGTAGACCTAACTCAATAGGTAAATTCCCATGGGGTAGACCTAACTCAATAGGTAAATTCCCACTTATGCTTATTCATTTTATGGTATGCTTAATCATAACCATTTCACACCATTCATTAACATGTCTATTAACTCCATCGTTTCCCCCACGTACTTATGCTAACACGACATATTTCCAAGGGAAGATTCTTTCACAATTAACATGGGTTTCACTTAGCATACATTAGCATTAACATGGGTTAAAAGGTGTCCACTTACATCATAATATTAACCCAACTAGCATTGCTAAATAACCCAACTTGCATGAACATACATATGTCATATCTAAAGGCAACTTGCATAAGTGTTCATAGGTTTTTCAAGGGTGAACTTGCATGTGTCTTAAAGGTGTGAACTTGCACAACATGTTACATGTTAACTTGCATAACATCATACACATAACTTTCATAATATCATAAACATAACTTGCATATCAACATACACATAACTTGCATAGCATCATGCACATAACTTGCATAACATCATACACATAACTTGCATATGAACTTGCATAATAACATGCACATAACTTACATAACGTCATACACATAACTTGCATAACATGTTGAGCTTGCATATAAGCATACACATAACTTACATAACATGTTGAACTTGCATCATAACTTGCATATGAACATATATCATAACTTGCATATGAGCTTGCATCATAACTTGCTTATGAACTTGCATAACATGTCATACTTAGTGACAACTTGCATATATTATGCATATCATAAAAAGAGACAAACTTGCATAAAACCAAACACTTAGCATGCATAAAATCAAATACTTAGCATGCATAATACCAAATACTTAGCATGCATAACACCAAATACATAACTTGCATAGCATCAAATACTTAGCATGCACAAAACCAAACACTTAGCATGCATAAAACTACATGCATAACTTGCATATCATGTTAAATACTTAGCATGCACAAAACCAAACACTTAGCATGCATAAAACTACATGCATAACTTGCATATCATGTTACATATAACTTGCATATACTCTCACATATAGTTTGCATAACATGTTACATATGCATAAATGTTCAACATAATGTTTTGCATCATAAAACATGGCAATAAACTTGCATATGGCATAAAACTTGCAATTCACATATCATACAAACTTGCATAAACTCATTTATCCACAAACATAGCCATGTCTTATCACATCCTACCATAATCAATTTAACAATTGATTATTAAAGCTATAGGAACTCACCAAAACCAAGATTAGCAAACTTATGAAGTAGAACTAGTTGCCAAATATGAAGAAGAAGATGATTAGAGGTTGATTAGGTTGCAACTCTCTTCATTGATTTATGGAGGCCATGATCAAGTTTCATTTTGCCATAGTTTAGTTACAAGATCTAATTATGAATGAATTAGGGTAGGGTTGGGGTCTTATTTATAGGATTAGGTAGTGTTTTAGGCCCTTAGATTAACCCTAGATTAGTTTAGGTCCGTCAGATTTAGGAAATCTCTAGAACCCAGCCCTCCAAGCCAGCCTAAAACCCAACCTGGTGCACCCAGGTTCCCTGGATGCCGCGCCCAGGTCGACAGGCAAGTCGACACGCAAGTCGACTCCCCAGTCGACAGGCCTGTCGACAGCCCTGTCGACATGGGTAGGGCGGGAAACTTCCCGCCTGGCCCCCTGCTGGCTCCAATTTCGAAATCTAATATTGCATTCTAAATCTGTTTTTAACTTTGAATTTTCGGAAAACTTCTTTGGGCCATAACCGGGCCATACGGACTCCGATTCTCGAAAACTCAGACTCTATTTCGCGTATTTTTCCGAGACGAACGCAATGACGCAGCCCGTTACCCCCAATTCCCACATCTGAGATTATTTATCCTGTAATTAGTGAATTTTAGTATTAACTAAAATTCGGGGTGTTACAGCTTCTGCCCAAAATTGTTTTGGCAATGTACTTCCGTTATTCGATATTTTGATATAATGGAGAATAACCCAAGTGCTAGCTCAACTACTTTTGCCAGGACAATCTACTCAATGACCACCACTATTTAACGGATTACACTACAACTACTGGGCTACTAGAATGAGAATTTATATGCAAGCAAATGGCTTTAGTGCATGGAATGCTACTCAAAAAGAATTCACAGCACCTACTACTGAATATTCGACTTGGACAGTAACTCAAAAAGATGAAGCAAATGCAAATGCAAAAGCAATGAATATGCTATATTGTGCTTTGGATAGAAATGAATTCAATCGTGTTAGCATATGTACATCTGCTCATCAAATTTGGGAAACACTTAAAACTATTCATGAAGGAACAAACAAAGTCAAACAAACAAAGATTTCAATGCTCAAGAATCAGTTCCAGAATTTCAAAATGAGACAAAATGAGACGATTAATGAAATGTATTCAAGGTTTCAAGATATTTTGCATGCTTTGATAGGATTAGGAGAAAAGTATAGCGATTTTGATATTATATCAAAAGTGCTAAATTCTCTAACAGATGATTGGGAGAGAAAAGTATTAGCTATTGAAGAAGCAAATGACTTATCAGCTATGAAACCAGAAGAACTCATAGGAAATCTAATGTCATATGAGGTGAATCTTCAAGTTTGAAAAGAACAAGCACAAGAAAAGAAGAATGTAGGTTTTCATGCTGAAAAAGAAGAATCGGAATCAGAAGATGAAGACTTAGCATTTATTGCTAAAAATTTTAAGAAATTCTTGAAATATCGAAAAGAAAATTTCAAGAAAAACAATTCAAGCAAACCTTCATCCTCTAATTTAGAATGTTTCAATTGCCACAAGAAAGGTCACATGGCTAAGGATTGTCCAGAACTAAAAGAAAATCATAAAAACTTCAACAAAAACAAAAAGGAAAAATTCAAAAAGAAGGCTTTCTCCGTCACATGGGATAATTCAGATTCAGATTCATCAGACAGTGATAGTGATAGTGACAACGAACAAGCAAATGTATGCTTCATGGCTCAAGAATCCGAAGTAAGTGATTTATCTTATGAAGAATTAATAGAAGTTAATGCTGAATTTTTAAATATTATCAAAAGCCTGAAAAGAAAAATTAAAGAAGTACGTGAAAATCAGAATAAGGCAGAATTTGAAAGGGATATGATAAAGGATGAAAAAATTATTTTAGAAGAAGAATTTGAAAAACTTCAAGAAAATTTAAAAAAAACTAATAGTCAACTTTTGCTTTTGAGTCAAGAAATTGAAACTCAAAAAGTAAAAAATGATAATATAAATTCTGAAAATCATGTGTTGAAAACTAGAATAAAGGAATTAGAATTAGAAAATCAAAGTATTCAAACTAAATTTGAAAATATTTCTAAAAATGTTTCAAACTTTAATAAAGGAAGAGAAAATTTATCAAAAATTATTGAAAATTCTCGACCTTCTTCAAATAAAAGTGGTCTAGGGTATAAAAAGAAATTAAAATTTTCTTCAAACGAAAAGAAGAAAATTGATTCAAAAAAGATTAATAAAATTGAGATATGGGTTCCAAAAACAAATAATAATTTGATAAGGAAAAAACATATAAAATCATTTATGGAATCTGTACATAATAATAGAAATTATTTATATAAAAGGGATACTAAACCCACATGGGTTTGGCTTCCTAAGATCTAACTCTTAGGACCCTATCAAAAGTGGGTACCAATGTGATTATTAATATTTTTTGCAGGTACCACTCAAGAAAAGAAAATGGATTTTAGACAGTGGTTGTTCAAAACACATGACTGGAGACAAAGATATGCTTACAAATATTACATACTTTGATGGTGGCTCTGTTACCTTCGGAGATAATTCAAAAGGTTTTATCATTGGCAAAGGAGATGTATGCAACTACGGTACTTCAAATTTACCTATCATTAAAAATGTTTCTTTAGTTAAAAATTTAAAACATAATTTACTCAGTATAAGTCAATTATGTGACAAAGGATTTAAAATAACGTTTTCTGAAAATAAATGTAGTATTTTTTATGAAAACCAAAATATTATATTTGAAGGAAATAGAGATAGAAATATTTATGTATTAAATATGAAAATTAACAATAATAGACAAATGTGTTTAATAGCTAGTGAAAATGATTCTTGGCTATGGCACAAACGGTTTTGTCATATAAATTTCAAAACAATTCAGAAAATTTCTAAAAATGATTTAGTAAGAGGTTTACCAAATATAAATTTTAAAGTAAAAAATCTTTGTGAAGATTGTCAAATAGGAAAATTAACAAAATCTTCTTTTAAATCTAAAAAGGTTATTTCTACTTTACAACCTCTAGAATTATTACATATGGATCTATTTGGTCCTACTCAAATTCAATCATTAAATCACAATCGATATGTTTTTGTAATAGTTGATGATTTTTCAAGATTTACATGGACTATATTTATGAAAAATAAAAGTGATACGTTCGATCATTTTAAACAGTTTATAAAAAGAATTCAAAACTCTAAAGATTTAAAAGTCAAAAACATTCGAAGCGATCATGGAGGAGAATTTGAAAATGAATCTTTTGAAAATTTCTGTAAGAAGAAAGGAATTAATCATAACTTCTTTTCCCTAGAACTCCACAACAAAATGGAGTTGTTGGAAGGAAAAATAGAACATTACAAGAATGTGCTAGAACGTTATTAAACGGAAGTACATTGCCAAAACAATTTTGGGCAGAAGCTGTTTCAACAGCATGTTATGTTCTAAATCGTATTTCTATTTGTCCTCTAACCAAAAATACACCATACGAACTTTTCAATGGAAGAAAACCAAATATTTCTTACTTTAAAGTTTTTGGTTCAAAATGTTTTATTCTTAATACGAAAGATCAACTAGGGAAATTTGATGCAAAAGCTGATCATGGAATCTTCGTTGGATATTCAGAACGAAGTAAAGCTTATCGTATTTTCAATAAACATACTAATTGTATAGAAGAATCATTACATGTATCTTTTGATGAAAATTTTACTAAAAATATTTAAAATAATGACGATGATGAAATTACTGAAAATACAAATTCTGAAAATATTGAAAATAACACAACGGGAGATATTAGGTCACCTCCTAGAGTTTTAAAAGATCATCCTACACAAAATATTATTGGAACAATAAATTCAAATGTACAAACTAGAAATCAGTTAAATCAAATGGGACATTTTGCATTTATTTCAACTATTGAACCTAAAAATCCGAAAGAAGCATCTACAGATGATTACTAGATAATAGCTATGCAAGAGGAATTAAATCAATTTGAACGCAATAACGTCTGGGAATTAGTACCTCGACCAAATGATCAATCAGTTATTGGAACCAAATGGGTATATAAAAATAAAGCTGATGAACTTGGAAATATCTCAAGAAATAAAGCAAGATTGGTTGCTCAAGGATATAATCAAGAAGAAGGAATTGACTATGATGAAACATTTGCACCTGTAGCACGATTAGAAGCAATAAGAATACTTTTAGCATTTGATAGTTATCATAATTTTAAACTTTATCAAATGGATGTTAAAAGTGCTTTCTTAAATGGTTTCATTAAAGAAAATGTTTATGTAGAGCAACCACCATTATTTGTACATGAAAAATATCCAGATTATGTTTACAAACTTAAAAAGGCATTATACGGTCTAAAACAAGCACCTCGTGCTTGGTATGAAAGACTTAAAACCTACTTAATAAATTCCGGATTTAAAATTGGTAAAGCTGATCAAACTTTATTTATTAAAAATAAAAATAAAGATATTTTAATTATACAAATATATGTAGATGATGTTATTTTTGGATCTACAAATGAGAAATTATGTGAAGAATTTTCTAAAATCATGACAAGCGAATTTGAAATGTCACACATGGGTGAACTATCATATTTTCTAGGATTACAAATTAAACAAACAGAAAATGGAACTTTTATTAATCAAGAAAAATATTGCAATAATCTAGTTAAACGTTTTGGTTTAGATAAAACATCCGGCAAACCAACACCTATAAGTACAACTCCTCATTTAGAAAATGATGAAAACGGAAAAAATGTTGATCAAAAACTATATACGAGCATGATCGGATCACTACTTTATCTAACAGCAAGTAGACCGGATATAATGATGAGTGTGTGTCTATGTGCACGATTTCAAGCCAATCCGAAAGAATCACACTTACGAGCTGTTAAACGTATTTTACGATACCTTAATGATACTAAAGATTTTGGACTACTTTATCCAAAAGGATGTATGTTTGAATTAGTATCTTACAGTGATGCTGATTTTGGTGGATCCCGAACGGATAGAAAAAGTACGAGTGGAACATGTCATTTTATCGGAAAATCATTAGTATCTTGGTTTAGCAAAAAACAAAATTGCGTTTCACTTTCTACATGTGAAGCTGAATATATATCAGCAGCTTTAGCATGTGCTCAAGTAATTTACATGCAACAAACATTAAAAGATTTTGGAATAAATTTAATGAATTCTACAATTTATTGTGATAATACAAGCGCTATAAATTTATCTAAAAATCCAATTAACCATTCACGAACAAAACACATAGATATAAGACATCATTTCCTACGTGATAACATAGAAAAAGGAATAATTAATTTAAAATATGTATCAACCGACAATCAAATTGTCGATATATTCACTAAACCTTTGATAGAATCATCCTTTATAAAACTTAGAAGAGAACTAGGAATTATATCTGCTAAAGACTTATAATTAACTAAAGTTAGATTCTCATGTTTTAACACTCGTAAACTAATTTTTTTTTTAACAAAAGGTTTACTAAAAATAACTCTTTACCTAAGATTACTCATAACTAGTTACTATTTCTGGTTATAAATGTACTTAAGTTTTTGACCATTCATATAACTAAGTTACTCTCCTATTTAAAGAATTGTCTAAAACAAATCAAATATTAAAAACATAAGAAAACAACGTCTTCAAAAAGTTCTTCACCTTCCATCAACATTATTGTATCAACTAATAGCTCAGCTGAAACTCCAGTTCTTCCTACTCCTACTCCCGAAATTGAACCAACATATAAGTGGGGAGAATATCATACCGGCTATACTCCGGAATCAAAGAAAACCAAACGATCATTATTTACCTCTCTGGATACTAAACGGAAAATCGATGAGATTCATCATTATCAGCGACAACAGATCGAACTTCAGAGAGAATTGTATTTCGAACAAAAAGAAACTTCAACTCGCTTAAGTACACTTCAAAAAATGATATCAAAGCTTTACCGATCAAATGAAAAAGATGTTGTCTCACCTTTACCAAGCCCAACAAATCCTATCGATCCATCAGCTGCATATCGAACTGAAGATGATCCGGTGAATTATGCAAAGGAGAAATACTATACCTTCTCTCCTCAACATCCACCGTATAGTCCAAACTCTTGGGACAAGAATTATAATAAAAATGAAGGGCCAAGTTACTCCACTCCGAAGACAACACCTCCTTCAAAATAAGATTTCGTTTATCCCTAAAATAAATTTGAATTTTATAGTATTTTTGATATTAATGTATGTTTATTTTTCAAATATATATGTCTGTTATAAAACATACGTCTGAAAAAATCAAAACAGACGTCTGTCTTCAAAACAATTATTTGTTTTAACAAGTAAAACAGACGTCTGACAAGAATATAACAGACGTCTGAAACAAGGCTAAAATGAACTAATTCTTTGCTGCCTCGTAAAACACTAAAAACAGACGTCTTTCTTTTTATAAACAGACGTCTGTTTCTGAAGAACCAAACTAAAACTTAAGCGAAAACAGACGTCTGTTTTGTTAAGAAAGGACGTCTGAAATGGTTCCAAATTGAACTAAAAGCTTGCTGGATTAAAATTAGTTAGCAACAGACGTCTCCTTCATTTCAACCAGACGTCTGAATTAATGATAGGACATTTTTAAAAAAAAAAAGAAGAGGAAAAGACACGTCGGTTCCAAAGAAGTATATCTCCTCATAAACACCTTCTATCTTTTCACTTTTTACTTTCACCTTTTCACCCACTATAAAAAACACTAAATCCCCAATTCCAAACTACTTCAAAATCTTCAATCTTTTTATATTAATCATGACTACTAGAGGCAAACGCACACGAGAACAAGAAGCTCTACCTCCATCAGAAGATCAAATCCAAAAATGGCTTCATGGAGACATTGCAAAGGCTAGGTACAAAGCAATGAAGAATTCCAAGTTTTTCGAAGGTGCTTTCGTTAAATTTGATGCCTTTTCTAATTATAGACTTCTCCAATTCGCTAGACATTTCCACTTTGAATCTTTGGTAGAATATAATACAAACAATGTCAAAATATACCCTTTGCTTGTTAAGTTGTTCTTAGCCAACATGAATCTTGACCATATAAAACCCCAAAACACAACCGATTGCATTTGGACAATGGTTTGTGGAAAAAGGATTTTACTTCCTCTTCAAAGGTTGGGACAAATCTTAAAATGTGCTTGCCAAGGTTTGGATATTGACGATATAGAAGTTAATAGGACTCAAAGAGATGAAGTATCTCATAAATTTATTTCCGACGATCTTATTGATATGAGAAAACTAACTTCTACCAATCTCCGTCCACAAGCTAGACTTCTTAATCGTGTTTTAGTCCGAACAATAAATCCACGTAAAGGAAGTTATGAGAAGCTTTATAAAAGGGATTTCCAAGCATTGTATGCCATCTACTCTCAAAAACAGATCAATCGGGCAAAAATAATTATGGACGAGTGGCTAGACATCACCTATAAAAGGAAATATAAGACTTTGCATTACGGTGTCTACATTACTCGAATTTTAAATGTTTCTGAAATTCAAATCCCCAATGCTATTCCAACAAAGACAATTAAAGAAATTGGTTACAAGACATTGAAGTTAATGGATATTGATCCCAATCCATCGACTTTGGACCATCTATCTTTCGAAGAATGGACTCAACATGTTGCTTCTAATCCCGAATTGCTTGTTCCTGAACCTTCACACCGTCAACGAACTAGGGAAGATGGAGGAATTCAAATTATCTCTCCGGAAGCTTCTTCAAAACAAGCTCTCGTCATTCTTTCGCAAAATCAGTCAAAACTTCATCGTCAACTTAACACTCTTGAAACAAAAACTAATAAGAAGTTTGGCTCGATTAAAAAGTTTTTAAATCAAATTTGGAATGCGGTGTCTTGTTCTGGAACTACTTCGACACAAGCTCAAGAGTCATCACCGTTTCATTGGTCTACTAGCTCTCAAGAAGTAGTTGAAGATTCGGAAGGCAGTGCTTCTCCAGATGTTCATGACTCGGACGAATCTCCGAATATGTGATGATGGTATGAGTATGGTATCTTTTCTTTTGATCAATTATATTTTGGGAATGTAATATTTTAGTACTCCATGCACAAAACACTTATATGTGCATTTCTGTGGTTGTGATGTTGGGTTATGATGTTTTGTTTTGATATTAACTTCATGAATATTATGTTTGTTTTCCTTAAAAAGTATTCCTTTTTGTCAAATGCCAAAGGGGGAGAAAACGTAAAATAATATTTATGCATATTGACAGGGGGAGTATACTTAGTTGTCATTAGTCAAAAAGGGGGAGAATGTTGAATCGCTAAGAATAGCGTTTTGACTATGACAACTATATATGTTCATATGCTATCGACTAACTTTGTTTTGCAGGAAGATGAAACTTTATTGACAATCGGATTCAAGAACTCAAGGGGAATATTATTTGTATGAGTCTAGATTAGTCTTAGATAAGATATGTTAAAGTCTTTCCTGATGATTATACACACACAAAGTATTTATGAATATATGTTAGCAACAATGAACAAGGAAGCAAGAAGTAGTCTGTTTACAGAAACAGACGTTTGACATAATCAGACCAGACGTCTGTTTGCTAAAAACAAAGAAAATTCAGTATGAATTTTCAGACGTCTGACATAATCAGACCAGACGTCTGTTTGCTGAAAACAAAGAAAATTCAGTATGAATTTT
Source organism: Allium sativum (assembly GCA_030737875.1). Taxonomy (NCBI): domain Eukaryota; kingdom Viridiplantae; phylum Streptophyta; class Magnoliopsida; order Asparagales; family Amaryllidaceae; genus Allium; species Allium sativum. The sequence continues at coordinate 731,641,197 of CM060920.1, forward strand.
CAGACGTTTGACATAATTCTACCAGACGTCTGTTTCTGGAGACAAACATACTACTCTTCCTATTTTTGAATTCAAATCAAAAGAGACTTCTGAAAATTTTAACTAAGACTTCTGTTTCTGAAAGGATGCATCTATATTGAAGAGATACAACTTACTTCTCTTGAACGAATCCTTTCATGATCAGTTGCAATTCTTTGAATATTATAAATAGAGGTTTCAACAATTGTTTTGATTACTAATCCTTATTCTAACTCTCTATTATTCTAAAAGAATTCTGATTTCTCAAAGCATACCACTTACAAACATTTTGAGATCTTAAACTTCCATAATCTTTCACAAGCTTCACGATAATCATCAAGAAAAGACTATAGGAAGGTTGTACTTACTATTTGACAATTCATGTTATCAAGAACACACTAAGTCAACATTTATCTTTGTACTAGTGAAGACCTCTTCAGCAGTTGAGGCAAGAAATCCCGTTCGGCTGTTCGGGTAATTGTGAACCTATTCCTCCGGGTGAAGTGAGGGTTGTTGCGTTAGTGAAATTCCAGAAGGGAGTCTGGGACTGGACTTAGGACGGTGATCCGAAGCAGTATAAATCGACTGTGTGAATTTACTTACTGCTACTATTATTATCTACATTATATCTTGCTTATACTCCATAATATAAGATCCTACCGTTGTTTAGACTCTATCATACACTGTGACACTTACCAGTACATAAGAGACAGACTGATAGATTACAATTTCGACCATAAGTTGGCCATACCGTTTTGTTTACTGCTACATTTTTTTTTTTAATTAAACATAAAATCATAACCAATGCAAGGGCCAACAAGGCTTGACCGCCAACCAAAGATGATGCCCGCAACTAGCGGTTGGCGTTCGACGTATCAGACGTCAATGCACAAATTTCAACCGTCTAGCACAACGGTTGCAATTTAATTTACGTTCGAATGTCCGATGCGTTGAAAGCATTGGAGGTGACTATAACGAGTCAATGGCTCACTGGTGACTGTAAACTCTAAACTCTAATCCAAATTGGCTGCAAACCAAGACAAAACTTTGCTTTCAAGCAGTGTAACGCTCCTCTGGAATACAAGCGTAGGCTTCATGCCTGTTAACACTAGTTTATTAACAAATTCAAACAGAGTCCTTAAAACGAAAATGCTTTAGGTACTGGCGAAACTTCAGTAATTTAAAAATAATCGTTCACATTCAGTCATGTATAATATTCAAAGGGAATAGGCTGTATTCTCTATGAAGCTGCCAAGTCATATTCAACTTGAAGCAAAAATCTTTGTACCGAATATTTGATACGACAGTACTTTTTCTGATTTAAATTCATACTCTTTGCTCCAACTACCAAAATATTATTCCATTTCTTCCCTATAAAATTCAAATTAGTGTCCTCCAAACAAAAATATAGTTTTCTTCTTGCGGTAACTAAAATAGTTAGAACAAATGATTCTTCTTGTTAATGGTGAAAAAAGGAAAGAAGAGGAAAGCGGTGGAATGCCTAACTCCAGAGAGAGAGAGGAGTGCAAAATAAGGGTACTTACGTGTCCTCTGGCTCCGAAGAGACGAAGGGAATGTCCTCCGCCTAACGATGTAACGACCCGGAAAATCTGAACCAATTAAAAATTTTTAAATTAGCTATTTTAGTGGATTTTAAATATTTAAAATAAATATTTTAAATAATAATGATGAAAAGTAAGTTTGAATCGACGTTTGAAAATAAATATAATTAATTCTAATTATAAACAAGGCCTGGAATGGCGCGGTTTTTCAACCAGATTGTGGCAAAGAAAAATATAATTAATTCATAATTTTTGAAGCTAGTATGGGAGCATGGCAAAGAAAAATGTGTTTTGGTCAATTACAGTTAAATTGGATCGACCAGAAATGGGCCATTTTTCAAACGGTCTCAGAATTCGACGAAACTAGTTTTGTTGGGACCGTATCGTCAAAATATAGCTAGATTTATTTTTCTGGAATTTTTCAAATCAGTTTGTGGCCTTGGCAAATTGAAATTTACGTTCAAATCGAATATTGAATGTTATATATTTTAAATTGAAGGAAAACTGACTGAAACAGTCGAATGGGCCTACAAAACATAGCCCATTGTATTCGTAATGGGGGTAAAACGCTAGGGACGACAGTCATTGGGTTTGGATTGGTGTTCGTGTGTGAAAGAGGGTATTTTGGAGATTTTAAAATATATATATAAAAAAAAATGGTCAGAAAAACATTCTCTCTCCCTGATCTCTAAACCGCGCATGGCGGAAGTTCTTCAAAGCTTTCCCCCTCGTTTTCTCCTCCTACACGCACCGATAGCCTTCGACCCAGTTGGGGTTTTTGAAGAGCTCCCCTCAAGCTTCAAATCCATGGTCGTGGCACTCCCTCTCGTCTGGTGAATCGCGAGAACGAGCCCTCCAAAGCTCACCACTTTCGACCGCCGCCCCGCCTGATTCTGACCACCGAGTTCACCGCCGTCAGAGGTGCAGGCGCGCCTCTCCTAGCCCTTCAAGGTGGCGTAGGCCGATCGTCATATAGTTGCACGGATTGAACGAAAAACGATAACCTAGTTTTGAAGCTTCAAGGAGGTATATGGCTGAAACTATTTTAAACTATTTAATAGCAGTTTAAAGCGCTACGGTTTTTGATTTCATTGTAAAAATCATATTTTTTTCGTTTGTTGACGAAATTCAGTGAAACAAGAGATAGGGACTCGTGTGGACGTCTGCTACATTCTAGAAGAGACCGCATATTTTTCTGAACCTTCTGCTATTTTTGGTGGAGTGGAACCCAATGTGAGATTTCTAAACTATAAACGATATGGAAAACGACGATGTATAAATTATATAGTCGATGTATGACTTATATAGGCGTTGTACACCTCATGTATAAGCGTTGTATAGGTTGTACGTTCGATGTATAAGTTATATATGCGTTGTAAAAATTATATATGTGTTGAATAGAAGTGAAATATACTTATATAAGATATATATATATATATATATATATATATATATATACGTCCCTCGTCCACAAACCATGGACGATATTTATTGGTTGTGATTGGTGTGAAAATTGGTTAATAACGAATGGTTGATTATAATTGTTTGTGGTTGAAATTGATTGATAGTGGTTGAAAAATACCCGTTTGTGGTTGAGAATTATTTGGTTGAAACCACATAGGATTAGTTTGTGGAAATGGAAATGAAAAAAATATACATGCCGCCTGCGTGCGAACTAGATGCATGAAATCCCCATTATCAAAAGCTGCGAGGCTTTAAGGTAGAGCGAGGAGCCGTACTAGGGACGACCCCGGTTTTAACTACTCTGTCGTTATGCTGCCGAAATTTTGAATAATATTCATGTGTTAGAATTATTTTCATGTGTTGAAACTATATTCGTGTGTTGAATAGAAATTCATCTATTGAACGACATTCATGTTTTGAAATAAATTGTTTTGCAATAAAAATCACCTTTTTATCTATATATATAAACTATAGAAAACCTTCATGTGTTGAATTGAAATTCAATCGTTGAATATAAATTCATGTGTTGAATGGTATTCTGTTTTAAATATAAAAAAAATCACCTTTTTATCTATATATATAAACTATAGAAAACCTTCACGTGTTGAATTGAAATTCATTCGTTGAATAGAAATTCATGTGTTGAATGGTATTCATGTTTTAAATATAAAAAAATCACTTTTTTATCTATATATATAAACTATAGAAAACCTTCATGTGTTGAATTGAAATTCATTCGTTGAATAGAAATTCATGTGTTGAATGGTATTCGTGTTTTAAATATAAAAAATCACCTTTTTATCTATATATATAAACTATAGAAAACCTTCATGTGTTGAATAGAAATTCATTCGTTGAATAGAAATTCATGTGTTGAATGGTATTCGTGTTTTAAATATAAAAATCACCTTTTTATCTATATATATAAACTATAGAAAACCTTCATGTGTTGAATAGAAATTCATTCGTTGAATGGAAATTCATGTGTTGAATGGTATTCATGTTTTGAAATAAATTGTTTTATAATAAAAATCATATTTTTATCATTTATATGAACTATATAAAATAGTCGTGTTTTGAAAGAAATTGTTTTATAATAAAATCATATTTTTACCATCTATATGAACTATATAAAATAGTCGTGTTTTGAAATAAATTGTTTAACAATAAAAATCATATTTTTATTATATACATGAATTGCTAAAAATAGTGAAGTGTTGAAATAGAAGACAGTTGGATAAAAATATCATTTTTATCAAATGTATGAAAAGCATATAGTTTTGAAATCGAAGAATCGATTATATTTATATATATATATATATAATTAAAATATATCGAATAACGAAGCTGTAGTTCGTGTTTTGAAACCGTGATTTCAAACGACTAGTGCGGGAGATCCGACCATCGGATTTTCCCGAAACCGAAACCGTTGGGTTCGCTTTGGAAATATCTTTCCAACGACACCAACTTTGTAAAGATCCAACGGTTGGATTGTCTGTAATGTTTAATTCAAATCCGAAGAAAAACAGCGCCAGAATCGATTATATATATATATATATAATTAAATTAAATCGAATAACGACGCTGCAGTTCGTATTTTGAAATCGAAACTTCAAACGAGTATGCCGGAAGATCCGACCATCGGATTTTCCCAAAACTGGAACCTTTGGATTCGTTTTGAAAAGATCTTTCTAATGATATAAATATTGTGATGATCCAGCGGTTAGATTTTCAGATATGTGTAAATCATATCTGAAGAAATACAGCGCCACGGCCGCGTTATGGCCTGAAGCATTATTTGAATAAATTGGCTATTTTAAAATAAATAAAAATAGCGATAAATCGATATATAATATTATAAACGATATGGAATGTGGAATTTAGGAAATAACTGAAGGTTGGCTAAGTCGAATGGTTTCCTGGGTTTTGATCTGATGTTGGTTTCGGCCTTCAAGGTTAATATTTGGGAAATCGTTCTCTTACTGATTTACGGTTAGTAACTAATGAATTGAAATGATGCGTATGTTGTGTTTGTGTAGCACTTGTTTATTATATACGCGAGTTGCTCAGAAAGACCGGGTTTAACTCATTCTGAATAACTAAATCGACGATAAGAAATCGAAGATGAAGACGGTGGTTGAAGACCGAAAATATTCACCTCGTTTGGATGGTAACTGATGTCCTGATTGGGAGGCATCTCGAAATATGGATAATGAGTGGTGATCGTCCAGACGTACGTGGAGATCGATGGGTTTGTGAGGTATATAGTGCCTCCGGTTTCGTTCAGAACCAGAACGGACTTATAAATGGACTGTGTGTCTGACATTGGAATTCATTCTGTGTAATTGATAGCCATCAGTTGCACGGTGTGAATTGCCTGTGTGGCATGCTAAGATGCAATGATCAGGGTTTCTGTTGAAAAGCAAAGTCTTGTGGTTGATGATCAAAGCACCGCCTGTGTGGCGTAGCTTTGTGTATAACGTGAATTCGCGAGCCTCACACCCCGGTATGAACCAGAAACGGGAGAGGATATCAGGGAGGGCATGTGTTTCCTTCTAGCTAGAGGTGGTGTCGGTGCTTGAACTGGCTGACATTTATATTATTAGCACCTATGTGGTTGTTGCTGTTGCGAGGCGCCTCGATTATATCGATCGATCCGGGACCGATGGAGTCATTCGTTGGCTCATTTACGCCCCATAGGGCGGGGAAACACATTGTTCAGGCATTTTAATCCACATCGGTGGACCGGCCCTGACGATCCAAGGGTTTGACTGAGTACTTGCCCTGAGACTCGGGCTAGACAGTCTCGAATTTGGTAAGGACTATCTTTTGCCTTGGTTCATGACGGAAATCCAATTTCCAAATACGTGACTGTGAGGTTTGGATTGTATACCTATATATGGCGACATAGTGGTATGGGGCATTAACATCTTCTATGATTGATATTTATGATTGTTTTATAAAATTAGAAACTAACTGGAAACGAGCTAAGATGGGTGGTTTCCTGTGTGTTGGTCTGATGTTGGTTTCGGCCTTCGAGGTTAATACCTATGGGATCGTTCTTTTACTATTTTACAGGTGGAGTCTGATTATCAAATGCTTTTGTTTTATTCGTATCAAGCATATTTTGGCCATTATAAGGTAAAACTCTATCCTCCGGTTTGCGTTGCATTGTGTGATGGGAACTGAGTCTTATAATGGCTTCATTTTTTATAAAAAGCATTGCGATATTTAAAAGATCTACTTGTTTTAAAGCACTGGCAATCCAATGGAGTAAACCCGTTCCACGAAAGTGGCGTGGTCCTGTGATTAGCCATATTATAAATGTGTTAAGTAGATTTCTCATACCAGTCTCATTACTGACTCGTAGTTTGTTTCACTTGCAAACTCGGGTGCCCCTTTTTTTACACTGGCAGCCTTGTATTCAGGTTTCAGTAGGTTTCTCTGGATAGCTGGAGCTGAAAATGGGTTCTACCATTCATCTCTTTTTATGCTGTTCAGCTCCTATTGTACATATTATGTTTGTATCCGCTGTAGACATTTATGTATAGCTGAACTGTATTTGTACTAAGTATGATCATGTATACTGTGTAACTCTGATGATTACGTTTATCCAGTGTATTATTTGTTCATTATCTGGTGTATTTATTTAATTCTGTTCTGCTATTATCTATTTCTGTGTTATATTCCAAAGATTACCCTTAACACCGCAGTACGGGGTTTTGGGGTCGTCACAAACGATGTCCAAGTCCAATTTTTCACCTCCCCTGAACTTGATGATTTATTTGCTTCATTTAGACGATAGTGATCTTCATGTGTTATTATATAATATTAATGTTGTTTTATGGATTTTCTTTTATAATCATATATATGTTGTTCTACTAATCCTTGTATCATTTAAGTTCACTTCCCTTTCATATCAGATTTCTTATTATTGTTCGAATTTATAATGGGCTCTTTTCACAGGAGTAGCATCAACTTTCATGCCTCTTCCTATATGTTCGCTTTTTCTTGACAGCACATTTAGTATACACACCACTACAAAAATATATTCAACTAAAGACTGATAAATAGAAACTGATAACTTTCAGTTTGTAATTAAGGACTGGTTAATCACTAAAAACAATCGGTTCTTAATATTAAATAGTACAGACTGAATAATAGTGCGAGACTCCGTGAAAACAAAGAGATACTGATTGATACTGGTTCTCACACAAAAATGCACATGACACAAGTCACCCGTATACTTGGTCCCTAATTTATAACTAGGATTTCTACAGGCCCTTATACCCCCATTGGAACGAACCCCCTCTATTTTAGCTTATTAATCTGACAATTTTAACTTAACACATTTAAGTTCATTAATAAACCAAATAACCACGTGTTATATTCCTGGGTTGTAGTTAATATTTCTAATTAAATGCAATCTTTTTATACAACCCTTCCCATGTCACTTAATATCCAATTAAGTCCAATCTATTGTTGTTTACATGTTTCTCAGTTACATGTTACTTAATGTCCAACTAAGTATAACTTAATATCCAATTGTATAATTAAATGCAATCTTTTTATACAACCCTTCCCATGTCACTTAATATCCAATTAAGTCCAATCTATTACTGTTTACATGTTTCTCAGTTACATGTTACTTAATGTCCAACTAAGTATAACTTATTCGAATTTATAAGTTTAAACATTCTTCCATTAGAATTTATCTCAATTTACAGTCCATAATTTGAATGTAATATTCACCAATTCTCAACATGTCCAAAATTCCCTTTTTGACATTCTTTCAATATTATTCTAATTTTTACGCAACTTAAACGATAAAGGCCTAGACTTTAGTTGGCCTAGGCTCAACGCAAAAACAAATAAAAAGGAGAAACTAGTCTAGGCTACTCGTAAGTTCTAGACTCAGAAATGAACAAAATAAATAATAAGGCAGTGCAAGACTGTATATAGGAGCATAATAGAGAAGAGGATAAAGAAAAAGAATTACTTGCAAATAAATAAATAAATGAAAAGGAATGAACAATAAACGGTAATAATTTACGGTAAATAAACTTGAAAACACTGTAAATGTGAAACTTGCAGATCCTGTAAAGGTGGAGCTACTTTTAAGTTTTAAGAGCATGGTTGAGATGAAGTTGCTGAATTCTATTAAAGGAAGAACTTAAGAAGGCAGAAGGCGAGCCAGTTCAGCAGGATCAACGTGAAAATGTGTGATTATGATAATAATAAATAAAGACATGTATAAGTTAAGAAGTGCCCATGGCAAGGGACGTCTGGCAAAGGATTGCAGGACAAGTATTGATAAGATCAACCTAGCATTTCTGTGTAGACCAGCTTAATGCACTTAATGTTGTTCCTTGCTCGATCACAGCCCAGTGTGGAAAAGGAAAAAATGGTCCTCACAAAAGGCTATATATATATATGCAATGCAGTATTATAATCTTGGTGTATTTTGGGCTTTAAACGAAAGGACATCGTGTTATGACATGATAAGTGCGAGGTATAATGACTCGAGACAAAATTCTTATAAAAAATTATAACATGGTAAGGCTATATGTAACAAACAAGAACACACTTTTATGGGTCTCTTGGCTTCTTGTTCTTAATGTCCGTTTTTATACCATTTGCTTTTATTTCAAACATTGCTCTTAATGTTAAAATAAATAGCATTATTTATTGTTAAGTGTTTAAAAATCCCATTACCTATTTGACTATTTCAAACACACCTAAGCTATGCGTTAAGTATCTAGTGCAGATAAGCGTAATTAAATCTTTGCATCTTCTATCTCAAAACGCCAGCAATTGATCAAAATATTTGTGGTTTTTCTCAACCATAGTTAAAGCCATAAACGAAAAACCATGCGAGATGCGACCTACTTCTTGCATTGGGTTATGCATGTCAAAGCATAATTACCACCAATCCCGATACATAATATTTTATCTTGCGAGAGATGAGATTTTTTTTTTTTGAGAAATGCTAGGGACAGTCGCTTTAAGGCAACTGTCCATGATACTCGCCATACAATTGGCTGTTATTGTGATAGTGGGGCCAATATATAACATGGAAAACTGCATAAAAATAATTACATAGAATCTTTGACCAATCAATGAGCGAGTATCATGGACAGTTGCCTTAAAGCGACTGTCCCTAGCAATGTTTATTTATATGGCACTTAAAAAAAGGTATACTTAGGTACAGACAAGTGCAAAGTAACAAAGTGCATACACGTTGGCTTAAATCTATCAATGCTAGCAATGTTATATTTGGTAGGAGGAACGGCACAACAATGTAGACAATCTCAACAAGTACATAAAGAAAATGAAAACACAAAATTATTACACTCTCATATTTCACGCAAAATGAAAACACAAAATTGCAGACAGTAAATCTCAACCATTGGATCCTCCCATGAATTACACTTTCTACATAAAGAAAAACAAATTCAACGGTGGAGGCTTTGTGTTTAATTTTGTGTTTAAATAGTCGGCCCCTATATATATATATATATATATATATATATATATATATATATATATATATATATATATATATATATATATATATATATATATATATATACACACACACGCAAACACACGCAAACACACACACACAGAGAGTTCCATGACTCTGGTCTAGTTCACGATCAATTACAATTTATACCCACTATCCAATCAAAGGTGACTATTCTAGTTTGGGATAAATTATTACGCTAACTATACATTCAAAGGCTAGGTTTGAAATGCTTCATATTTCAATTATCAAGCTTGCCAAAGCAGATAATGACGATGCAAGACACAGACCTGCGCTTTGCATATTCTCACATATATTATAGTTTGACAACGATGCAAGATGTTATTTTTGTCATTTAAGTCACTATTATTGTTACTTAAGTTTCCTTTTTACCACGAGGTTAAGCATCCAATGCTAACACCATAATCAGACTGTTATATAACATTAAATATGCATCATTCTTCATTTATTCAAGAATCAAGAGCACGTACCTGGATAACGTTTAAGTTTAGAAGTACCATAGCAACCAGCAATCATATAAGACAAACATCCCCGCGTAAAGGATTAACTACATGTCCAGTAAAAAGCAAAGCTCCAGTCCTATCTTCTCTGATTAGGAAGATAAAAGGATGATCAGCTACAAAATCAAATGGCCCACGTGGACTTGGTTGGTATGATGAGTAAGCTGGTGAAGACACGAAGGTTGCTGCAGCAGCTTCGGTTCCTTCCTCGTTGACCTCGATAAAAGACTTGTGAATAATCCTAGAGACACGTACATTGTGGTCCTGGTCTACGGCAGAAGACTCCACCATTCCAGTGAGATCGCCTTTTCCATGAAAAGGTAAATCCAATCCCAAACATTCAAATGTTTCTGACGCTCTGAACCCGAATGATATTTTGAACTTTGGGAGCTTGAACTTATTTACATAAGCCTTATCCCATGGAAGATAGTATTCTACAAACTTAGCATCGGAGCACAATTTAACAGACAGGCTATGTAAGCCATCTTTTTCACGGGGTAAAAACACGTACATAGAGAAATTTTTGTTATCTTCACTGCCTCGACTGTAAGGAAGTCCAAGAACTGAAAAATCATCGAAAACATTAATGAACTGCATTTTGTCAGTAGTCATGAATGGAACCTGTACAGAGCTCCCATCTAGCAGATAGAAGTCAGAAATTTTGGTCTTAGATGAATCGAACTCTCTTCTCCAAATGCCTTTAAAGTATAATGCATTGCCCAATATAAATTCGGTGGTGCTTTTAACTGTTCTTGGAGGAAGTAAATGCTTAATGTGACCCTTAGTCGCATTCTCAACCCATGAATTGATCTCATTTCGGGCTACCTCGGGATTAGATTTAAAATCAACTTTCTTAAACTCAGCTTTGAACTTCTCATAAAGAATCCCCTCAAACTCCTTCTTCCAGAAAAGTGAAGAATCTAGCCAAGCGCCATTACAAAAACTTATCATCGGACCACCACTTTCAGCTCCATCGTTCAGGATGATTCCAACGACTTGCTCCACTAGATCATTAATTACGGATATGTTTTTTAATCCGAGGAAGGAGAGGATCTGATCCCGAGTAGATCCCTTTGATCCGAAGGCTAACATGTAAAGAAGAGCCTGAAGAGAGATTGGCGAGATGGCAACGTTATATTCGGTATGTTTGGTTAGGATATGGTTTGTTAAGGTTAGCGCAATGTTTGTTTGGCTTTCCATTTGTTTTCTACAGGCCATTATTTTAGTGTAAGATGACTGTTCGGAGGGAGAAGATGAATAATCACTCATCGTGAATGTGAACAAGAGGCAATTAGGGTTTACCTCGATTTTGGGATCTGGAGCGGTGCTTTTATAATAGCCAGGTGCATTTAATAATTAATATAATGTTAATGCCAGCTTAATCTTCCTTTTGACACGTTCCTGAATTTATAGATTTAATGCGAAGTTAAAAGGAAACACGTTCAAAATATCTAATCTATATTAATTCCAGTAGTTTCTCTCTTCTCCTTAATTCTCTCTCGATATTTTATATTTAAATTTTTATCACTTTACACTTATGTGCTATCTCTCACAATATTTTACTTATTCTATCATTTTACATTCTGATATGAACATTTCAAACTTTGCACAATTAATTATTAGCAGTTAGCTCTTAACTTGTATATTTAAGACCACATATTTAATTAACTACAAAATCCAAAATTTAAGAAATTTGAATAAGTTTAATTTACTAATGTTTCTTTTAAATACTAAAAATAACAAAATTATGTTTTTTTGCTTCAAGTATCTACACTTCAAATTTTCTATAATCATTTAAGTATCTCTCAATTATTTTCACATTTAGTACCATATTTTACAATTAATTTCATAATATTTAAACTATTTAAATAACATTAGCAAATTATTCGTTGATTCCATAATAAACCACATCAAGATTAACCATATACATATTAATAAAATGAATTAAAAAATCAAATATTTAAACACATTAATCACATAACATAAACTGTAACAACCTCAATTTTAAGCGAATTTTATTTAATGATTTTATTTAAAAATTTTATTTTTGTTTATTTAAAACTCAATTTGTTTAGATTTTATCGAAATAACTATTTTGATTTATGATTTAAAACTAAGTTATTTGGATTTTTATAGCAAATGAATTTTGTTTTGATATGAATATGATTTAATAATACAAATCAATATTTGCTATGTTAGAATCTTATTTATGGAAAATTTTAATCGAAATATTTATTTGAATTTGAAATTTATTCTTCAACTTTTATTTAAATATTTAAAACTCGTATAATTATATACTTTGTTTTAAATATTAATGGAATAATATCTTTGATTTAATTTCAAATTATTTCTCTTATAGATTTGTCATTCGTATTGAGTGTTGTTAATGTAAACATTGCCAAATTTTATTTGTCAGATTCATTTTCAATTGATATCATCTATTATTTAATTTATTGTTCAATAATATATATATATATATATATATATCCAAAAAAATTGTTCGTTCACTTTTATTTTCGGTTTTATTCTAATTTTAATTATTTCGTTGCCTAAAACATCCGCTCATTTTTATTTGTTGCCAAAACCGTTGGTTCCTTTGAATAAAAACTTTATATGGTTTCCTTTTTATTTGTAAACATTGATTACACATTTAATGTTCAACGTCCGTTCCTTAATATTAATATTTTATCATTATTTTCAAAATTTAAACCATTCTTTTCTTTTGCCAAATATGCGTTCAAGCCATTCGTGTTTTTCCTTATATATGACTCTTCATTTATATTGTCTTGTATCCATTTATAACAGTCCGTTTAATTTACCTAACGTTTCCATTCATCTTTTATTGTTCACATATATTCACGGTTGATTATTCTTTTCAAAATTTCTTTCTAATTTTTGTCCTTTCCTGATCTGCAAATTAGGTTTCAGTACTCTATGCGAACCTGTATTTCTTTGCAGGACAACGATTCAAAACGTTAAGTTTCCATGACATAATTTATGATTTGGTGCTAACTAGTATTACCGCACAACGGTGGGAAAATCGACCGTTAATGTGTTTAATATAAAATATAAAATTATTTACTAAAAATTATTTCAAATCAGTTTTTATTCAAAATATAAAATATAAAATTATTTATTAAAAGTTGTATCAAATCAGTTTTTATTTAGAAAATTATATAGTGTAGTTTGAGAGAAAACTAAAGTAGCTAAAAAAGCAAAAATCCAATTAAACTGAATTTTAGATGTAAGCCAAGTGAATTTTTCTATATTATACTAAAGAAAAGAAAAAATTCTCAAAGATCATAGGAAGTAATCCAACTAAGAGAAAAAGATGCTTTTCACAACGGTCGGCCCAACGGCCAGCTCTGATTGAGAATTGACGTAACAATTATCGATCTATTCTTTTCACAACTTGCTAGCAAAGTTGACTGATTTTATAGTTTCATTACGACCTGCAGTTTTTACTCCCATTATCTCATGGTAATTATTAATTTGAAAAAAGCCTAATTACTCCAAATAACAATTTCATATTCAACATTACCAAAGAATGAATATGAAACCACGGTGAAAAACAAAAGGGAAACCATCATGCAGAGAACTAGTTTGTTGACACTAATGTCATGGGACATCACCACCCCATTGGTGGAAATCAGGGGGGCCCATATGGGTCCCCTTGATTTCCACCAATGGGGTGGTGGTGTCCCATGACACTAGTGTCAACAAACTCCTATTCCCATCATGCATGACTTGCAATAATAACCCACATTAAAAAAATAGAAAATAATGAAGTTTCAGTCATCATGCATCCATCAGATTTTTTTTCTTTAACAGACAACTAATTGATATGCAACTAAACAAAGAATGCTTAAAAATTAACTTACAACTGCATACTTTTACGGCTGAAGCGACTTTATTTTATTTTATTTTTTATTTTTATGTTTAGCACAGTGATAATTAACGTCACATATATTTGAATTGGCTACAACTTATATTTCGTATGAGTATAACAAATTTCTAACATGTAGCCAGATTACAACGAAACAATCAAATACAAAGTACGTATAAGAACACCAACTGAACACAACATACTACAGTAATAAGGCATGCAGGTACTGTTCTTTCCTCATTTGTATTGCACGGTGATTTCCAAAAATATGGGGCCATCAAATATTAGTACTTAACCCTGTTGGAAGAATGAATAAATGGTTAAGGAATTTTTTCGGCAAAATCATTTAGTCCCACATCGGGGAAAAACTAGCACCTATGCCACTACTTATATTAAGGCATGATATGTTATTACAAAAGAAAGAGAAGATGGAAGAGAGAGGCAATGGAATGAACAAAGCATGCATATATTTCACATTAAAAAGGTCAAAGATAAGGGCTTTGGGCCTTGGGTCTCTTGGGGTCTCGCGATCGATTGGGCCTCCGAATGCGGATGGGCTCGCTGCACAGCAAAACGGTTGTTTTTTGAATTCGGCCACGCAAACGCCGACAGAAGTATCTGTTGGAAAAGGGTCACAACCTTTCCAACAGTCACAGCCGTTGCAAATCAAACAGGAGCACCTATTCCTAAAAAGATACCTCTTCGCTGCTTATATAAAGGTCTGCGAAAATCAAATCAAAACAACTAATTTTCGGCTCTTCTCTCCTCTTGTTCTCCATCCTCCATTGCTCTGTTCTACAAATAAATACCTACCTTGCGTTCGTCGTCCCTCTGCGATTGTAGCACAACATCGCATAGTAAGGTCCGTTTAACCTTGGGAGGCGAATTGTTAATTATCTCCTCTGCGTCAGTGGGAGAGCAATATTGCTTTAAGGGAACAGTATTGACTACTGGACTCGGACAAACTACACGCAGGCGGACTGTAAGAAAACGGTACTGCCTACCTTCTTCTTCTCATATCATATAGTACTGTATACTATACTGATTTGCAATTACTTGAATAGTAATTGCTGTTTGCTTTGCTCGTTCTGATTTACTTAGAATAACAATCTTAAAGCATTATCTTCTGTTTTTCTAAGTACTTTCTTTGCCTTCCAGACGATGGCTAAGGAAAGCAATACTTCGACGAACAAACCAGTTGTTACCACATCTCATACAGGACCATTGGTTCCTCCAACTATCACATTCTCGCACGGAGAACGACCAGAGAAATTCACTGGTGTTGATTTCAAACGATGGCAACAAAAGATGTTGTTCTACCTGACCACTTTAGGATTGGTACATTTCCTTACAGAGGAACCTCCTAAAGTCGACGAATTAGAGCCTGACGCTACAAAGTCGAGGGACTCACTGCTTGGAAATGTTCTGACTTCATATGTTAAAATTACATATTGAACGGACTGGATAACAGTCTGTACAATGTGTGTTGTACAATGAAGACATCGAAGGAACTCTGTATGTCTCTGGACAAAAAGTACAAGACGGAAGATGCTGGCATGAAGAAATTCATCGTCCGTAAATTTATGGAATTTAAAATGGTAGACTCTAAGACAGTGATTAGCCAAATTCAAGAGTTGCAGGTTATTATACATGAGATATATGATGAACGATGTTTCTAAGCGAGTCATTTCAAGTGGCTGCCGCAATAGAGAAACTGCCTCCTTTATGGAAAGACTTCAAGAATTATCTGAAGCACAAACGAAAAGATATGACAATGGAAGATTTGATTGTTCGACTCAGAATTGAAGAGGACAACCGAAAATCTGAAAAGAAAACAACTAATACCATTGAGGCAAAGGCGAATGTGGTCGAAACAGAAAGGAACAACAAGAGAAAGAGGGAAAACAACCCAAACGCAAAGAAGGCAAATAAATTCAAAGGAAACTGCATTAATTGCGGGAAGAAAGGACATAAGGCAATCGAATGTCGAGGCCCAAAGAATCAGAACAAGAAGAAAGATCAAGCCAATATTAAGGAATTCGAAGAGCTTTCAGAGAATATCTCTGAAATGAATTTGTCAGCGGTGATCTCAGAATGCAACTTAGTTGGCAGCACGAAAGAATGGTTTTTGGACACTGGTGCCACGAAACACATCTGCGCCAACAAGTGGATGTTTTCAAACTATAAACCTGCGACATAGGAAGAACAACTCTTTATGGGAAACTCCTCTACGTCAAAGGTCGTAGGCAAAGGAAAAGTGGTTCTTAAAATGACTTCTGGGAAAGAACTTACTCTAAATGATGTTCTACACGTTCCAGACATCCGCAAGAACTTGGTTTCAGGATCATTGCTAATTAAAAATGGCTTCAAAATGGTCTTTGTTTCTGATAATTTTGTATTATCCAAAAATGGAGTATATGTTGGAAAAGGGTATGTGAGTGATGGTTTGTTCAAAATGAATGTAATGACTATTGTACCAAAAGATATTGATAATAAAATAGATTCTTCTGTTTATATCACTGAGTCATTTAATATATGGCATGCTAGATTAGGCCATGTTAACTTTGATACATTGCAAAAAATGATAAAATTAGAATTTATACCTAAGTTTGCAATAGATTCCAATTACAAATGTGAAACATGTGCCGAATCAAAACTGACTAGAACTTCTTTTCATCAAGTTAAAAGGAATACGGAACCTCTAGACTTAATACACACAGATGTGTGCGACTTAAAAATGTGTCAAACTAGAGGTGGAAAACGGTATTTCATTACCTTTATTGATGACTGTACGAGATATTGTTATGTATATCTTCTTAGAAGCAAGGGCGAGGCATTCGACGTATTTAAACAATACAAAGCAGAAGTTGAAAATCAACTTAATAAAAAGATAAAATCACTAAGAAGTGATAGAGGAGGAGAATACGAATTTCTTTTTGAGGAGTTCTGCGCCGAACATGGAATTATACACCAGACAACGGCACTATATTCCCCTCAATCAAATGGAATAACAGAACGTAAAAACCATACACTAAAAGAAATGATGAACGCTCTACTCATAAGCTCTGGTTTACCAGATAACCTTTGGGGAGAAGCTATACTTTCTGCTAATCATATTCTTAATAAAGTGCCTCGAAAGAAGACTTCTAAATCACCGCATGAACTGTGGAAAGGGAGACCACCATTCTACAAATACTTGAAAGTGTGGGGGTATCTTGCCAAAGTAGAAATACCAAAACCAAAAAAGGTCAAAATTGGACCAAAGACTATAGATTGCATATTTATAGGATATGCTCATAATTGTGCTGCATATCGATTTTTGGTGTACAAATATGAAATCGATGACATTCATGAAAACACCATTATCGAATCTCGAAATGCTAGATTCTTTGAACACATTTATCCTCTTGAAACATCTATTGAAACTATAGTTCAAAAGAGATCAAGGGATACAGATAATCATGAGGATAATGTTAATCAAAATTCGAATGAAAGGGATGTTGAAACAGAGTTAGAGGAAC
Organism: Allium sativum; assembly: GCA_030737875.1. Classification (NCBI taxonomy): domain Eukaryota; kingdom Viridiplantae; phylum Streptophyta; class Magnoliopsida; order Asparagales; family Amaryllidaceae; genus Allium; species Allium sativum. The sequence continues at coordinate 731,658,695 of CM060920.1, forward strand.
CTAGAAGGAGCAAACGTCAAAGGACTTCTAAAAACTTTGGACCCAATTTCTATGCATACATGATATTAAATGAACCTCTAACCTATCAACAAGAAATGTCATCTCCAGATGCTCCTTACTGGAAGGAAGCTGTCAACAATGAAATAGAATCCATTTTGCAAAACCATACATGGGAACTAGTGGATCTACCTAAAGGATCAAAACCACTAGGATATAAATGGATATTTAAGAAAAAACTCAAGGCTGACGGCTCAATAGATAAGTATAAAGCTCGTATAGTAGTCAAAGGATTCAGACAGAAAGAAGATCTGGATTACTTTGACACTTACTCTCTGGTAACTAGAATAACATCCATTAGGATGCTTATTGCAATCGCCTCTATACTAAATTTGGAAATACATCAAATGGATGTAAAAACAACATTTTTGAATGGTGAGTTAGAGGAAGAAATATATATGTTGCAACCTGAAGGGTTTGTAAGCCCAGGAAATGAAAACAAAGTGTGTAAGTTGGTGAAATCACTTTATGGTCTTAAACAAGCACCAAAACAATGGCATGAGAAATTTGATGAAACTATGTTATCAAATGGATTCGCTATAAATGAATCAGATAAATGTTATTATATAAAATACACACATATTGGATATGTCATTGTATGTCTCTATGTTGATGACTTATTGATCCTAGGCAATAATAAGGCCATAATAACATCAACAAAAGATATGTTATCCTCTAGATTCGATATGAAAAACCTAGGGCTGGCTGATGTAATATTGGGTGTAAAAATCATGAGAACACCACAAGGATATTCATTATCTCAATCACATTACATAGCCAAGATACTTGAAAAATTCAAGCAATACAATATAACTATTGCAAAATCACTAGTAGATATGAACCATAATTGGGTTAAGAACACTGGTGACAGTATATATCAACTTGAATACTCTCGTGTATTAGAAAGTATCATGTATGTAATGAACTGCACAAGACCAGATATCGCATATGCTGTAAGTAAGCTTACTAGATTTACCCGCAATCCTGGTAAACATCATTGGAAAGCGATAATAAGAGTTCTTGGATATTTAAAATATACACAGAACTTTGGTTTACATTATACAAATTATCCTTTAGTAGTGGAAGGTTACAGCGACATAAATTGGATAACTGGATCACATGATACTAAATCCACAAGTGGATACGTATTCACATTAGGAAATGGAGCAATTTCGTGGAAGTCATCCAAGTAGACTTGCATAGCAAGGTCAACAATGGAGTCTGAGTTCATTGCTCTAGATAAAGTCGTAGAATAAGCAGATTGGATTAGGAGTTTTTTGGAAGACATTCCAAATTGGGAAAAACCAGTACCTCCAATATGTATACATTGTGATAGTCAATCTGCTGTAGGAAGGGCTAACAGTACATTGTATAATGGTAAATTTCGACATATTCGTCGTAGACATAAAACCATAAGACAACTTCTCTCTAATGGAGTTATCACTATAGACTATGTAAGGTCAAAGGATAACATAGCGGATCCACTAACAAAAGGCTTGCCAAGAGAGAAAGTTCAAATCTTATCGATGGGAATGGGCTTAAGACCTATTAACTGAAAGTTTTCTAAAACGGAAACCCCACCTAGTTGACTGGAGATCCCAAGATCTAGGTTCAAAGGGACAACTAAGTTTAAGATAAACTTGACGGCACTGTAAATTAAAAAACATTCCTATGATAAGTCAGTGCGCAACCCGTCGGAGAATAGGATAAGCTTGGCTTTTAATGAAGTCTATACTGTGGTGTTATAAAGAACCAAGTGGGGTATTACGGGATACTCTTTATAGAATCACCTATGTGAGTGCGAAGGCGCCGCTTCAAGAAGAATTGGAAGGTCAAATTCTTCAAGCACTCATGAAACCAAGGTGGTGTTCATGGAAAAAACGAACACAAACAGAGAACCAAGGAGTTAAAAAGCATTTATCATGTGTTATCTTTATAGACTTACACAAACAACTTACAGTTCAAAGACAGTCTGGTCCACTGATTCGCCAGTTAGTTATAACGATAAAACACTAAGAAAAGTTCAAGGCTTTTATGCTACTTTTACCGATATGATAAATGTTTCGCCATTTTAAGAACAGATCATGTAACCACTCATTCATGTGGGGGATTGTTGGAAGAATAAATAAATGGTTAAGGAATTTTTTTGGCAAAATCATTTAGTCCCACATCGGGGAAAAACTAGCACCTATGCCACTGCTTATATTAAGACATGATATGTTATTACAAAAGAAAGAGAAGATGGACGAGAGAGGCAATGGCATGAAAAAAGCATGCATATATTTCACATTAAAAAGGTCAAAGATAAGGGCCTTGGACCTTGGGGCTCTTGGGGTCTCGTGAACAATTGGGCCTCCGAATGCGGATGGGCTCGCAGCACAGCAAAACGGTTGTTTTTTTTTAATTCGGCCACGCAAATGCCAATGGAAGTATCTGTTGGAAAAGGGTCGCAACCTTTCCAACAGTCACAGCCGTTGCAAAACAAATAGGAGCACCTATTCCTGAAAAGATGCCTCTTCGCTGCTTATATAAAGGTTTGCGAAAATCAAATCAAAACAACTAATTTTTGGCTCTTCTCTCCTCTTGTTCTCCATCCTCCATTGCTCTGTTCTACAAATAAATACCTACCTTGCATTCGTCATCACTCTGCGATTGTAGCGCAACATCGCAGAGTAAGGTCCGTTTAACCTTGGGAGGCGAATTGCTAATTATATCCTCTGCGTCTATGGGAGAGCAACATTGCTTTAAGGGAACAATATCGACTACTGGACTCGGACAAACTACACGCAGGCGGACTGTAAGAAAACGGTACTGCCTACCTTCTTCTTCTCATATCATATAGTATTGTATACTATACTGATTTGCAATTACTCGAATAGTAATTGTTGTTTGCTTTGCTAGTTCTGATTTTATTAGAATAACAATCCCAATATGATAGTCCTCATTTTAAAGTTCGGCCATCTTCAGGGTTCAATTACAAATAGATGAGTATTAATGCTAACTGGCTTTCCATCCTCAGCAACAACCTCTCCGACTGTTCAGCTCGTATTAGCCTCTATCTCATTCATTAGTTTCATGGCCTCAATGATACAAAGCACCTGTCCGTTTTTAACCTTGTCGCCAACCTTAACATAAGGTGGTTCTCCAGGTCTAGGACTTCGATAAAACATTCCAGCCATTGGGCACTTAAGAGGAGGATGTAATGACTTGTCGCTCTTTGCAGGAGCAGGCAGAGCAGGAACAGCTCAAGAAACTGCTGCAGGTGCAGGAGGAGGATTTGCACTTGGCATTTGAGGTTGAGGTTGAGGTTTATATATGGCCTGTTGAGGACATAGCATCAACATCTGGGAGGAGCTTGCTGTGGCAATGCTTCTTTTTTCCTTATTATCAGCTCACAGTTCTTGTTCTTCAATTGTAACTCCATAATGTTTCTTGAATCAATAAACTTAAGAAGATTAGACACTTCAGCCATAAGTGCTGTTATGACCAACTCTAGTACTTCAGATTAAAGAACTTCTTCATTTTCACTAACTTTTCCATTTGATGGTTCTGTATTCAATGCTGAGATCAACGAACTTTCGGTCCCAACCTGAACCATAAAAGTTGGAAACCGCTTACTACTAGAACCCTTTGAGGCCGGAACCTGTAAATGGGTGAAAATTGGCATGAGAAGATGATGAGGAACAGCCATAAAGCATGTCATAAAGGAAGCCTTGGGGCACTGAACAGAGATAGATGACATAAGAGGTCAAAATCCAAGCTCAAGCTGATTCAATTTAATATGGATATCTACAATGGTTTGAGTTTTTTATTTATAGTTTTTCTTTAATCAACAATGTATAGCTAGAAATTAAGATATCAAGTAGTAGCTTTATGAGTATTCATGTATACATGGACAACATTTTGCTATCATTTTCGAGAATCTTGCTATTTGATAGTCGAATAATGCTAATAAGTAATAATACATATCCAAGATTCAAATCCTTGGATTATTGTTTTCAATTTATTTTCTACATACTATTTGTACATTCGAGCTATAAATACAAACATCTAAACCTGCTATATTACTTCATTTAATATTATGAATACCTTCCTAGTTGAGTATAATAATTCATTTTTATGCAACGATAGTTTTAAATCCTAGTCGATTTTAGACAAGAGTTCTCCAAAGAATAATTCGGAAAAGTAACGCTACTACTTCCTGAAATATAGTTTCTGCTTTGGTTAGGTTCTCATAAAATTTGTTTTACCACTTCTCTGAATAATCATGTGCATGTTTAAAAACAAAAAAGCATGTTTTTGGTGGACTCCTTTTGTTATCTACTTTTCTCCTTTGAAATAATTTCTAGTAAGCTGTATTGATATTTTCATATCCAATCCAAAATCAACATTTTGAGTCAATGGCCAACATGATAAATTTTATATAAAGTAATTGTTTTGTGTTAATTCTAAGATCTTACTCACTTGTACGACAGAATAAAATAAAAAATGAGAGCTCGTATTACAAATTCACCACAAATACAAATACAATACGTATCAAAAGTAATTGTAAGTGTGATACTATTTTATTCATACAAATACAGTATGTATCTAAAGTTGCTGCACAAATCAAACTCCAAAGTACGGCCGATGTGCATTGATTACAGTAACATACGTTAACACAATCCCCATTGTATATAAATAAGTTAGCATCCAACACTACAAATTTGGGTAAGTAACTTATTATACAATGATGATGCAATTTCTGATCAATGAAAACATCACCTAAGCAAATTTGGTTTACTGGGTATAAATAACATAGGTTGATTCATTATATAGCATCAGATTTGATTTGTTTGCACTAAAATCATAATTACCTATTGCATAATTCTATTTAATCATTCTGATTCTCCTTCCACACCCTACCAAAATTTCTAAGCTTGTTCTTTCTTGTTCACTTTTCAAAATTTCAAAACGAACCCATTGTTTTTGGTTAAATGTAGCTTTGACAAAAAGATAAATAGATTCGATTACTAAAATCGTTCAATAACTTCATTACAACACGACTTTATGCATTGTTATCCCTTACTCCAATTTCTATGTTTTATTTTTAAAGTAAAAACAAACATTCAGCAACTATTATAACACCGATTTTATGGCAAATTTTCCAAAAAAATATAAAAAAAAAAAATGGTGCAACCCACATACCAATAGTAACAAAATTTATTGAAGTAATGGAAATTGATGAAATTATCCAAAAGAAAAGCATTTAAATCAAAGTAATAAGAGTAATGGAAACTGATGAAATTATCCTGAAGAAAAGCATTTAAATCAAAGAAATAAGAAATAAGATTCAAAGTCAGCAGTACCTTCAAGTTTACTTTTTGAGTTGTTGCCAGTTACAGTAGTTGTCGCGGTCGTTGTGCCCTAGATGATTCGCGATGGAGGTTAAAATAATATTAGATTCGGGGTTTGTTCGAAGAATTGGTAAACGAAGGAGATATGATTGGTAAACTTTTGAGATTTGTTGGATCTGAAGAATCCGAGGAAAATGGCATTTAAGAAGCAGGGGTCATCTGATCGGTAAAGGGAAAACAATAACGAAGAAAGAGGAAAACGAACTGGAACAAAGAGGAAACCACGCGAAATTCAGATTTTTACGGCGAAAATAATTGGCACAGACAATTTTATTTTGGCTCTCACAGTAGGGAAACCTCCCTAACGGTCGGTTTGATTAACTACTCTTTTAAACATCGTAATTTTATGAAGGACAAAACTCAAATTTCATATTCCCAGTCTAAGCCTCTTCGTTCTTTTTTTATCACGAAATTTACGTTTCCCTTCTCCGCGTTCTTGCTCCAAACCGTATCCAAAAATTAGGGTTCTTAGTGCTGCGGTTCTCCGCTTTTGCTTCGATCAAATAAACAAAAAGTTCCACCGATCACCTAATTCTAGAACTGCCTTGGCTTTGTTCAGGTAATTTTCTCTTATTTTGATGTCTTAAATGCATTTTAAATGTTCAGGTTATTTAGTCCTCTTTAAATTTATATCTGATCAAATTGAGGTCTCGATCTTGTATTGTGATACTCTCTGATATGAAGAGGAAAATAAATTTGGACAAGAAATTGTTTCAATCGTCACTTTTTCCATTGGCGACTCGATTGTTTCTTGTCAACATCTAATATTTCGTTATTTTGGAAATTCCCCAATGCTTGTTATTCTTTATTTTTTCCCCCAGTGTTTAAAACGTCTAAGCCTGAATAGTTGAATACTGAAAATTCCCCATTGCTTGTTATTCTTTATTCTAAAAATTCCCGAATGCTTATTATTCTTTATTTATTTTTCCCAATGTTTAAAACCCCATTTGCGAATAGTTGTTGCAGCATTTCATAAAGTTTCTAAGCCTGAATAGTTGAAAACCCGTATTAATGTCATTAATCAGTTGAGTAGTATGCAAGGTTTATTGATTTGTTTTTCAATTGGATGTTGATGCTCCTCCCGTTTTCTGAACTATTCATTTCCACTTTTTTTTTTTAATTTTTGTTCGTTATATTTATGAGTAATTAATTTGGTTTTTAGTGTCCAGCTCATTAGAAATTCTTAACTTATAGAAACTCTTTCAGTGATAACATACAAAACTGTTACCGCAAATGTAATTATGTTACATAGTATAGGCTAATTGTTAGTTTCAACATTCAATAATCCTTATATCTACTTCAAATGGAATATAGAAGTACAACTGCACTATAATGGTATATCTATGTATGCATTTTTATATCATTTTAGCTTGTTTATTGTAGCTACAACTAGTAACTACTATAATTTGAATTAGCATAATTATCACCTCTATCGATGTAGGCAATATCCTTGGACTTAGCAAACCGACATTAGCCGTCGCTAATACGGCTATGATAGTCTTTGCTATAATTGACACTATTTCGTTTGTGTCGGATAAATAACAACGATTTTTAGTGATGGGTTTTAGTCATCCCTATCAGCACAAACTTTCTTGTAATGCATGCGCAAACATTATATTGCTTACAAACAACGTAAGATCAATTAGATAGGTTCATTTAAGTTTGCTTCAATCACTTCGTATCTGTGTGCCTAACCATTTTTTATGTCGAAACTAAAAATTGAATAATAGTTTTAATGTTCAATTCTACTTATTCAAAGTTTTTGAGCTTACCATCTGTATTTATATTAGTTATGTATCACAATGCAGTTTGTACAATTTAGTACATTCTTCAAAATTACTTAAGTACTTGACTCTCAGCTGCTTCTCATTTATCCGGGGGGATAAAAGTATGGAAACAAATAACCTCATGTCTACAATCTTGCCATGATTTTAAAATACAACTATTTCCTGTTATATCCCCAATACGCTGTCTTTTATTATATATAAGAAATGTGATTGATGCATGACTTTGCCTATTGTGTTAGATTATGTATACGCTATTTGTTGTTTCATTTTGGCCACCATCATTTTTTAGGGAATTAAAATCCCGAGCTATGACTACTGAAAACAAGATGTTCTTATATTATTTAGCATGTATTTTACGTACGCGAAGTCATGGATCTATGCTGGTGGGAGCGTATCAATTGCAGCAGTCACCTTTGCAGTTTATTATATTATTTGTTGTTTTAGTTTACCTATGTTGGTAAGAATGTGTGTGTCCCTTTCCATGTGTTAGACTTGCATGTGTAAATTCTATATGCGTTAGTGTATTTTGGACTTAGCAAGCAGCTTGCTCTTACTGTGTTGGTGATTCTGAACCATTAACCATTAATTGTGTTGGTGATGTTGGTTACTGCTAAGTTAACAACTACACAATGCTTAGTTATGGGTGATTATTTTTTCAGTTTTTATGCATAATTAACAAGGATAATATTATTATATCTGTGTATCTATATATTCTATTTTACATAATTTTATAGGGAAGGGCAACAATATTCTATTTTGTATATCGATTTGATTATTGAATTCTATATTACTATAAATGTACTCATAGCCTGTTTTTTACTCCAGTATTTAAATTACATTATACCATATTATTTTAGAAGTATATGATACCATCTCTTGTCAGTATTAGAGGTATTTTCCTATATGTATGTTGGATGCCTGATATGCTATAAGTAGTTCGCTAAATTATTATGTAGACACTATTGTGATTTCCATCCTGCTCTTATCACTTATTATAGTTGTTCATTGTCATTGATATACACTGTTCCCTTATGAGCAATTCATATGAAAATGAACCCTTCTTGTCTTGAATCAGAGAAGAATTGAGGGACAGTCAAGTTTACGTGGTCCTTCGCTACTAAAATCATCAAGTGAAAAAATTTACAGGTATTGTTACTTCATAGGCTTTTGTTATTCTCAACATATTTGAAATACCACATCTTACTTATATTACCGATCCAATGTCACTTTTCTTAGCTCATCACATAGTAAATATGTTTTGGGAAACATACCCATCCAGTAAAAAATCATCTTACTTATATGGAAACATACCCTTCCAGTAAATATATGAAAGCCTTTAAATTATGTTTTGGGAAGCAGTTTCACTCCACAAGATATGGGATACCAGGAAATTACTTGTAACACCCCACACCCGCTATGGTCACTCGCTAAGGGAATGCCATAACATCGGTGGAGTATTTTAAGTGAATATAGAACAGAAAAATTACAACAAGACAGATATAAGTAATACTTGAAAATCTTAAAACATCATTTCATTGCAGCGGAAAGTAAAACATGTTTGGTTACATCACAAAACCATAATAAGAGTCAAGTACAAAATATCCATCCTGATAAATAAAAATACATAATCCCAATACATGAACTGATAGCCATAAAAGAAAGGGTAAGCTGAGCTCTACACCTATGGTCCAAGCTCCAAAAGAGAATAAAGCAGCCTGATCTAAGCCCACTCGTACCGGGCCCACTCTGATAACCTGAGGGTTGGGAAAAAAGATAAAACAACGGGGTCAGACATAAGTCTGAGTGAGTCCTATAACCCTAACAATACAACCATTAAAGTAATTAGGGTATGACATAAACAAGGTACGGTACCTCTGGGGATAATGACTACACTAAGTAGTCAACTAAACACCGGATGTACTACGATAACCGAAAAGACGCATTTATCCACCCAAGGATAATTACTAGCTTACACCACCCCAGATCTACCCACCCAAGGGTAATTCCTACACTGCACCACACCAGTTCTACCCACCAAGAGTAATTCCTACTTAAAGGTTGATCCCACTAAGTGTACTTAGTAATTTTTACCCAGTAGTTTCTTGTACCCCTACACAGGTGCCGTCTGCCCCTATCTATACTAGGTGTACCCACTACTCCCAAGCGATCGGCTCCCTACCGTAGATACCCGTGCTGGTCCCACAATGGGGTGTATCATTCCCCAAAGTGGCCACCTGATAATAACAACGGTGCACGGCTTTATATCTACACGATGCAACAACGACTTACCAACCAGCCCGGGTCCACACACGCATATGAAACCCGTTGATCCTGCGTTGCCACCGCTAACCCGTTTTGGCCTCTTATAGTCAAGCCCAATATGCGTGTCCCGTCACCCGACTAGAGTCGAGCCCACAAAGATACGTTTGGGATATTGGTTGAAATGGGCCCCCACAAGCTACCCTCCTAAGCTTGTCATTCATCAAATGCAACCCTATAATGGATCCCCACAAGCTACCCACCTAAGCTTGTCATTCATCAAATGTAACCCTATAATGGGTCCCCACAAGCTCCCCACCTAAGCTTGTCATTCATCAAATGTAACCCTATAATGGGTCCCCCACAAGCTACCCACCTAAGCATGTCATTCATCAAATGTAACCCTATAATGGGTCCCCCACAAGCTACCCACCTAAGCTTGTCATTCATCTAGTGTAACCCACTTAACCCTTTTAATAATCATGTTCACTTACATGTTTAAAGTTTGGTTAAGTCATTTGATCATATTTCAATTGCCACCCAAGGCACCCACTAGATTTCCACATGCCACCCAAAGCACTTACTTAACCCTTCACCCATGTTTTAATTACATGTTCCACTTTGGTTAAGTATTCTAATCATATTTTCTATTGCCACCCAAGGCAACCCACTAGTTTCCTCATGCCACCCAAGGCACCCCCACTAGTTACTACATGCCACCCAAGGCACCCACTTAACCCTCATGTCCCACTACATGCTAATTTGGTTAAGTGTTTCTTAATTAATTAAGACCGTGATCCTCATAAAGACCTCTCACATTAGACTATCTTTTATGACCGTTGGTTAAGCCGGTTGGGTCCGGGCAGCCTTACGTCATAACCGAGTCTAACCTCGTGTCTTTACGTTAATCACGTATTTAGTTTGTGCCTAAGACCTCTCACATTGGGCTAACATTTGTAGCAACTGGTTAAGCCGGTTGGGTCCGGGCAGTTTTACGCTACAACTGAGTCCAACCTCGTGTCTTAGTCGATTAATTACACCTAATTAATCACCCTCATAATTTATATTAATTATCCCTAATTAATTAATCATGTTTTCAAGAATATGGGTAGACCTAACTCAATAGGTAAATTCCCAACTCCATAATTTGGGTAGACCTAACTTAATAGGTAGATTCCCAACTCCATAATTTGGGTAGACCTAACTTAATAGGTAAATTCCCAATTATGTCCATTTAATTTATGTTATGCTTAAGCATATCCATTTCACATCACTTTATTAACATGCATATTAACCCCATCGTTCCCCACGTAATTCGTCTCATAACATGACATAATAAAGGGAAGATTCATCACAAATGTCATGGGTTTAACCAACATAGCATATAACTTTATCATGGGTTCAAAAGGTGTCAACTTGCATATATGAACATACATTAAACCCAACTTAGCATATAACCCAAACTTGCATCATGCATGTCATAAAAAGAGACAAACTTGCATATGAACTTGCACATAAACTTGCATATGAACTTGCACATAAACTTGCATATGAACTTGCACATAAACTTGCATATGAACTTGCATCATAACTTTGCATATGAACTTGCATCATAACTTTGCATATGAACTTGCATCATAACTTTGCATATGAACTTTGCATAAAACCAAACACTTAGCATGCATAAAACCAATTACTTAGCATGCACAAAACCAAATACTTAGCATGCATAAAACCAAACACTTAGCATGCATAAAACCAAACACTTAGCATGCATAAAACCACATGCATAACTTGCATATCATGTTACATATAACTTGCATATACTCTCACATATAGTTTGCATAACATGTTACATATGCATAAATGTTCAACATAATGTTTTGCATCATAAAACATGGCATTTAAACTTGCATATGGCATAAAACTTGCAAATCACATATCATACAAACTTGCATAAACTCATTTATCCACAAACATAGCCATGTCTTATCACATCCTACCATAATCAATTTAACAATTGATTATTAAAGCTATAGGAACTCACCAAAACCAAGATTAGCAAACTTATGAAGTAGAACTAGTTGCCAAATATGAAGAAGAAGATGATTAGAGGTTGATTAGCTTGCAACTTCCTTCATAAACTAGTGGAGGCTCCTCTCAAGTTTGATTTTGGCGGCATGATGGCATCATTTCTATTTTTAGTAGGGATTAGGCTTGCATTAGGGTATATTTATAGGATTAGGGTGTGTTTTAGACCATAGGATTAACCCTAGGTTAGATTAGGTCCGTCAGATCTTGGAAGCCTCTAGAACTCAGCCCAAACCAGCCAGAAAACCCAGACCTGGTGCACCCAGGCCAACTGGCTCGACACCCCGTGTCGACAGGCAAGTCGACAGGGCAGTCGACACCCCTGTCGACAGCCCTGTCGACATGGCTAGGGCGGGAATTTTTCCCGCCTGGCCCCCGCTGGCTCAAATTTCGAAATCTGATTTTAAATATTTAATTCTGTTTTTATCTTAAATTTTCTGCCAACTTCATTGGGCCATAACTGGGCCATACGGACTCCGATTCTCGAAAACTCGGACTCTATTTCGCGTATTTTTCCGAGACGAACGCAATGACGCAGCCCATTTCCCCCAATTCTCACATCTGAGATTATTTATTCTGTAATTAGTGAATTTTAGCATTAACCGAAATTCGGGGTGTTACATTCTCCCCTCCTTAAAGGATTTCGTCCCCGAAATCTCTAAGCTAAGGAGAATGCATATCCTACCATCCAAACAATCATCTACTCAATCCATCAAACACGGGCATCCATTGTCCTTAGAACAATTTCTAATGATGTATGAGCATATGCGAAAAGTGTGTGTATATGTTCCCTATCAAATGTACGAACATATGCAAACCATGATAGTGCCATGCATCCAATATGTATGCGAGATAACCCTATCGACACATACAGTATCTATATGAGTGCACAATCATTCACCAAAATGCATCATCCATATGATAACACAATCATTATACATCCATAAATATAGCTACCTACACACAATTATATGCAATATGCAATATGAAGTGACTGAGCCGATCTAGTGCCTAGAGTGTGTGTATATGCATCCACGAGCAACCACTAGCAACCACTTGCATCCACTTGCATCCATCAATCATAACATGTCTCAAACACATGTTTCAACTATAGGTTTACCCTATCTAAAGGTCAAAGGTACTAATGAGAGGACATACTACAGATAAGATAAGTACTAGTCAAACGATAAAGGAGAAATTAAAAGACATATCCTAAAAAGGAATAGGTATAATGAACGTATCTTCTCTTCCGTCTCTAAGGTAGCGTTGCTCTCATCTTCTCCCCATTGCACTTTGACTAGTTGAACCTCTCGACTCCTCAACTTCCTAGTCTCTGACCCAAGGATGCGAGTAGGAGCTCGTCGAATCGTCTCATCACGCTCTATCTCTACTTCTTTAAGCAAGCTCGGCTCTACCACCTCAGCAGTCTCATGTAGGAACTTCCTCAATGTGACATATGGAATATATCATGTACACCACTAAGCCTGTCGGCAACTCCACTCTATATGTCATCTGTCCAATCCTTTCCTTAATAGGAAACGACCCAACAAACCTTGGTACTCACTTCCCAACAGATCCAAAGTGAACCACATTCCGTAACGGAGATACCTTGATAAAAGCATGTCCTATTATCAAACTCAAGCTTTGTTCTCTTCTTGTCCGCATAAGATTTCTGTTTATCTTGCGCCGCTTTCATCCTTCTTCGAATCAAATCAATCTTCTCAGAAGCCTCCCTAATCATATCAGGCCCAAGCAAGATCTTATCCGTAGATTCCCACCAACATGTAGGTGATCGCCAAGGCCTTCCATAGAGAGCTTCGAAAGGAGCCATACCCATACTGGACTGAAAGCTGTTATTATATGCGAACTCCACCAATGGAAGATGCTCTTCCCATGTACCTCCAAAATCTAAGATACAAAGCCTCAAAAGGTCTTCTAGAACACGATTCACCCTCTCAGTCTGGCCGTCCGTCTGAGGATGATATGCGGTGCTCAGACACAATTGAGTCCCCACTGCTTCTTGCAAACTTCTCCAGAACTCGCTAGTGAAGATAGGATCTCGATCACTCACTATGCTAGAGGGTACCCCATGCAATCGAACTATCTCTCGAAGATATACAGAAGCTAGCCATGGAGCGGTCCTCTTGCTCTTCACAGGTATGAAATGGGCGCTCTTAGTGAGTCTGTCTACCACCACCCAAATTCCCGTATTACCCTTTCTTGATCTGGGTAACCCGTCAACAAAATCCATCGAGACGCTATCCCACTTCCATTGCGGAACCTCCAATGGGTGAAGCAACCCACCTGGTTTCTTTTGCTCCGCCTTCACTTGCCGGCACACCAAGCATCGAGCGACATACTCGGCCACATCTTTCTTCATACCGGCCCAGAAGAAAACCCTCTTTATGTCTTGGTACATCCTGTCCCCACCGGGATGAATGGTCATCCTAGAACGGTGTGCATCATCAAGAACAACCTTCCTCAAACCCTCGTCTTGCGGTACACACAGTCTACCGTCTCTACGCAAGCACCCCCTATCGTCTAGGGTGTACCTACTCAAATGGCTGGACGACTCCCTCTCCTCATGAGCTTCTTTACTAACTCAACCAACTGTGGGTCGTCCCGCTGTGCTCCGCCAATATGCCCCAAAAGAGTAGGCCTAACCTCCAAGGAGGCTAGCAAACCGGGTACAAAGTCAACGGAAGGTCTAAAGTCAACATCGAAATAAACTCTAAGCTCCGTCGTTCAACGAACAATGAACTCAAGGACAACCTTTTTCTACTTAAGGCGTCCACCACCACGTTACCCTTGCCATGGGTATACGCTATCTCCAACTCATAGGATGCTAAGAATCCCATCCACTTTTACTGTCCTAAGACTATGCGCTCGAAGAGTCTCCAACACTTCCCTAAGATGTAGGGCATGCTCTTCTCCACCAGGATATCATCCAAAATCATCACAACTGTTCATCTCTCACGCAGACCACCCTAGTCGAACTCGGCATCCCCCAAATGCAAGCCCCAAAGGCCTAAACCAATATCAGACAAACACCCAAGGGATACCTCCTTCGAATTCAGACGACCTACGTGAGATGATACTAGTAAAAACGGCTAAATAATTAAGCCCCTTGTCCAACCCTGGATGTCCTCGCCAGTCTCGCTCCAAAACCACCGTTTTTCCCATAACTGGCTTTGCTCACCCTATTGAGCACATACGAAAACTTATTTCGCTCCTAGAAAAGACCAAGATGTCATCCACAAAGACCACCACGAATTTATTAAGGAACTCCCTGAACACCCTACTCATCAAATCAACAAAGTATGCAGGGGCGTTCGTCAACCCAAATGGCATCACCAGCCACTCATAGAAACCATCCGGAGTCCTAAAGGCAGTCTTGTCTATGCTATCCTCAGCCATTCTCAACTGACGAACCCCGTGGCAAAGTCCAACTGCGAAAACACTGAGGCGCCAACCAACTGATCAAAGAGATCATCAATCCTCGGCAATGGGTGTCTATTCTTCTTTGTGAGTTTATTTAGTTCTCTTTAGCCTACACAAAGTCTGAGGGACCCATCCGCCTTCGTGGCAAAAACTACTGGAGCACCCCACTCCGATATACTTCGTCTTATGAACCCCTTCTCAAGCAACTCCCCTACTTGCTTATGGAGTTCCCTCCTCTCACGAGGAGCCATGTGGCACACTGGCCAAGATACTGGTTTGGCATTGTCTAACAGATATATTCGGAAGTCAATCTCCCGCTCCGGAGGTAAGCCCTTCACCTCCTCACACACATCCGAGTATTCTCGGACCGCCCTAACAGATCGCAAACTCTAGACCGACGTGTCAAACGATTCTAGATAACTTAGCATAACAGATTCCATGGGATTACGAGAGATCTCGAGAGTGTTACCCAAGCGGGTCATAAACCTAACAACTCTCTCTTCAAAATCAAGAACGGCACCCCTACTAGATAACCAGTCCATGCCCAACACTATCCCATAGCTCGTGAAGCCCCAAAAAGCATCACATCTAAACTCAACGCTAAGTGTAGAAACTTTCAAACCCAAACACATCATGGAGCCCCAATTGGGTTTGAAACAACTAAGGGATCATCTACCAAACTGGTGTCTAAGTGCAGTGACTCAACTAACAATGATGAGATAAACGAACTTGATGCGTCAGAATCAAATAAG
This sequence comes from Allium sativum, assembly GCA_030737875.1. NCBI lineage: Eukaryota > Viridiplantae > Streptophyta > Magnoliopsida > Asparagales > Amaryllidaceae > Allium > Allium sativum. The sequence continues at coordinate 731,674,478 of CM060920.1, forward strand.
TTCGAATCGGATAATAAAGAAATCCAAATTCCAACCTAGACGGTCCTATCCCCATCTGGTACCTTAGTCGTGAGGGAATACAACTACCCTCCAGAAGATTCCATACCTTGCCCTTGCTTCTTTGGACAATCCTAATAAGGTGTCCTATTCCTCCCAAAAGGATAACTACTAGCCTTCTTCTTCCCATTCTCCACTCGTAACCTCCCATCAAAATGAGGTTTCGTCCTTCATTAAACATCAACTATTTGAGCCTTCCTCCCATCGTCTATCTAATAGGTACCTACCAGTCCTCCTCCTTCTTGAACCAACTTCTAATCCGACTAACGTCTAAGTCCCTTGAAGTGGTTTTCCATTCTTATCTATCTTAGAAAGGTCATCTATACACGGAGGGGAAGCTCAAAATCGAGAGAGGAAGAGATTCAAAACGGAGAATTCGAAAGATAAAGATATGGCTATCGGGGATTATGCTTTTCTTTCAAAAACTTTTCTCTTAAAAGACATGTTTTTGAAAATACTCCTTTCCAAAAATATTCTTAGAAAATAGTTTTTCTAAAAATTTTATCTGTTCTGGTAACCTTAAGCTCTGATACCACGTGTAACACCCCACACCCGCTATGGTCACTCGCTAAGGGAATGCCATAACATCGGTGGAGTATTTTAAGTGAATATAGAACAGAAAAATTACAACAAGACAGATATAAGTAATACTTGAAAATCTTAAAACATCATTTCATTGCAGTGGAAAGTAAAACATGTTTGGTTACATCACAAAACCATAATAAGAGTCAAGTACAAAATATCCATCCTGATAAATAAAAGTACATAATCCCAATACATGAACTGATAGCCATAAAAGAAAGGGTAAGCTGAGCTCTACACCTATGGTCCAAGCTCCAAAAGAGAATAAAGCAGCCTGATCTAAGCCCACTCGTACCGGGCCCACTCTGATAACCTGAGGGTTGGGAAAAAAGATAAAAACAACGGGGTCAGACATAAGTCTGAGTGAGTCCTATAACCCTAACAATACAACCATTAAAGTAATTAGGGTATGACATAAACAAGGTACGGTACCTCTGGGGATAATGACTACACTAAGTAGTCAACTAAACACCGGATGTACTACGATAACCGAAAAGACGCATTTATCCACCCAAGGATAATTACTAGCTTACACCACCCCAGATCTACCCACCCAAGGGTAATTCCTACACTGCACCACACCAGTTCTACCCACCAAGAGTAATTCCTACTTAAAGGTTGATCCCACTAAGTGTACTTAGTAATTTTTACCCAGTAGTTTCTTGTACCCCTACACAGGTGTCGTCTGCCCCTATCTTTACTAGGTGTACCCACTACTCCCAAGCGATCGGCTCCCTACCGTAGATACCCGTGCTGGTCCCACAATGGGGTGTATCATTCCCCAAAGTGGCCACCTGATAATAACAACGGTGCACGGCTTTATATCTACACGATGCAACAACGACTTACCAACCAGCCCGGGTCCACACACGCATATGAAACCCGTTGATCCTGCGTTGCCACCGCTAACCCGTTTTGGCCTCTTATAGTCAAGCCCAATATGCGTGTCCCGTCACCCGACTAGAGTCGAGCCCACAAAGATACGTTTGGGATATTGGTTGAAATGGGCCCCCACAAGCTACCCTCCTAAGCTTGTCATTCATCAAATGCAACCCTATAATGGATCCCCACAAGCTACCCACCTAAGCTTGTCATTCATCAAATGTAACCCTATAATGGGTCCCCACAAGCTCCCCACCTAAGCTTGTCATTCATCAAATGTAACCCTATAATGGGTCCCCCACAAGCTACCCACCTAAGCTTGTCATTCATCAAATGTAACCCTATAATGGGTCCCCCACAAGCTACCCACCTAAGCTTGTCATTCATCTAGTGTAACCCACTTAACCCTTTTAATAATCATGTTCACTTACATGTTTAAAGTTTGGTTAAGTCATTTGATCATATTTCAATTGCCACCCAAGGCACCCACTAGATTTCCACATGCCACCCAAAGCACTTACTTAACCCTTCACCCATGTTTTAATTACATGTTCCACTTTGGTTAAGTATTCTAATCGTATTTTCTATTGCCACCCAAGGCAACCCACTAGTTTCCTCATGCCACCCAAGGCACCCCCACTAGTTACTACATGCCACCCAAGGCACCCACTTAACCCTCATGTCCCACTACATGCTAATTTGGTTAAGTGTTTCTTAATTAATTAAGACCGTGATCCTCATAAAGACCTCTCACATTAGACTATCTTTTATGACCGCTGGTTAAGCCGGTTGGGTCCGGGCAGCCTTACGTCATAACCGAGTCTAACCTCGTGTCTTTACGTTAATCACGTATTTAGTTTGTGCCTAAGACCTCTCACATTGGGCTAACATTTGTAGCAACTGGTTAAGCCGGTTGGGTCCGGGCAGTTTTACGCTACAACTGAGTCCAACCTCGTGTCTTAGTCGATTAATTACACCTAATTAATCACCCTCATAATTTATATTAATTATCCCTAATTAATTAATCATGTTTTCAAGAATATGGGTAGACCTAACTCAATAGGTAAATTCCCAACTCCATAATTTGGGTAGACCTAACTTAATAGGTAAATTCCCAACTCCATAATTTGGGTAGACCTAACTTAATAGGTAAATTCCCAATTATGTCCATTTAATTTATGTTATGCTTAAGCATATCCATTTCACATCACTTTATTAACATGCATATTAACCCCATCGTTCCCCACGTAATTCGTCTCATAACATGACATAATAAAGGGAAGATTCATCACAAATGTCATGGGTTTAACCAACATAGCATATAACTTTATCATGGGTTCAAAAGGTGTCAACTTGCATATATGAACATACAATAAACCCAACTTAGCATATAACCCAAACTTGCATCATGCATGTCATAAAAAGAGACAAACTTGCATATGAACTTGCACATAAACTTGCATATGAATTTGCACATAAACTTGCATATGAACTTGCACATAAACTTGCATATGAACTTGCATCATAACTTTGCATATGAACTTGCATCATAACTTTGCATATGAACTTGCATCATAACTTTGCATATGAACTTTGCATAAAACCAAACACTTAGCATGCATAAAACCAATTACTTAGCATGCACAAAACCAAATACTTAGCATGCATAAAACCAAACACTTAGCATGCATAAAACCAAACACTTAGCATGCATAAAACCACATGCATAACTTGCATATCATGTTACATATAACTTGCATATACTCTCACATATAGTTTGCATAACATGTTACATATGCATAAATGTTCAACATAATGTTTTGCATCATAAAACATGGCATTTAAACTTGCATATGGCATAAAACTTGCAAATCACATATCATACAAACTTGCATAAACTCATTTATCCACAAACATAGCCATGTCTTATCTCATCCTACCATAATCAATTTAACAATTGATTATTAAAGCTATAGGAACTCACCAAAACCAAGATTAGCAAACTTATGAAGTAGAACTAGTTGCCAAATATGAAGAAGAAGATGATTAGAGGTTGATTAGCTTGCAACTTCCTTCATAAACTAGTGGAGGCTCCTCTCAAGTTTGATTTTGGCGGCATGATGGCATCATTTCTATTTTTAGTAGGGATTAGGCTTGCATTAGGGTATATTTATAGGATTAGGGTGTGTTTTAGACCATAGGATTAACCCTAGGTTAGATTAGGTCCGTCAGATCTTGGAAGCCTCTAGAACTCAGCCCAAACCAGCCAGAAAACCCAGACCTGGTGCACCCAGGCCAACTGGCTCGACACCCCGTGTCGACAGGCAAGTCGACAGGGCAGTCGACACCCCTGTCGACAGCCCTGTCGACATGGCTAGGGCGGGAATTTTTCCCGCCTGGCCCCCGCTGGCTCAAATTTCGAAATCTGATTTTAAATATTTAATTCTGTTTTTATCTTAAATTTTCTGCCAACTTCATTGGGCCATAACTGGGCCATACGGACTCCGATTCTCGAAAACTCGGACTCTATTTCGCGTATTTTTCCGAGACGAACGCAATGACGCAGCCCATTTCCCCCAATTCTCACATCTGAGATTATTTATTCTGTAATTAGTAAATTTTAGCATTAACCGAAACTCGGGGTGTTACATTACTTGACACAAACATGACTATAGACATCACATTGAGGATTTTGTCTCAAACAATAAAGGCTAAATTAACAAACTGTCAATGATAGATGTTAAAATAAGTGATGAGCTGTAAGTGAAATTGCTCCTCAGCTTGTTAGCTTCGCCGCTTAATCTATTGATATTTGGCTACAATATGAACCAGTTAAGCATAAACCACAATCGAGCTTCTCAATAGGTTGACGTCAGTTGAGGGTTGTTCAAGGACCAAAACATGGCGTTAGATGTGAAGGGTAAGGCCGCATTATTAAAAGATTTAACGAAAAAAGATAAGGGCTCTATGAAAAGACCTAGGATGCTTATATCCACAAAAGTGAATGTTACTATTATCATAAGAAGGGACATTAGAAGTGCAATTGTCCAAACTATTTGGAATGGTCAAAGAAAAGATGGAAAGATTTTTTTTAATCTTAGAGACATGTTTATGATGCAAGACCATTTTGCAATAAATAATTTATCATGGGTTTAAACACTTTTGTTAAATAAAGTTTCTTTCATTGCATCTAGAGCCATATATCATTCATATTATTCTTGTGCATTTCTATTTTTGTGCTTGTAGTTGTTCTTTTGCATTTGCCTTTTACCCACCCTTTCAGTTCTGTGTTTGTTTGTTCAAGTTTTTTTTCTATGTTTTTTTTGTTCAAGTGTTTTTCTTTGTTATGTTACTAAACTCAACCCTTCTTCCTGGGCTTGGACATTTGATTCTAACTCAGATTTCTTTTGGCTTGCTAACTTTATCGTGAAGCACTATGAGTTTTGTATCTTTATTTAGAGTTTTCCTTCCTATTTATCATTTAGAGCATGGGATTTTTTTAACAATTCATTCATAACATAAGTGGATGAGTATGAACCTTCCACTACATGATTATTCTGGCTTTAAAATCCCTGGCTAAATTAAATCCTTCATCCCTTTCTTTAGCGACGTCGGCCACTTCTTTTTGTATCTGGTTGCTATCTTGTTGTGGTTGGTTCTTTCTTAGTCAAAAAAAGTTAAAAAAAAACATCTGGTTGATCAAATTAACATCAAAGAGGCCGCTGGAAGTAATTTTCTAATTAAAAATCTGATCCGTGTTCTCATAAATCTAATTGATTATTTTATTTACTTTTGGGCTAGTTATATCTCTGATGTTGCAAACAAACATAACTCTAGTTAGGCAATAGTCAGGAAGATCCACCTGCTTCATAATAGAATATATATGTAATATGTCTCCGGATTTAGATGGAAATGCATGCATCGTTCTGATAGCATTGTTATATTAGTGGGATATATGGAGATGTTATTGGTAGACGTATTGAGGTTATGATTAACTGCTCTTTTGATAGTATGCATTTAAGATCTCATAGGTGTTGTAGCGGTGCTCGCATTTGGTTTTGAAGACTGGAAATGATGTCATTATCCATTGACTGTTGTGTATTTATGTTGTATTTTGTTATGCAACATGTATTATTTATATGAATTTTTTGCTCTATTAATTTTTTACTAGGTAGTGAAATGCTACAACATGGATGAAGGAAGCTTGGTGAATTCTATCAGGTATATTTGCAATTTAAAGCGAGTCTAGTTTTGGTTAATATTTTGATTATTTATTACAAATACATAATCTTAATCTTATTTGTGTGTTTTATGTTTTGTACTATTTTATGCAAATATGATTTGGAAGACTTCAACATTGTGTTTCTTGCAAATATTGGGGTCATTGACATATCTATATATTATTATGGACGATGGTTGATTTGTTTTCTATTTTCTCTTTATTTGGCGTATCTCTTCTGTTACATGTTTAAAAATATTGTCATGAACTTTTTTATTGTAATTTTATTCCTTATGAAACTTTGTCTTATGTAGATATTTAAAATATAGCTCTCTTTAATTATTAACCATAAGGTATAGGGCTAACTGTATTCTCTCATCATCAGGTCCGGTCCTTACACGAAGCTGCTAAAGCAACCACTTAGGGCACCCAAAATTCTAGGGAATCATATCACCGTTTCTATTGCCAAAAAAAAAGATAATCGCGATCCCTAGAATTGGAATATCCAAATCGCGAGCTACTCCAATCTCCGGCGTTCAACTCCAAACGATCGAAAAATTCAAATCGTAGGGCAGCCGTAGCAGGGTGCAGGCGCCAGGCGTTGCTCTTCTTCTTCAATCTTGACCTCTTCGTCCTCGGTTACAGACCATGGTAATTAATGATTTATAATAGGGTCGCTTTGACTTCTTCGGTTTTTGCTGCAAAATAGAACTTAGTAATAATTTATGATTCATTAAGTTATTGACTATTGTACTGTAAAATTATAATTTGTGAATAACATATATTCGTGAATAACCAAGATGACTAAAAGGTTAGGAAAAACATATATTCGTGAATAACCAAGATGACTAGCAGGTTAGCACTCAATTAGTAATAAGTTATAATTCATTAAGTTATTCTAATGTGTAAAATTATTTGTGTATTACTATTTCCTATCTTATTGTCCTTTGTTTACATTTTATGGATTGTTCTGGAAATTGTTGTAGTGGTTGTTATTAGCAAGTGACAGTATTATTAAATGACAGTGTTGTCACTTAATATTGGTTTAAGTGACAGTGTTATTCAATCTGGTGAATTCATGATTTTAAAATTGGTTTCTATGAGTTGAATTCATAAAATTTTTTCATATTGCTTTTATTTACAGATTTGCGCTAATATTATCTATGTTGTGATTTTATTATTTGGCTAGTCGATTATATACATTATTCAGTCTTCGGTTTTAAAATTGGTTTCTGTGTGTACAGTCTGTTAAAAGGCCTCTTTTTGGCTTTCCGCTTTAGGCACCAAAAGTCCTAGAACCGGCCATGCTCGTCATGTATTGACTGTTAACTAGTAACTTGATATAATGGCAATAGTTTTCATTTAACTTTGATATATTTGACTCTTTTCATTGGGTTCTTTGTTTTATTATTACGTGTTCAAATGAATATGGATAATGAATCATATATATTATATATTATGCTTTAAATGTAAATATTGTTTGAATAACAAAAAGGAAAATTCAAAATAAGAAAAACATACATCAAACCAAACGAATTTTTCAGTTTTTGTTTTTGAAAATATGATTTCAGAATACTCCATACCAAACGCATTTTGTAAAATAATAAAAATTGTCAAAATGGAAAATTGAAAATGACTAAAAAAACGCAAAATTGAGAATTGAGAACACAAACAAAACGCACCCTAAGTTGCAGGGGAAAATTGCGGTGCTCATTTCAAAGAGAAGGCCGATAAACAAAAACTGAGGATGGAGCAGCAAGACCAAGCTTTTGACATGGAACTGCATGTGTAGATGGATGAATTTGTGCGGGAAGCAAATTATGAAGGCTGATAAAAAAATCTAGTCCATTGACCAAAGTGCATGTTAAGGCAGCAAAGACAAGCAAAAGTGAATGAATGGGTAGTACAACAGAACTATCCAGCCTTTAATCTAAGCAACTTTAAAGGGATTTCATGGGCAAACTTCCATAAAATTGGGGCAGTCAGTTGTGCTGGTGTACAGTGAACTATAATGATGCATATATTTTATGACTTGCATGTTACTGATTAAATTATCATATATTAGATAACGGAAATTAGGTATTGGTGACAACGCACGTACTAGCATTAGTTTCCAGGATAACGATTCAGATAATTAAGTTTGCAGGACACTATTTCGTCATCATTTTTAACTGTGGGCCTTGTGGACATTTTAATTAGTTTCCAGGCTCATTCATAATTTCCGAAATTCCATAATTACCCTATTCTCTTTATACGAAGGAAATGGATTGAGAAACAGGAGTTATGTTTTGTTGCTGCACTCCTTCCAAAATCGACTGCCTTCGCCTCATTCTCCATTGTTCTCACGTTTCTACCTCCAGCGCTTCTCCTTCGTCGGTTCCTTCCACTGCTCCGAAGGTAAGGTCTATTCAGATTTCCAAACCATCCACTGAGTCAACTTCCCAATCTGAAACCCTAGAAAGTAAAATTAAAATTTCAGGTGTGATTATTCGATATGATAATTGATATGGTGAATATTTTATAAACGATAACTTACTGAAAATTCAATTATGGCATGATATTTCTAAGTTAAAGAAAGTGGAATGTGTTTGTGTTGCGAAATGCGGATAAGTTCAAGCACAAAATCTGGAGAAGCGAGATTGATCTAAAAACAGAACACTTTTCTTCTCTCTTTTAACCATTATTCCTAAAAAATGCTCCTGTAAGTTTTGCACTTTATATTCTTAAGTTTCTTTAAATTATCAATCTCCTTAAGTAACGGTCTTGGAAAATATCCACTGCAGTATTGAATTTACCAGTGAGCAGTAACTAAGTGGTGTGGATGTGCACTGCAATGGTAAATGCTATATATCGTTTTTGTATATGTAGTAAATGAAATTTCAGAATCTGCAGTCTTATGAACATGCAATGAATAAATATGTAGTTTTTATGCATTTGTAGCTTTAGAAAATGCAGTTTCAAGAATATGTTATGAATGAATATGCAGACTTAAGAATATGCAGTTTTAGCATATGTAGTAAATGCAACTTAAGAATATGCAGAGTACTTAGAAGAGTTTTATAATCATATGCATACAGATATTCTCTTCAGCTATTGATGACAAGAGTTTGATCATGTAAATCAAGCAAGTTAACTTTGCTATGGCAGTATTTATAGATATCGTTGTATAAGTAAATCAAATTTAAACATGATTTATGCTTTGAGATATTCCTGAGATGAACTTGGGATCCAAGATATAAAATTGAGATGAATGCCCGAGATGCATTCATCTTGTTTGATGTCTTCCCTGATACGAGATCGAGTCTCTGAATTCTCCAAGACAAAACATGACTGAAATATGAGTGACTGGAGATGATCTAAGAAAAAGAAAAAAACGAGGTGTCAAAGGATACAATGGTTCTAATTGATATTGCCTAAGAACTATTGTTCTTAAAACCCATTTGATATATACCAACAATATGAATTTTCCTGCTGCTTCTACATTTATGCTTTCACGGTTATGACCTCTTAATCGAGGTTATGATGTAGCTTGTAACCAAAATTAGTTATTTATATTTTATTTATATTTTATATATTATAATTTATATTTTCTAATTTAGCTTTTATATTAGCTCATAACTGAGGTAATAACCGAGCACATAACACGGTAATAAGTAATGTCATAACTAAACTTTAAACCTAGCCCATAATTGAGCCCATAACCGGGCACATAACCAAGCCAAAACCAAACCCATAACTGATCCAATAACTGAGCCCATAACCGAGCTCTTAAACAAGTTTGTAATTGAATTTATAAATGAGCTCTTAATCAAGGTTATGATCTAACTTGTAACTGAAATTAGTTATTTATATTTTATATTTTATAGTTTATATTTTGTCTTATATTTTATATTTTATATTTTCTAATTTAGCTTTTATTCCATAATCGATCCATTAACCGACCCCATAACCGAGATCTAAACCTAGCTCATAACCGAGGTAATAACCAAGCTCATAACTATGGTCATAACCAAACCTAGCTCATAACTGAGGTAATAAACCAAGCCCATAATCGATCCCATAACAGATCCCATAATCAAGGCCATAACTGAGATCTTAACCTAGCTCGTAACTGAGGTAATAACCGAGCTCATAACCACAGTCATAATCGAGGTCATAACCTTTAACCTTGCCCATAACCGAGTCTGAAACCAAAACTATAACCGATCCCATAATTGAGCCCATAACCGAGTCCAAAATCAAACCCATAACTAATCCCATAATCGAGCTCTTATACCTGCTCATAATTGAAGTAATAACTGAGCTCTTAATTGAGGTTATGACCTAGCCTGTAGCCAAAATTAGTTATTTATATTTTATTCATATTTTAAATTTTAAATTTTCTAATTTAGCTATTATATTTATTATATTTTAATCTGTATTGTACAACTTATATTTAATTTGTAAGTCATCCTTAGCTAGTATCATAGGTATTCCCTTTATCAAATTGAATCATAAACAAAGTAATAAACGACCTTTTACACAACCTAATACGTTATCGAGCATATAACCTAATACGTTGTCAAGTCCACACTCATATGCATAACCGAACAAATAACTACTAACCACATAACCAAGCTAATTACTAAGCCTATAAGCGAGCATATAAACAAATTCATAACTGTACACTATACGCATAACCGATCCAATAACCTAAACCACAATCGAGCCTATAACCGATCCCATAATGGAGCCCATAACCGAGATCTAAACCTAGCTCGTCATTGAGGTAATAACCGAGCTCATAACCATGTTCATAATCTAGGTAATATTTTTTAATAATTATTGTGGTACCCGATTAGGCCTTGCATCTGAATGTCTTTTACGTGTCACAGGTGCTAGATTACGCCTTGCGGTCGAATGTCTTTAACGTGTCAGGCTACCCGATCAAGCCTTGTGTCTGAATATGTTTAACGGGTCATAGGCACCCGCTCGGTTAATTCATCTCCAGTGGATGTAGAATCGTTGATGAATTACCCGATTAGACCTTGCATTCTGATGTGTTTTACGTGTCATAGGTACCCAATTAGGCCTTGCGTCCGGATGTCATTTACATGTTATAGGTACGCACTCGGTTAAGTTATCCCTACTGGGTGTATAATCGTTGATGAAGTACCTGATTAGGCATTGCGTCCGGATGTCTTTTACGCGTCATAGGTACCCAATTAGGCCTTATGTCCGAACGTCTTTTACGTATTTTATATTTTATACTTTATATTTTATATTTTATAATTTATATTTGATATTTTATACTTCATACTTCATATTTTATATTTTATTTTATATTTTATATTTTGTATTTTCTAATTTAGCTTTTCTATTTTGTATTATCTAATTTAGCTTTTATTCCATAACCGATCCAATAACCTAGCCCATAACCAACATCTAAACCTAGCTCATAACTGAGGTAATAACCGAGCACATAACCACGGTAATAAGTAAGGTCAAAACCAAACCTTTAACCAAGCCTATAACTGAGCCCATAACCGGGCACATAACCGAGCCAAAACTAAAACCGTAACTGATCCAATAACCGAGCCCATAACCGAGCTCTTAAACAAGCTTGTAATTGAATTTATAATTGAGCTCTTAATCTAGTATATGATATAGCTTGTAACTGAAATTAATTAAATATATTTTATTTATAATTTATAGATTATATGGTATACTTTATAATTTATATTTTGTCTTGTACTTTATATTTAATATTTTCTAATTTAACTTTTATATTTTGTATTTTGTATTTTCTAATTTAGCTTTTGTTCTATAACCGAGCCCGTAACCGAGATCTAAACCTAGCTCATAACTGAGGCAATGACCAGGCTAATAACCATGGTCATAACCAAACCTAGCTCATAATTGATGTAATAAACCAAGCCTATAACCGATCCTATAATAGACCCCATAATCAAGGCCATAACTGATATCTAAACCTAGCGCATAACTAAGGTAATAACAGAGCTCATAACCCCGTTCATAATCGAGGTCATAACCTTTAACCTGACCCATAACCGAGTCTGAAACCAAACTTATAACTGATCCTATAATCAAGCCTATAACCGAGCTCATAATCGAGCCCATAACCGATCACATAACCGAGTCCAAAACCAAACCCATAACCAATCCCATAATCGAGCTCTTAAACTTGCTCGTAACCGAAGTAATAACTGAGCTCTTAATTGAGGTTATGACCTAGCCTATAACCAAAATTAGTTATTTATATTTTATTAATATTTTATACTTTATAATTTAGCTTTTATATTTATTATTTTTTAATCTGTATTATACAACTTATATTTAATTTGTAAGTCATCCTTAGCTAGTTTCATAGGTATTCCCGTTATCAAATTGAATCATAAAAAAAGTAATAATCGACGTTATCGAGCATATAACCTGATACATTGTCAAGTCCATAATCATATGCATAACCGAACAAATTACTACTAACCCCATAGCCAAGCTAATTACTAAGCCTATAACCGTGCATATAAACAAAGTCATAACTGTACATTATACGCATAACCGAGCTAATAACCTAAACCACAACTGAGCCTATAACTGATCCCATAATGGAGACCATAACCAAGATCTAAACCTAGCTCGTCACTGAGGTAATAACCGAGCTCATAACCACATTCATAATCTAGGTAATATTTTATATTTTCTAATTATTGTGGTACCCAATTAGGCCTTGCGTCTAAATGTCTTTTACGTGTCATAGGTGCTCGATTAGGCCTTGGGCTCAAATATCTTTAATGTGTCATAGGTGCTAGAGTAGGTCTTGCATCCGAATGTGTTTAACGTGTCATAGGCACCCGCTCGGTTAATTCATCTCCACAGGGTGTAGAATCATTGATGAAGTACCCGATTAGACCTTGCGTCCAGATGTCTTTTACGTGTCATAGGTACCCAGTTAGGCCTTGCGTCCGGATGTCTTTTACGTGTCATAGGTACCCAATTAGGCCTTGCGTCAGATGTCTTTTATGTTTCATAGGTACCTACTTGGTTAATTAATCCTTACTGAGTGTAGAATCGTTGATGAAGTACCCGATTAGGCCTTGCGTCCGAATGTCTTTTATGTGTCATAGGTACCCAATTAGACCTTGTGTTCGAATGTCTTTTACGTATTTTATATTTTATATTTTATAATTCAAATTTTATAGTTTATATTTTATAACTAATAATTTATATTTTATAATTAATATTTTATATTTCATATTTTATATTTTATATTTTCTAATTTAGCTTTTGTAACAACCCTGAATTTTGGGGTAAATTTACAAATTTATTTTATCTAATTTTAATGGGTTTTGATATTTAAAATAATTTATTTAAAATAATAATGATTAAAAGTTTATTTAAATCGAATTTAGAATGAATAATTTAATTTTAATTATAAAAGTAGTTAGAAATAGCGCGGTAGTTTGAAAAGTCAAACTTGAACTTTGACTGACCGTACAGGATGCAAAATTTAACGGATTTTAGTAAAACAAAAAAAATATTAGAATCTCTTTTAAAATATCTTTCCAACGAATCCGAAAAATCGAAATTTCATAGCGGGAATCAAAAGTCATGCCCAGTTTAAATTTCAGAATAGTCGCTGTAGGATTTATATATATTTTTTAATATTAAAAATGGCCATTTTTCAAATGGTCTCGGAATTCGACGAAATTTGTTTTGTTGGGACCGTATCATCAAAACAAAGCCAGAAATAATTTTTCTGGATTTTTCCGAGTTTGTATGTGGCCCTGGTAAAATTAAAAAGTACGTTCAATTTAATATTAAGGATTTATTTTAAAAATAAAAGAAACATGCTGTAAACTTCAGAATTAGACTTCGGCACTAGCGCCATTGCGTTTAGAAGGCGTCAAAACATATTGTTCGACAGTCGTTGGGCTCCGTTTGGAGATCGGACGGAAAAACCCTAATTTTGAAATTAAATAAATGAAAAAAGAAATTAGAGAATACTAGTATAAATACACGTACACTACTGTTCATCCTCTTCCTTCTCGTTTCAACCCGCCACCGAAACCCATTACCCATCGATTTTTCTCCTCCAATTTTCTCCCTCCTCACTCAATTTCAGACCACCCCGTAGTACAACTTTTTGAAGTACTCTTCCTCCTCTTCGACCTCATACCAAAATCACTCCTGCCCGTAGCCTGTAGCCGCCGCACCAACCCCCCAAAGTCCGCCGCGGTCGCATCCTATTGGGCCCCCCGCGGCAAACCGCGACCCCCCTTCCAGGCGCCGACTCCCCTTCCTAGCTCTCCGACGTCATGCCATCGGTTCTGGAAACCATCGATCATATCTCCCGAAAATTCAAATCAAAGATTTGAACAAAACTGAAAATTAAGGTATGAAAATTCAATCAGATTTGCCACGCTTTTGTCTGTTGCAATTGCAGTTGTGAAAAGAAATTGATAATTTGTTCATACGAACTCCAAACTGAAAATTTTCAGATCCGAGAGATCCGTGACTTCGAATACGGCTTTTAAAAAGCCATTGGGACAAATTCTGAACACGTTTGAATTTCCAATACTGATCCAATCAAGGTGAGATTCTATTTTAATAATTTAATCAATTTAATTATCACTTTCTAGTTATTTAAATAAGTTGAATTGTCAATGAACTAGATCTATGATGTGATAAGATTCTGAATGATTGATCTGTTGTTGTGTGATGTATGATGCTAGATCTGATAGTCAAAAGTTTAGATCTGCGTGTGGTAGTAAATTAGAATCAATTATTTGTTTAAATATTTGGTCGTATTATGTTTGTTGTTATTCTTTGAATCATGGGAAAATAATTATATACATCACCCTGTTGTATTTGGTTGGACTAGATCTTGTAAGTTTAATAAAATATTGTTATGTGGTTGTTAAATTAAAATATAACGGTATGGTAAAGATTGGATTTTTATTAAAATCAAAAAGGAAAAGATGACGGTATGGAAAAGATTTAATTTTCGTTAAAAGTAAAAAGATCAGAATTTGTACATAAAAGAAATTACATTATTTTTTTATGTAATTTAAGTATGATATTACACCATAAAAGAATTTGTCTTTATTTTTAATGTAATTAAAGAATAGAATTTACATTGTAAATTAAAATTACATTTTATTATGTAATCAAAGAGTAGAATTTACATGGTAAATTAAAAGTACATTTTATTATGTAATTAAAGATTAAGAATTTACATGTATAATAAAATTACATTTTTATATGTAATTAAAGAAGAAGATTTGTAGTATAAAATTAAAAGTACATTTTATTATGTAAGGAAAGAGTAAGAATTTGCATAGTAAATAAAATTACATTTTTATATGTAATTAAAGTATAGGAATTTTCATTGCAAATTAAAAAGCAAGATTTGACATGTAATATAAACTTACATTTTTATTTGTAATTAAAGTATAGGAATTAACATAGCAAATTAAAAAGCAAGATTTGACATGTAATATAAATTACATTTTTATATGTAAATAAAGTTCAGGAATTTACATTGCAAATTAAAAAGCAAGATTTGACATGTAATATAAATTACATTTTTATATGTACTTAAAGTATAGGAATTTACATTGCAAATTAAAAAGCAAGATTTGACATGTAATATTACTTACATTTTTAATGTAATTAAAAAGTAGTATTTTATATTGTAAATTAAAAGACAAATTAAAAGATAGGAATTTTACATTATAATGTTGATTACAATTTTAAGGTAATTAAAAAGGAGATTTTACATTGTAATTAAAACAGAAGAATTTTACATTATAATGTCAATTACATTTTTAATGTAATATAAAAAGAAGATTTTGGCATTGTAAATTATTACATTTTTAATGTAATTAAAAGAATGGATTTTCAATGAAATCATGAGAATATAATAAAGAATGAAATGCAACGTTGAAATATAATTTACATTTCTATGTAAATAAAAGAATAAAGAAAGAAAAATTACATTTTTAATGTAAAAAGAAAAGTTTTCATTTTTAATGTGAATAAGTTAAAGAAATAAAAGTTACATTTTTAATGTAAAAAGGAAAATTTACATTTTAATGTATTAAGATTAAAAAGAAAATTTACATTTTAATGTATTAAGATTAAGAAGAAAATTTACATTTTAATGTATTAAGATTTAAGGAGAAAAAGTATATTTTCATGTAATTAAGATTAAAGGATAATTGACATTTTCATGTAAAAAGAATTAGAGAAGAAAATTTACATTTTCATGTAAATAGAATTCAAAGAAGAAAAATTACATTTTCATGTAAATGGAACTTAAGGAAGAAAATTTACATTTTAATGTATCAAAATTAAAGAGAAAATTTACATTTTCATGTAAAAAGAATTAGAGTGAAAATTGACATTTTCATGTAAATAGTATTTAAAGAAGAAAAGTACATTTTCATGTAATTAGATTTAAAGTAAGTGAAATTTACATTTTAATGTAAATAGATTTTCATTAAAAGAATTTAGAAGTGAAATTTACATTTTTATGTAAATAGATTTTCATTAAAAGAATTAAGAAGAAAATTACATTTTTATGTAATTGGATTTTCATTAAAAAGATTAAATGTATGGAATTTACATTTTTATGTAAATAGGTTTTCAATGAAAGTTATAACGATGGAAATTTACATTCCAATGAATTTGATTTCATTAAAAAGAGTAAGGGTATGAAATTTACATTTTCATGTGAAAAGATTAATGCACAAAATTATCATTTTGTTTGTATAGAAAAGATTGACACAAAATTATCATTTTAGTTTTGCATTGAAAGAATAACAAAGTTATTATTTTTGTTACATTGAAATTAAACAAACAAAAATATATTCATTTTTGTAGAATTGAGGTTGACACCAAAATATATTGCATTTTTGTTAGAAAATTGAAATGACACAAAAATCTTCATTTTTGTTAAATTTGAATGATACACGAAAAATACATTTTTGTGTGAATTGAAGGGTAAAAGAAAATATACATTGTTATGTTTAGGATATGTATGTGAATTAAAAATAAAACAAACATTATTATGTGTTTTGTTATGTATAGAAATGTTATGAAACCAAGTGTTCTTTACGTGTTATGATAATCACAATAATGAAATGGACGAAGGAATTATATTTATATAATTATATATATATATATATATATATATATATATATATATATATATATATATATAAAATCAAAATTAAACGAATCGAGCGTGGTAGTTCACATTTTGGAATCATGCCTTTATACGATTGTATTGAAATATCCGACCGTCGGATTTTCCCAAAACTGAAACCGTTAGGTTCGCCTTGGGAAAATCTTTCCAACGATATGAATTGTGTTAAATTCCAACGGTTAGATTTAGCGAAATGTGTAAATCAAATTTAGTTGAAAACAGCGCCAGGATCGCCCATTGATCTGAAGCGTCGTCAAATTAATTTGGGCTATTGTTATAAATAAAAATAGCGATAGACCGTTATTAAATACAAATAACGATAAGAAATGATTTGAAATGTCATATATACGAGGATCATTTGAAAAGTTCGAGTTCAATCTCATTTCAAATGATTACACGTCGATCTAAGTTGAAGACGGTACAAGACCGACGATCTTCACGTCGAATGGATGAGTTACCATTGACGCCCATGATTGGAGTAGCTACCTTGAAGGGGCTACAATGGTGGCCGCACGGACGTACTTGTTGATTGTTCGGATATGCGAGGAATAAGGTGCCTCCGGTTTCATTCAGACCCAGAACGGACTTATAAATGGATGTGTGTCCGACGTTGAAATTCACTTCATGTATTTAAATTGATTTCTATTTAATATATAATTGTTTGGTGGCGGAGAATTTATTCTCTTGCTTAACACCCTCTTATATATTGATGGTTGTCGATCGCATAACGTGAATTGTCAATATGGCACGCCAAGATGCAAATGATCAAGGCTTTTGTTGAAAAGCAGGCTTTGTGGTTGATGATCAAAGTACAGCTTGAATAAGAATAGCTTTGTGTATTACGTAGCTTCACGGGCCTCATAACCCGGTTGAGTCTAAAATGGAGCAAGGGAACGCAGGGAGAGCAGCACGTTTCTTTCTAGCTAGAAGTGGTGTTTGGGTTTTAAACGGCCCGACATTTTACTTATGTGGATGATGGAATGAGGCGCCTCGGATATTAGGTCCTATAGGACCAGGAAACGTGTGTTCAGGAATAACTAATCCGCTAAATCGTATGTGTGGACCGGCCCTGCAGCTTTCCAAGGGTTCACTGCGGGGGATCCTGAGACATTAGCTAGAGTGTCTCGAATTGGTAAGGAGATCGTTCCTAGCCTTGACTCATGATGGAAACCCAATTCCCAATACGACCCTACAGACTTGATTGTATTACTAGTATGGAGGCATAGTATATGTGAAACACCCCACCTCCATTAAGGTCACTCACAAATGGGAATGCCTTAACTTTGGTGGAGGTTTATAAGTAAAATCCATAGATGAACTCAAGACAGATATAAATACACATATTTTAAACAGCGGAAAACCAAACAAACTTTTATTTCATCAATACGTGTATCAAACAAAGATTCCCATAATTGTCTCAAAATACTTTCAACATTACAACCTCATAACTGCCTTGATTATTAAAGAAGCATGAAAACATAAATAAAGTGACAAAAATCCCCATAGTGATATCCAAAGCCATTATCCGAGCAAGAAAGATCCAAATCATACATCTACGTTCTTGGTGCTTGTAAAGAGCCTGACTGAGTTGAGCTATTTCCTCCCTGTGGACCTGGGGGGGGGGGGGGGGGGAGGGGGGAACGAAAGAAAAGAAGACGAAAAGAAAATAGGGTCAGACATAAAGCCTGAGTAAATCTAGTAACTCTTCAATATGTGAATAAGAAAAGGGTATGATGGGTATAAACTAAAAATAGGAAAGTGTCACAGGCTAAGGAAGTGTCGAATGTACTATCACACCCATACTATATCTCTACACCTACTCGAGTTTATTCTAACTGGCACCCCATGGTGAGGGTGAAGTGATCCCCATTCTTATTAAAGATCGGCTCCTACTCGCGTTAACATGTGTCATACGGCCCCCAAGAATTGCAGATACCTATGCTGGTCCCACCATGGGGTGTATCAAGACCCATGGTGGCGGCCCCGACACAAAACTAGAAGACATAGGTTATACTACTGGTGTCCCCAGTGCCCTGGTTGTCTGCTCTGGAGTGTGTGTACGCCCGCACCCCGTTAGACCTGCACTGTGCACCCACCGCCGTCGTTTGACCGCTTACAATTAGTCCAATAATCGTGCCCCACCCTGCCTAGTTTCAAGGTACCGTTGATACCTAACTTTGGGTTACTGCTGAAACGGGTCCCTTATTACCAGGATTTTCTAGTCAAACATGTTAAGTGGTTAAGTGTCTGTATTTACCTAACCCCACCAATCAATTCTTGTTAACATGTTGAATTTGGTTAAGTGTTATAGTTGACTTAACCCTACCATCTGTCCTTAGCCTCTTAGGAGAACCAGACCACTCACATTAGACATGTATTGCTACGGTTACTGGATATACCGGTCAGTTCCGGGCAGGTTTACACCGTAGCTCAGTCTAACCTCGGGTCCTTATTGGGCTCAATGCTTAACCACCCACATTGGATAGGTATTGTTGTGACTACTGGACAGCCGGGCGCATCCGGAAAGGTTTACATCACAACTCAATCCAACCTCGGGTTAAGCATATCATGTTTTCTAATTTACATATTTGTCTTTATTACTGAATATATGTAAATTTGTCAACAATTAAATATTATGGCCCACATTCCAAGTTTAACATTTTTGGTATAAGAATTTATACCGTTTAAATGCCACCAATTTTGGCATGTGACAAACATGCTAACTTCATATATTTTTATGTCAAGTTTTCAAATATTCCCAACGTTACCCCGTTTAAACATTAGGCTAACAATCTTAGCCTAATCTTCGTTCGCATAGTTTTTAACATATAATATTAGGCTAAAAAAACTTAGCCTACTTTAGCGCACACAAATAGGCATAAGGGAATTCATAAACGTAAACATGACATAAGTGTAAACTTGGCACTTTTGGCATAATCAATATGAACATCATAGGTATGAACTTGCAATTTGGCGATTCAACTAACATATAACATGGGTCATGTGAACTTGCATTCAAATCAAAGTATGACTAAGTAGGTGACATATGAAATGACATAGTTTAGGCAAATACAAACTTGTGTTTAAACATGTTTAACTTGGCATAATATCGACCACAAAACTAGCATGTTATATATTCATCAAAAATGTACAATTTTTACATCTAACCATATAGCCTATTTCAACATGAACTTGCATAGTTTATGAAACCCAAACGATGTTTGACATAGAACCAATTATAATTTGCAAATAAACATGAAATTTCATAGTTCATGAAACATAGATCCAATTATGCTTGCTAACATAGATCTAATTATATTTGCCAATAAACATAAGAATGATATCATAGGTTTTGGGTCATGTAGGCATAAAAGGTCTATAACATGTTTACATAAATTCTGATTTAGACTAAGGGAATATACATAGTCTATGCCATCGGCATATACAAAAAGGGATAAATTTCTAGTTTTTGCCACAAGCTTGCAAGTGCCATTGTTTTCCATATACAATTGTTCAATAGGCTTGCATCAATTAATTTATGCCACAAACATCAATACACAAGTCATGATAGAACCATCACAATACACAAAGATTATAACAACACGATTCTATTTTCATTTACATCGAATCACATCACAGTTTTTATTCATATTTTGAAAGGTCACTATACTTACAACGTGTGATGAATTCTTGTTTTCTGATTTCTGATTTGGAGATGCTCTCCTTTGGGTAGCAAAGTTGCGTTGAATGATTTGATTAAGCTTTGATCTTCTTTTAATTTGATTCGTCTCTTAGGCTTGTTGGCTTGTCTCTAGGCTTCCTAATTGACGGCCATTCCTAGTTCCTCTCCAGCAGCATGACGGCTTTTGTATTCTATTATTTGTGTGAATTTAGGGTTAGTCTTGAGTTGTATTTATAGAATTTTAAATTGTTTTGAGCCGTCGAATGAAGATAGGAGGAATCTAGACCATACAAAGTTCAAAGAGCCACTCAAAAGGTGACACGTAAGCCCTAGTGACTCAGCCAAGCATCAGAATTCGACCAGACCCTGATCAGGCCAGTCAGGACCTGACCAGCAGGTCAATCTGACCTGGGCGCACTTGGCAGGTGCGCCAGGCTAAAAATGTACTGGCGCACTTCCCAAGTGCGCCAGTTCATTTCTGTTCTGGCGCACTTCCCAAGTGCGCCAGTGCATTCTGACCCGTTTTCTGGTTTTTCGCCCAACTTCGTTTGTCCATATCTTCTTCATACGATATCCGTTTTACGCAAACTTGAACTCTATCTCAAGCAGAATTTCGAGACGAACGCATTAGCATAACCCATTTCCCTTGATTTCATCATTTATAATTAATTATAATTCAATTCGTGAAGCTTAACGTTATAGAATTCATGGGGTGTTACATTCTCCCCCACTTAAAAGTATTTCGTCCCCGAAATCTTCAAGTTAGGAAGAATGTATATCCTACCATCCAACAGTCCATCTACTCAACCAACAAACACAAGCATCCACTGTCCTTAAAAGACTTCTAATGCTTCATGATCATATGCATGGTGTGTGTACATGTCCTTATCTAATGCAGAAATCAGGCGGTCTACTGATTCAGTTGACCTCCTTAATGCGAATCTTGTAAGTGTCATGAATCCATTATGTATGCAAATTCTTCCTACTCATAATTCTACATAAGTGCACAACTATTCATACAAATGCAACGACCATATGACAGCATATCAAGTTTACAACCATATACAAATAAGAATACATATATGCATACGCAGTATGAAGTAATTGAGCCGATCTAAGACCTAGGTTGTGTGTGTATATGCATCCACTAGCAACCACTTGCAACCACTTGCAGTCATCAACCATAACATGTTTCAAATACATGTTTACATCCAAAGGGGTTTCTACCTAAGGATAAAGGATAATATCGAGGAGATATACCTAAAAAGATAGATATAAGCACAACTTAAGAGAGAAAAAAAGAGAGGCCAAAGATGTACCCTCAAAAAGAAGAGGGTAGGCAGCGCGTATTATGTCCTCAGTTTCCCAAGTCGCGTCTTCCTCGGCATCGCTCCGCTGAATTTTAACGAGTTTGACTTCGCGGTTGCATAGCTTTTTCACTTCAGTTCCTATGATGCGGGTTGGAACTCTCCTCATAGTTGCTTCGCATTCCACTTCGGCTTCTTCTAGAATGCTTGGCTCCACCACTTCCGCTAATTCGTATAGACATTTCCGGAGATGAGAAACGTGAAAGACGTTGTGAATTCCGGCCAATCTTTCAGGCAGATCTACCCTATAAGCCATTTTCCCAATCTTCTCTATGATAGGGAACGATCCTACAAATCTTGGTGCTAGCTTTCCTGCGGATCCAAAGCGAACGACGTTCCTTAAAGGGGATACCTTAAGGAAAACCCTGTCCCCAACCTCAAACTCAAGGTCGGTCCTTCTTTTGTCGGCGTAGGATTTCTGTCTGTCTTGGGCTGTCTTCATTCTCCTACGTATCAAGTCCACTTCTCTGAAGTTTCTCGAATCATGTCTGGCCCAAGTATAAGCTTATCTGTAGACTCCCACCAACAAGTTGGTGATTTGTACGGTCTTCCATACAAGGCTTCGAAGGGTGCCATACCGATGGTAGCTTGGTAGCGATTGTTGTAGGCAAATTCCACTAAAGGAAGGTGATCCTCCCACGTCCCTCCAAAGTCAAGAACGCAAAGTCTTAAAATATCCTCTAAAATTCTATTCACCCTTTCCGTCTGGCCATCTGTTTGGGGGTGATAGGCCGTGCTCAAACATAGCTGTGTGCCTACAGCTTCTTGCAGACTCCGCCAAAACTCATTCGTGAAGATAGGGTCTCGGTCACTAACAATGCTGGAGGGTATCCCATGGAGTTGAACTATTTCCTTGAGATAAAGAGATGCTAGAGATGCGGCAGTCCTCCTACTCTTGATAGATATAAAGTGGGCGCTTTCAGTAAGCCTACCCACTATTACCCAAATGCTAGTGTTGCCTCTTCTTGACCTAGGCAGTCCATCAATGAAGTCCATTGAAATGTCATCCCACTTCCACTGTGGGACCTCTAGAGGGTGAAGTAGTCCTCCAGGCTTCTTTTGTTCCGCCTTGACCCGTTGGCAGGTCATGCACTTAGAAACGAAATCTGCCACATCTTGCTTCATGCCGCTCCAAAAGAAAGTCCTTTTTATATCCTTGTACATCTTATCACCGCCAGGGTGTGTAGTCATCTTGGAATGATGCACTTCCTCGAGAACCTTCTTTGTCAACTCCCTCGCTTGTGGGATGCATAAGCTTCCATCTCGTCTCAGCCAACCCTTATCATCGATGGCGTATCTACTGAGGTGACTAGAAGTCTCACCCCTAGTAAGTTTATCAATCATATCAACAAGCTGAGGGTCTTCACGTTGTGCTGCCCCTATCGAGTCTAAGAGAGTGGGGCGTACTTCGAGAGATGCTAACAAACCCGGTACAAAATCCGAGGAGGGACTAAAGTTGAAACAGGCTATATACTCCAAGTTTTGCCTTTCCATAAAGAGAGGGCTTAGGGTCAGTTTCTTTCGGCTCAACGTGTCTGCTACCACGTTGCCTTTTCCGGGAGTATAGGAAATTTCAAAATCATACGAGGCAAGAAACTCCATCCACCTTTGCTGCCTCAAGTTAAGATCCTTCTGGGAGAAGAGATATTTCAACGATTTATGGTCAGTGTATAACTCAAACTTCTCACCTAGGAGATAATGGCGCCAAGATTTAAGTGCAAAGACAATGGCGGCCAACTCAAGATCGTGGGTTGGGTAGTTCTTTTCATGAACCTTCAATTGTCTTCTGCCATAAGCTACTACCCTTCCTTCTTGCATTAGAACAACGCCTAGTCCCGTTCCACATGCATCCGTGTATACTGTGAACATTTTTCTTCCATCCGGTAAGGTCAGAACTGAGGCTGTTGTGAGAGCCCTTTTTAATCGTTGGAAAGCAATGTGACAGTCCAAATCCCAAGCGAACGCCATATTCTTCTTTGTTAGCCTTGTGAGTGGGGCTGAGATTTTCGCGAAATCCCTAATAAACTTTCGGTAAAAACCGGCTAGCCCAAGAAAGCTTCGAACTTCGGTTGCATTTCTTGGTGTCTTCCAATCTTGCACCGCCACCACTTTCGCGGGGTCCACAGCCAACCCTTCTTTGGACACTATATGCCCAAGAAACCTTACTTCTTTTCCCCAGAAGTGACACTTGGAGAATTTGGCTTTTAGTTGATGTGCACGGAGAGTATCCATGATTTCTTTCAGATGCTGAGCATGTTCTTCCTCACTCTTTGAGAAGATTAAGATATCATCTACGAAGACAACCACAAATTTGTTGAGGAATTCTCTGAACACCCTGCTCATTAGGTCTACAAAATAAGCGGGTGCGTTTGTCAAGCCGAAAGGCATGACAAGCCACTCGAAGAAACCGTCTGGGGTTCTGAACGTTGTCTTATCAATGTTGTCTTCAGCTACTCTTAGCTGATGGAACCCAGTTGCCAGATCAAGTTGGGAGAAGACCGTCGCACCTACAAGCTGATCAAACAAATCGTCGATTCGGGGAAGAGGGTGCCTATTTTTCTTGGTCAATTTGTTTAACTCCCTATAGTCGACGCAAAGGCGAAGCGAACCGTCTGCTTTGGTTGCAAACACCACTGGAGCACCCCATTCCGAAATGCTCCATCTAATGAACCCCTTTTCGAGAAGTTCTTTAACCTGCTTACTGAGCTCCTTTCTCTCCCTTGGAGCCATGTGTCTGACAGGTAAAGCTACAGGCTTTGCGTTATCCACAAGATATATGCGGAAGTCTATTTCCCGCATCGGAGGTAAGCCTTTCACTTCCTTAAAGACATCCGGATATTCCCGGACTACTCTAACTGATTGCAAATTCTCATCAGAGGCATCAAGCGACTCTAGATAACTAAGTATAACAACATTCAAGGGATTACAAGAAATTTCTAGAGTGTTACCAAGCCGAGTCAAGAGTCTAACTACTCTTTTCTCACAGTCAAGAATGGCACTATTACTGGATAACCAGTCCATGCCTAAGATCAAACCATATCCCGAGAAGCCCAAAACAAAGGCATTACAACTAAACTCAACGCTGAGAATAGAGATTTTCAAACCCAAACAAACCATTGACAAGTAAGCGGAGCCCCCAATTGGATTTGAAACTACTAAGGGATCTTCTACCATACTAGTGTCTAGATGCAGAGATTCTACTAAGGCAGATGAAATAAAAGAGTGTGATGCGCCAGAGTCAAAAAGTGTACGAACTGGATGATCATAAAGATAGACTACACTTTCTACCGAAATATTACTACCTCGTTCCTGCTGAGGTGCCACTAGCGCATGAACCTGACCCCCTGAAGTGGATCCGACTTTCTGTCCCTGCCCTTTCTTCTTTGGGCAGTCCTTAGCTTGGTGTCCAGTTTCTCCACAATGGAAGCAGCCACCCATCTTCGCCTTCCTTTTCCGGCAGTCTTTTGATATATGGCCCACAATGCCACAGAAATTGCACCTTCTCTTCTCACGGGGCTTATTGCTCTTCCCTCCTTTCTTGAAGTCTGTTTTCTTTGCTTGTAGACCTTCTTTCTTCTCTTCCACCTTAGTTTCTTTCTTGCCGTGGTCTTCCTCGTGTAGCAACGCCATGTCCACTAGGCTTTCATAAGTCGCACCCATGGATACATGGGTCATGGCAAGGCTGTGTAGAGGCTCATTCAAACCCTTGACGAAGCGAAGTTCCTTCTTGTGTTGGGTGTTTACTAAGTCTAGCCCAAATCTGGCCAGTTGATTAAACTGATTAACATATTCCCTGATCGTCATGCTTCCCTGTTTCAGAGTTAAAAACTTTTCCATTTGCAGGCTTCTTTCGGCTTGGGAGAGGAATTTCATCTCAAACCTTGTCCTGAAGTCTTCCCATGTTTCCACCGCCCTTTGAGCATTAGTAACTTCCCACCAATAGGAAGCTTCATCCTTAAGTAACCATACCGCAAGTTGTATCTTTTGCCTGTCATCCACTCCAAAGATGACAAACAAATCCTCAGTCTCCTTTAACCAATTTCTTGCTCCAACAAAAGATTCTGTCCCATAAAAGTCTTTTCCACCCATAGCCTTGAAGTCTCTACATGTTTTTGCAAAGGCATTTCCAAGAGGAGGCGGAGGAGGAGGAGGAACCGCGGCCACTGGAGGAGGGATGTCTGCTGGGCCCGTGCCATTGGCCCTTGCTTCTAAGTACCTCCTAAACCACCCAGGAATCGACACTCCTTCCGGAAGGTTAAGGTCTCCAGACATGCTGAAACAGAAAGGAAAGATTCAAAACAAAGGATAGAGAAGGATAGATAGGGCACATGGCTTTGGGGGATTTTGTCTTTTTATTAATATAACACTTTTTCTAAAAAAAAATATGCTTTTTTATACTTTCTTTTTGAAAACAATTTTCAAAAACTTTCATCTTGTCTTGTAAACCTTTGCTCTGATACAAAGTGAAACACCCCACCTCCATTAAGGTCACTCACAAAAGGGAATGCCTTAACTTTGGTGGAGGTTTATAAGTAAAAGCCAAAAATGAACTCAAGACAGATATAAATACACATATTTTAAACAGCGGAAAACCAAACAAACTTTTATTTCATCAATACGTGTATCAAACAAAGATTCCCATAATTGTCTCAAAATACTTTCAACATTACAACCTCATAACTGCCTTGATTATTAAAGAAGCATGAAAACATAAATACAGTGACAAAAATCCCCATAGTGATATCCAAAGCCATTATCCGAGCAAGAAAGATCCAAATCATACATCTACGTTCTTCGTGCTTGTAAAGAGCCTGACTGAGTTGAGCTGTTTCCTCCCTGTGGACATGGGGGGGGGGAACGAAAGAAAAGAAGACGAAAAGAAAATAGGGTCAGACATAAAGCCTGAGTAAATCTAGTAACTCTTCAATATGTGAATAAGAAAAGGGTATGATGGATATAAACTAAAAATATGAAGTGTCACAGGCTAAGGAAGTGTCGAATGTACTATCACACCCATACTATATCTCTACACCTACTCGAGTTTATTCTAACTGGCACCCCATGGTGAGGGTGAAGTGATCCCCATTCTTATTAAAGATCTGTTCCCACTCACGTTAACATGTGTCATACGGCCCCCAAGAATTGTAGATACCTATGTTGGTCCCACCATGGGGTGTATCAAGACCCATGGTGGCGGCCCCGACAAAAAACTAGAAGACATAGGTTATACTACTGGTGTCCCCAGTGCCCTGGTTGTTTGCTCCGGAGTGTGTGCACGCCCGCACCCCGTTAGACCTGCACTGTGCACCCACCGCCGTCGTTTGACCGCTTACAATCAGCCCAGTAATCGTGCCCCACCATGCCTAGTTTCAGGGTATCGTTGATACCTAACTTTGGGTTACTGCTGAAACGGGTCCCTCGTTACCAGGATTTTCTAGTCAAACATGTTAAGTGGTTAAGTGTCTTTATTTACCTAACCCTACCCATCAATTCTTGTTAACATGTTGAATTTGGTTAAGTGTTATAGTTGACTTAACCCTACCATCTGTCCTTAGCCTCTTAGGAGCACCAGACCACTCACATTAGGCAGGTATTGCTACGGTTACGGGATATACCGGTCGGTTCTGGGCAGGTTTACACCGTAGCTTAGTCTAACCTGGGCTCCTTATTGGGCTCAATGCTTAACCACCCACATTGGGTAGGTATTGTTGTGACTACTGGACAGCTGGGCGGGTCCGGGCAGGTTTACATCACAACTCAATCCAACCTCGGGTTAAGCATATCGTGTTTTCTAATTTACATATTTGTCTTTATTACTGAATATGTAAATTTGTCAACAATTAAATATTATGGCCCACATTCCAAGTTTAACATTTTTGGCATAAGAATTTATACTGTTTAAATGCCACCAATTTTGGCATGTGACAAACATGCCAACTTCATATATTTTTATGTCAAGTTCTCAAATATTCCCAACGTTACCCCGTTTAAACATTAGGCTAACAATCTTAGCCTAATCTTCGTTCGCATAGTTTTTAACATATAATATTAGGCTTAAAAAACTTAGCCTAATTTAGCGCACACAAATAGGCATAAGGGAATTCATAAACGTAAACGTGACATAAGTGTAAACTTGGCACTTTTGGCATAATCAATATGAACATCATAGGTATGAACTTGCAATTTGGCGATTCAACTAACATATAACATGGGTCATGTGAACTTGCATTCAAATCAAAGTATGACTAAGTAGGTGACATATGAAACGACATTGTTTAGGCAAATACAAACTTGTGTTTAAACATGTTTAACTTGGCATAATATCGACCACAAAACTAGCATGTTATATATTCATCAAAAATGTACAATTTTTACATCTAATCATATAGCCTATTTCAACATGAACTTGCATAGTTTATGAAACCCAAACGATGTTTGACATAGAACCAATTATAATTTGCAAATAAACATGAAATTGCATAGTTTATGAAACATAGATCTAATTATGCTTGCAAACATAGATCTAATTATACTTGCCAATAAACATAAGAATGATATCATAGGTTTTGGGTCATGTAGGCATAAAAGGTCTATAACATGTTTACATAAATTCTGATTTAGACTAAGGGAATATACATAGTCTATGCCATCGACATATACAAAAAGGGATAAATTTCTAGTTTTTGCCACAAGCTTGCAAGTGCCATTGTTTTCCATATACAATTGTTCAATAGGCTTGCATCAATTAGTTTATGCCACAAACATCAATACACAAGTCATGATAGAACCATCACAATACACAAAGATTATAACAACACGATTCTATTTTCATTTACATCGAATCACATCACAGTTTTTATTCATATTTTGAAAGGTCACTATACTTACAACGTGTGATGAATTCTTGTTTTCTGATTTATGTTATTCTGATTTGGAGATGCTCTCCTTTGGGTAGCAAAGTTGTGTTGAATGATTTGATTAAGCTTTGATCTTCTTTTAATTTGATTCGTCTCTTAGGCTTGTTGGCTTGTCTCTAGGCTTCCTAATTGACGGCCATTCCTAGTTCCTCTCCAACAGCATGACGGCTTTTGTATTCTATTATTTGTGTGAATTTAGGGTTAGACTTGAGTTGTATTTATAGAATTTTAAATTGTTTTGAGCCGTCGGATGAAGATAAGAGGAACCTAGACCATACAAAGTTCAAAGAGCCACTCAAAAGGTGACACGTAAGCCCTAGTGACTCAGTCAAGCATCAGAATTCGACCAGACCCTGATCAGGCCAGCCAGGACCTGACCAGCAGGTCAATCTGACCTGGGCGCACTTGGCAGGTGCGCCAGGCCCAAAATGTACTGGCGCACTTCCCAAGTGCGCCAGTTCATTTCTGTTCTGGCGCACTTCCCAAGTGCGCCAGTGCATTCTGACCCGTTTTTTGGTTTTTCGCCCAACTTCGTTCGCCCATATCTTCTTCATACGATATCCGTTTTACGCAAACTTGAACTCTATCTCAAGCAGAATTTCGAGACGAATGCAATGGCGTAACCCATTTCCCTTGATTTCATCATTTATAATTAATTATACTTCAATTCGTGAAGCTTAACGTTATAGAATTCACGGGGTGTTACAATATGGTAGCTATGCTTCCAAGGATTGATACATTTACTTTGAAATGTTTTTGAAACATATATACACTAGCAATAATATCAAACCCGTTTTTTTTTCGTACCAAGCATGTTTAATTATCATAAGGTAAAACTCTATCCTCTGGTTTGCGTTGCATTGTGTGATGGGACTTGAGTCTTATAATGATTCCATTTTTCTAAAAAGCATTGCGTTGTTTAATGATTTACTTTAATGCACCGGCAATCCATTGGAATAAAACCTGTTCCGCATTAATGGCGTGGTCCTAAGATTTGCCTTATTGCTATTAGTTATATTAGTTAAGAATTCTCACACCAGTCCCATGAATGACTCATAGTTTGTTTCACTTTGCAAACTCGGGTGCCCATCTTTTTCACATGGGCAGTCGAGTAGCTTTTTGCAGATATTTATCTCTTGAGCAGGATTCTGGATCGAAGCCTAAAGCTGTGTCCAGAGCATAGAAGTCTTCCATTGTTTATTGTATTTAAATTACTGTAATTTATCTTCCGCTGTAATTTTATTCAATGTACTTTGATATGTTCTGTACTCTGATGTAACATTATTGTAATGTTTATAAAAGTATGATGTTATTGTTCTAATGTGTTGTATTCCCAAAGTTAACGTATTCGGGTTTTGAACGGTCTTAGTCGATTTTGCGATCGATTGGGTCCGGGCGGAACCCGAGCCATTACACTTGGTATCAGAGCTCTGGTTAGCTCAAAGTCTTTGGGGTACAACTCGTTAGAACTGAACAAAAGACTAATCAGAGATTGGATTAGTAATATCCAATAAGAATACTCATTAGAGATAGGATCAACAGTATCCTAGAATGAGAAAACTCATTAGAGATGGGGTTAGTAATGCCCTAGAATGAGTTGAGAGTGCCCAGTTTGTAATTAACGTATTTTTGATTATATATAAACCGATTTTAGAAAATATGATTTTTGAACAAATAAAAGTTATATATATTTGGAAAGTTAATCAACTAATTGATTGATGGTTGTGTAGTGTAATTATTAGTTCAACTAATAAAATTATAGAAACCAATTGAGAAAGAATGAAAATTTAGTTAGTTAAATTAAACAACTTTTCGCTTCGTTCCTTTTCGAGGACGAAAAGTTTTTAAATGGGGGAGACTGTAACAACCCTGAATTTTGGGGTAAATTTAAAAATTTATTTTAACTAATTTTAATGGGTTTTGATATTTAAAATAATTTATTTAAAATAATAATGATTAAAAATTTATTTCAATCGAATTTAGAATGAATAATTTAATTTTAATTATAAAAGGAGTTAGAAATAGCGCGGTAGTTTGAAAAGTCAAAGTTGAACTTTGACTGACCGTACAGGATGCAAAATTTAACGGATTTTAGTGAAAACAAAAATATTAGAATCTCTTTTAAAATATCTTTCCAACGAATCCGAAAAATCAAAATTTCATAGCGGGAATCAAAAGTTATGCCCAATTTAAATTTCAGAATAGTCGCTGTAGGATTTATATATATTTTTTAATATTAAAAATGGCCATTTATCAAACGGTCTCGGAATTCGACGAAATTTGTTTTGTTGGGACCGTATCATCAAAACAAAGCCAAAAATAAATTTTCTGGATTTTTCTGAGTTCGTATGTGGCTCCGGTAAAATTAAAAAGTACGTTCGAATTTAATATTAAGGATTTATTTTAAAAATAAAAGAAACATGCTGTAAACTTCAAAATTAGACTTCGGCGCTAGCGCCATTGCGTTCAGAAGGCGTCAAAACATATTGTTCGACAGTCGTTGGGCTCTGTTTTGAGATCGGACGGAAAAACCCTAATTTTGGAATTAAATAAATAAAAAAAGAAATTAGAGAATACTAGTATAAACACACGTACACTACTGTTCATCCTCTTCCTTCTCGTTTCAACCTGCCGTTGAAACCCATTACCCATCGATTTTTATCCTCCAATTTTCTCCCTCCTCACTCAATTTCAGACCACCCCGTAGTACAACTTTTTGAAGTACTCTTCTTCCTCTTCGACCTCATACCAAAATCACTCCTCCCCGTAACCTGTAGCCGCCGCACCAACCCCCCAAAGTCCGTCTCCGTCGCACCCTACTGGGCCCTCCACGGCAAACCGCGACCCCCCTTCCAGGCGCCGACTCCCCCTTCCTAGCTCTCCGACGTCACGCCATCGGTTCTGGAAACCATCAATCATATCTCCCGAAAATTCAAATCAAAGATTTGAACAAAACTAAAAATTAAGGTATGAAAATTCAATCAGATTTGCCACGCTTTTGTATGTTATTGCGAAAAGAAATTGATAATTTGTTCATACGAACTCCAAACTGAAAATTTTCAGATCCAAGAGATTTGTGACTTCGAATACAACTTTTAAAAAGCGATTGGGACAAATTCTGAACACGTTTGAATTTCCAATACTGATCCAATCAAGGTGAGATTCTATTTTAATAATTTAATCAATTTAATTATCACTTTCTAGTTATTTAAATAAGTTGAATTGTCAATGAACTAGATCTACGATGTGATAAGATTCTGAATGATTGATCTGTTGTTGTGTGATGTATGATGCTAGATCTGATAGTCAAAAGTTTAGATCTGCGTGTGGTAGTAAATTAGAACCAATTATTTGTTTAAATATTTGGTCGTATTATGTTTGTTGTTATTCTTTGAATCATGGGAAAATAATTATATACATCACCCTGTTGTATTTGGTTGGACTAGATCTTGTTAGTTTAATAAAATATTGTTATGAGGTTGTTAAATTAAAATATAACGGTATGGTAAAGATTGGGTTATTATTAAAATCAAAAAGGAAAAGATGACGGTATGGAAAAGATTTACTTTTTGTTAAAAGTAAAAAGATCAGAATTTGTACATAAAAGAAATTACATTTTTTTATGTAATTTAAGTATGATATTACACCATAAAAGAAATTGTCTTTATTTTTAATGTAATTAAAGAATAGAATTTACATTGTAAATTAAAATTACATTTTATTATGTAATTAAAGAGTAGAATTTACATGGTAAATTAAAATTACATTTTATTATGTAATTAAAGATTAAGAGTTTACATGTACAATAAAATTACATTTTTATATGTAATTAAAGAAGAAGATTTGCAGTATAAAATTAAAAGTACATTTTATTATGTAAGGAAAGAGTAAGAATTTGCATAGTAAATACAATTACATTTTTATACGTAATTAAAGTATAGGAATTTACATTGCAAATTAAAAAGCAAGATTTGACATGTAATATAAAATTACATTTTTATATGTAATTAAAGTATAGTAATTTACATTGCAAATTAAAAAGCAAGATTTGACATGTAATATAAATTACATTTTTATATGTAATTAAAGTATAGGAATTTACATTGCAAATTAAAAAGCAAGATTTGACATGTAATATAAATTACATTTTTATATGTAATTAAAGTATAGGAATAGGAATTTACATTGCAAATTAAAAAGCAAGATTTGACATGTAATATTAATTACATTTTTAGTGTAGTTAAAAAGTAGGATTTTATATTGTAAATTAAAAGACAAACTAAAGGATAGGAATTTTACATTATAATGTTGATTACAATTTTAATGTAATTAAAAAGGAGATTTTACATTGTAATTAAAAGAGAAGAATTTTACATTATAATGTCAATTACATTTTTAATGTAATTTAAAAAGAAGATTTTGGCATTGTAAATTATTACATTTTTAATGTAATTAAAAGAATGGATTTTCAATGAAATCATGAGAATAGAATAAAGAATGAAATGCAACGTTGAAATATAATTTACATTTCTATGTAAATAAAAGAATAAAGAAAGAAAAGTTACATTTTTAATGTAAAAAGAAAAGTTTACATTTTTAATGTGAATAAGTTAAAGAAATAAAAGTTACATTTTTAAGGTAAAAAGGAAAATTTACATTTTAACGTATTAAGATTAAAAAGAAAATTTACATTTTAATGTATTAAGATTAAGAAGAAAATTTCCATTTTAATGTATTAAGATTTAAGGAGAAAAATTACATTTTCATGTAATTAAGATTAAAGGATAATTGACATTTTCATGTAAAAAGAATTAGAGAAGAAAATTTACATTTTCTTGTAAATAGAATTCAAAGAAGAAAAATTACATTTTCATGTAAATGGAACTTAAGGAAGAAAATTTACATTTTAATGTATCAGAATTAAAGAGAAAATTTACATTTTCATGTAAAAAGAATTAGAGTGAAAATTGACATTTTCATATAAATAGTATTTAAAGAAGAAAATTACATTTTCATGTAATTAGATTTAAAGTAAGTGAAATTTACATTTTAATGTAAATAGATTTTCATTAAAAGAATTTAGAAGTGAAATTTACATTTTTATGTAAATAGATTTTCGTTAAAAGAATTAAGAAGAAAATTACATTTTTATGTAATTGGATTTTCATTAAAAAGATTAAAGGTATGGAATTTACATTTTTATGTAAATAGGTTTTCAACGAAAGTTATAACGATGTGAAATTTACATTCCAATGAATTTGATTTCATTAAAAAGAGTAAGGGTATGAAATTTACATTTTCATGTGAAAAGATTAACACACAAAATTATCATTTTGTTTGTATAGAAAAGATTGACACAAAATTATCATTTTAGTTTTGCATTGAAAGAATAACAAAGTTATTATTTTTTTTACATTGAAATTAAACAAACAAAAATATATTCATTTTTGTAGAATTGAGGTTGACACCAAAATATAATGCATTTTTGTTAGAAAATTGAAATGACACAAAAATATTCATTTTTGTTAAATTGGAATGATGCACGAAAAATACATTTTTGTGTGCATTGAAGGGTAAAAGAAAATATACATTGTTATGTTTAGGATGTGTATGTGAATTAAAATAAAACAAACATTATTGTGTGTTATGTTATATATAAAAATGTTATAAAACCAAGTGTTCTTTACTTGTTATGATAATCAAAATAATGAAATGGACGAAGGAATTATATTTATATAATTATATATATATATAAAATCAAAATTAAACGAATCCAGCGTGGTAGTTCGC